>JASDQU010104327.1:296140-315535 GCA_032191745.1 Picea mariana | reverse complement strand
ACCTCTCACTCTGAGTGGGTAAATCCACCTTTAATTAATTCTGGGTCTTCAATAATAACTGTTGGGGCCGACTTCTTATTCTGCCCTTTATAATTGTTCGATGACCAATCCGCAAAAGGGGATTTGATCCTTATACAATTACCGACATGATTAATCCACAATGGGGATTAATCCTAATAATAAAATAACAATAATAATAAGAATGCTCTTCGCAGTTACATTATTTCAACAACCTTAACTTTGCATGGCCTTTGTAGGCGGGGTAGCTGAAACATTAAAGGCTAAAATAGCATGTGCAGACTCCTCCGGTCAGACGAGGACTCGGCATGGCTTCTTTGAAGAAAACCAGCATACAGGACTATCTCGGGCAGACTCCCTGTCGGGACCTTCATGCTTTACATTTAATGAGTGAGCCGAGGTTTCAACTACCTTCCCCCACCTTCATTTACTTTTAGCAGGGACCAAGATCGAGGCCGAGTTGAACTGGTACCTGGAGAACGCAACGATCCCTTCTGCAGCTAAACCCGACACTTTGGCCCTTTACACAGCTCTTTCTATCACCCCAAGTGACCACAGGCTATGACCCTGTGCCTATCTTCAAAGGCGCTTTCGGGATTTTGGCGTTTCGGGCTTCGGGGTTCTGAAATGCAGTGGAAGGAGACCCTCTGTTCTCCGGAAGTCCCGATAGCCAAAATGGCTTGATCACGCGCCACGTGTCCCATTGGATGGACGGCCTAGATCATCTCTTGATCAACGGTCCTGGTTCTTTTCGGCGTTTCGGGCTTCGGGGATCTGAAATGCAGTGGAAGGAGGAGACCCTCTATCCTCCCAAAGTCTCGATAGCCGAAATGGCTTGATCGCGCCACACATGTCCCATTGGATGGACGGCCTAGATCATCTCTTAATCAATGGTCCTGGTTCTTTTCGGCGTTTCGGGCTTCGGGGATCTGAAATGCAGTGGAAGGAGGAGACCCTTTGTTCTCCCGAAGTCTCGATAGTCGAAATGGTTTGACCGCTTCGTGAGTTTGGCCATAAGAGATGAGCTCAGGTGCTTGACCCCGTGCAACTCTGCAACCCCAAACTTACCCGATGGTCGTCGATCTGCCCCCTCTGTGGATCCTCACCGCTGAAAGACAAAGTGCCCGCTCGCTTGATTTTAAGCCGGAAATGGGCTCGTTCTATGGGCTGCGCTCGGTGCTCATGGCCGCGGCTTTTGAATAAAACACACTCGACTGGTTTTCAAACCCCACTTCTATACATTTACACCAGGGGCCCGAAACCAGAAGAAAACACCATCTTGCAAGAATTTGCGCTAACATTAGGCTCCATGGGGGATAGAGTCATCCCGACGATGCTCTAAGAACTCATTTGCAGCTTCAGTGCCTTGTTGTTGGGCTATGGAGTCGTCTATTAAGCCGAAAATACATAAGTAAACAACTAAAAGGACAATATTTACAAAACGAGGAGCCGCCTACGGCTCAAACAAAACATCTTTTCAGGAAATGCCCATTTACTGGGCCATTAAAGACTTCCTCACCCTCCAAATCCTGCAACCTATAAGTGTTATTTGAGAATACTTCAGTGATCCTAAAGGGCCCGATCCAGAGGGCGTCAAATTTGTTGTGTTTTCCCCTATCCTGCCTGGGTGTATCCCACTTAAGCACCAAATCCCCGAGCTCGAACTCCTTCTTTGTGACCTTCCTGTCAAAAGCCTGCTTGACCTTCTGCTGACGACTATGGACCACGTCCATCACCTGTTCCCTGATCTGTTGCAACTCCACTATTTGATGAATCCTTCTGACCATATGATCTGGCTCTCCTTCAAGGTCCTGGAAGAATTTTGCTACAGGTAACGCGAGTTGAGTGGGAAAAATAGCCTCCATCCCACAAACTAGTTGAAAAGGTGAGGTGCCCAGGGACTTTTTCGTTGTCACTCATCGGCCCATAGAGCGAATTTGAGCTTTGAATCCCATGCCCTCTTATTGTCTTCCAACAATCTTCTGATGAGCTTGATTAGGCTTTTATTGGAAGATTCTGCCAGTCCATTTCCTTGAGGATAATAGGGGGTGGAGTGAATCAGTGAAATTTTGAACTGTTCACAGAACTTAATCAGAGGCTCAGACTTGAAAGAAGCAGCATTATCAGTGACAATTCTTTTGGGACAGCCAAATCTAGCTATGATATCCTCCAGGAAGCTGATAATAACCTTGTGAGAAGCACTCCTGGTGGGGGGCGCTTCTATCCACTTAGTGAAATAGTCTGTCGCAGTCAGGATCCCCATCTGTGTTGGCCACTTGAAGGAGGATGAATCTCCCCAATGAAGTCCAACCCCCATTGTTGAAAAGGTGCTGAAGCTACCACAGGCTTTAGTGGCAGTGAGTTGAGCTGCTGCTTTCATGAGAACCTTTGGCATTTGATATAAGCTCTAGCTTCTCTATAGACATCAGTGAACAAGGTGGGTCAGTAGTACCCAGCCCTAAGAATTTTGTGAGTTGTGGTCTCCCAAAAATGATGCCCTCCACAAAGGCCACCATGGAACTCAAACATAACTTTCTGGGCTTCCTGTGGGCTCAGACACCTCAGCAACACCCCTAGGGGGTCTCTCCAGTACAAGACTTGGTCAATGAGGCAATACCTTATTGTTTTGAGCTTTAAAGCTCTTGCCTTACTCGTACCCATTCCATCAGGAAGCTTCAGCTCTTGCAAAAAGTACAAAATGTCTCAGTACCAGGTGCATTCTGCTAGTGATGAGTCGTCGTGAGAGATTTTGTTGGACGACTCAGCTGGCTGATTTTCTGAGCAAGTATTTATGAAGCTAACCCCCAAGGCCGTGCAATTGGATTTAGCCAACAGCTTAGCTAAACCCTACCCTTTAACCAACTTGGTGGGCTTTATCTCTAGGTCAAACTCCAAAATCTTGGTGATCCATTTACCCCTTCTTCCATCTACGTCAGGCTGTACAAGGATATCTTTCACGGATGTTGAAGGCACGTACGCGGTCACTTTTGAGTGCAAGACATAGACTCTGAAAGCTTTGAGAAGGCATAAGCCTGTTTCTCCATGATCTCATACCTGATCTCTGCATCTCTTAATGCCTTGCTGAAGAAGGAAATGGGTTGCTCTCGACCTTCCTCGTTTTTCTGCAATAAGACCGCTACTACTGTATCAAAAGAAGCGAACGAAAAAATTAGAAAATCCTTGGAATAGTTAGGACTGATCAACACATGTGCCTCAGTCAATGCCCTTTTTATTTGGACGAAAGATTGCCTGGGCTCGGCAGTCCATTTTACTTCATTTCCTTTCCTGAGCATGGATGTGATGTGTTTCACCAACTCAGAAAAATTTGAGACGAATCTCCTCAGAAAATTAATCTTCCCCAAAAAGGCCTGAACTTCCTTTCTAGATTTGGGAAGTGACAGGGTCTGAATTGCCTATACCCTGTTGGGATCAATCCTCACTCCCTCTGCTGATACTATATGGCCTAACAACTTCCTCTCCTTCATAGCAAAAATAGACTTCTTGGGGTTCAAAGAAAGGCCAAACTTCCGGCATTTTAGGAAAACCTTCCTTAGGTGACAACAGTCTCCATATCAGACCTGGAAAAGACTGTGATGTCGTCCAAATAGATCACCACAAACTGGTCTTTCTCTCCTATGAAGGACATATCCATAGCTCATTGAAAAGTTGCTCCTGCGTTCATAAGTCCAAACGGCATCTTGGCATACATGAATGTCCCCCGGAGAGTGGTGAAGGTCGTCTTCTCTCTATCGTCGGGCATGACTGATATCTGATTATACCCAGAGAAGCCATCAACCATGGATATCCTGGATGCACCAGTTACCCTCTGCAATATGTGTTCCATGTTGGGCAAGGGATAATTGTCTTTCTTTGAGCTCCTGTTGAGGTTTTTGAAGTCAACACAGAGCCTGATTTCCCCACTTTTCTTCCTCACCGAGACCAAATTGGCAACCCACTCAGAATATCTCAAGGGAACAATGATTTGGGCATCTAACAATTTCTTCACTTCTCTCTCCATGACAGGCAGCAACATGGGATTTATCTATCTTAACTTCTGCCTAAATGGTTTAGCCTCCTCCTTTAGTGGGATCTTGTGTTCAATGACAGACGTGTCATGTGTCTTGAGGTCTTCATAAGTCCATGCGAACACATCAGCAAATTCTCTTAATAGCTCAGTATATTCGGCCCTCTGTTCTCTGGTCAAACTGCTCGACAACTTAACAAACTTAGGCTCCTCCTGTGTGCCAATGTTGCACTCAGCCGAATCGGCATCCCCATTCGAAACTTCACCCTTTACTGCCACATCAGTACCATCGAACAATCTTTCTAAAGGGACTAGTCCCTTCGGAATATGATTGCTAGGCAGTTGAATAATCTGGTTATTAGCAATTTTATTTAAAAATACCTCAGGGCAGGGGTGACCTTCAAGGTCATGGTCCTGATCAATGTGCAACGCAGAAAATTCATCGACAGCCTGCGGAAAATTCTTGATTTCAAAATCGTCTTCGAATACCTTCCAATGTCTGACATTGTCTGGTACAGCTGGCCTATATTTTATCTCAACATCGTATTTTCTCTTAGGCGGGAGAGGGATCCTAAACAGACTCGCCGAAACGGCTAAGGAATCGGCCAAAACATTTTTCTCCCTTGGAATAAAAGAGATGTTGAAAGCTGAGAAGAAATTTTCGATCAAGTCCCACACCTCATTCCTATAACTCCTGAGTCGAGGATGCTTGGCCCGATAAGTGTTTCTGACTTGCTGAATAATCACCTCAGCATCTCCAACACTGCTATCTCCTCTATCCCCATCTCCTTTGCAGCCCTTAAACCCAGAACCAGAGCTTCGTATTCCGCCACATTATTGGTGGCTTCAAATTCTAGCTTGTATGACAGGGACATGGTTTCCTAACAAGGTGACACCAACACCACTCTAGCGCCAGCGCCTTCGCTAGAAGAAGCCTCGTCGAAAAACAACTTCCAAACAGAGGTGGTTGGAGGAGGCATCTCGTGATTAAAAAGGGGCTGCCTTCTGACTTGAAAAGGGGCTTCAGGGGCATTAGTGAGCTGCAACAAACTAGATCCCAAATCAGTGTCTAGTGCAAAAATAGGGTGATTGGTGGGATTTGCCTCATCACTAACAATGTAGGCCAGCTGGGCCTCCCTGTACAACCTCCTGTGTTCCCCTCCAAAGACTGGAATGGTAGCATATGTGAGATCCATTTGTAATGTTCCTCCAAGCTTTTTAATCCAAGATCTTGACAACAGCATGCCAAACTTGGGAGGAACATCGGCTACTACAATGTCCATGACCACACTTTTCATTGGCAGCTGAAACAAAGAGACGACCAAGTCTTTGATGACTCCGAGGCATTGCGCCCTTCTTGAATCGAAAGAGTATAAATCATGGTAAGCCTTCGTCACCTCTAGTCCCAATTCTTCCATGACTATTTTGGGCATAAGGTTGTGGGAAGCCCCTGAATCCATGAGGCAATTATGCAGCACCTTATCATGTATGTTCAGGGATGTGTATAAGGGAGGGGATGAATCGTCTCTGTCTTCTACCATGGAACCTAAGACAACTATTGGCTTTTCATCTTGAAGATTTATTGAGTCTGTGAAAGGCTGGGGGGGCTCGGATTGTAACAGCTTAGAGAGGGACCTTCTGAAATCTTCATTTTTAACTAGTTCTGAGAGGGGTACAGGAATTCTGATCTTCAAAATCTCATGCTCAAAACTAAAAGAGGAGAGGGGCTTAAGAGGTTCCCTTACCTCGGAAACAGACTCTTTGGCTGCCGACGAAGTATTGTGAGCTTTCTTTTCTTTAGTAGTTGTGGCAACAGCTTTAGCGGGCCTTTCTGCTATAAGGGGTTGATCCTGGCAGTCAAAAGTATCATCTTTCTTCTTTGACCGGAGATGGTATCTGTTAGGGGCGTTGTTGGCCTTCTCTCCTTTACCCAACTCATTGATTTGGATGCTCATAAGGGATTCTTCATATGCATATTGAGTCAAATGGGGAAAGGGGAGGTGTCTTCAATGCAGTGAAGTTCAGGGTCGAGTTCTTCTATCTCCTCTCCTTCCTCATGAGCAACTATGTTGTTCTGGAGAGGGGTCTGAATCCTCTGATCATCTCTGTCTCTGCTCCTTTGTTCCCTTGGGGAGGCCTGTGGCACATTGTTACCAGGCCTCCTGAAACCTCTGCTATCAATATTCTGGGGATTTCTGTACACGGGCTTCCCCTCTAACTCCCACTTTTCCATCCTAGCCGAGAGAGATTTCAGCACTTTAGTTACCTCATCCATTTGAGGAGGAAGGGGAGAGGAATAGGATGAGGAGGCTTCAGCTCTCCTCCTGGGTATGTCTCTGTCAGCCTTACTCCTGAGTCGGTCAACAGCCAATATATTAGACTCTACTTCTACGGCCACGTATTGTATGTGCGCCAGAGTGGTGGCTCTCCTTTCCCTCAACAAAAGGCAGAAATCGGGATCAAAAGCGCTAGCATAAGTGATCTTCGCAGAGGCTTTTGAGGGCTTAATCTCAGCGGGGATTTTATTGTACATTTTGTTAAATCTTTTGGAGAAGTCAGAAACAGACTCTCCTTCCTTTCTCTTCAAAGATCCAAACTCTGTCATGTAATACATGAAGTCCTTTTTGTCTCCCCACTGTCTCAAAAAGGCATTATCCAAAGCCTCGATCCCATTAATAGATCCAGGAGGCAAGGCCCTAAACCATTTTCTAGCCTCACCCTCAAGGCTATGGACGAAAATCCTCATCCACACATCTGCATGCATGATGACATGGTCATCTGTAAAACTGTAAAAGGCTTCAAGGTGTTCTTCTGCAGTTATGTCCCCCTCGCCTGTAAACTTGGGCAGCTGCTTGAGGTAGCCATCTGCTGGAAGGGCGTTGAGAGGCTGGGGTAGCAAAAGGGGAGCATACCTGGTGGCTATAATAGCCTCCATTCTGGTCATGGGGGGATTTGCTCCTGCCATAGGGATATTAGGTGGAGGAGAACTCGGAGGGGAAGGAGCTTGGACTGGGGATACTGGAAATAGGCTTACAGGGGTAAGGGAAGTGACAAGGGTTTCTCCCTCTAGTCCAAAACCAGGAGGAGACAACTCGGCAGGAACACTTCCAAAATTCAGGAAACGGGAGGCTTCAGAGAACAGTCTGTTGCGAAGCTGAGGAGAAGAAAAAGGAGTCTCTACAGAAGGAGACGGCAAATTACCCGGTTCGGCGGTGGAAGTTTCTCCTTGGGGGGCCTTTCCTCTTATGAAATTCGCCTATGGCTCAGCTTCAGGCGTAGCTAGAGGCAGTTGTGGATGGGACCGCGTGTGTCTACCTCTGAAAGCCACAATTAAAACGGCAGGTTCGCCACAATGGAGTCACCAGGTGCACAGTAGCAATCTTCAAAGGCTCTGATGCCTAATGCACCTTTAGAATCAGAGGCTCGATGTCGTTCAATCTCTGGGAAAATTTTCAACTTCGTCTTTGGCAACGGCGCCAGAAATGTTAGCGTCGGAAGTCACTCCTGGATTGGGGCAGGAGCAAAGCCCAACACCCATTAGTTGATGTCACGAATAATTTTAATGGGGTGATCGGATGGATAGAGGCCCAGGAAGATATCGCCCTAACTCAGAAAACCGGACCTAGTATGTAACAATAGAAGAGGTCTTGATCCAACTCAGTCAGTGAGTAGATTGTAAAATGAGCAGATGGAAGACTTGATAAGAGGAGGGAGCAAGACTGCCTTGGGCATCAGGCCCTTCGACAGCTTGAAGAGGAAAAACTCAGAACGCAAAATCCTCTTGGTTCAGAGTTTCAGGAAACTGAAAGGTGACTTGATTGGATCTTCCAATTCCAAGTCATTCAGCGTTGAGAAAATGCAAGAGCTGATTAGAAACCATGCAACTATTACAGTGATCCAACATACATCATCCTATAACGGCGCAACTCGACTGGATCCTCCAATTCCGAGCAGTTCTAACACAATGTAAACAGAGAGCTTGAAAGAAACTACCATTCATAAGGCAAGAAGTCTCAAGTGCCAATACATAACCAGAGCAACCAGTGCTTCATCAAAACTTTACAGTCGGGAGCCTAGCTCAACCATCGATACCCCCCAAAAATACAAAAACTGAGTAAATATACTCCTAAACATCCGCCCAACAGAGGCGTCTCAAAACTTCTAGGGCGTGGCGTCTCTTCAGTCAAATCTGGCCTGAACTCCTTCGTCAGACATCACCTTAACTTTGCATGGCCTTTGTAGGGGGGTTAGCTGAAACATTAAAGGCTAAAATAGCGTGTGCAGATTCCTCCGGTCAGACGAGGACTCAACATGACTTCTTTGAAGAAAACCAGCATACAGGACTATCTCGAGCAGACTGCCTGTCGGGACCTTCATGCTTTACATTTAATGAGTGAGCCGAGGTTTCAACTACCTTCCCGCACCTTCATTTACTTTTAGCAGGGACCAAGATCGAGGTCGAGTTGAACTGGTACCTGGAGAACGCAATGATCCCTTCTGCAGCTAAACCTGGCACTTTGGCCCTTTGCACAGCTCTTTCTATCACCCCAAGTGACCACGGGTTGTGACCCTGTGCCTATCTTCAAAGGCGCTTTCGGGATTTCAGCGTTTCGGGCTTCGGGGTTCTGAAATGCAGTGGAAGGAGGAGATCCTCTGTTCTCCCAAAGTCCCGATAGCCGAAATGGCTTGATCGCGCGCGCCACGTGTCCCATTGGATGGACGGCCTAGATCATCTCTTCATCAATGGTCCTGGTTCTTTTCGACGTTTCGGGCTTCGGGGATCTGAAATGCAGTGGAAGGAGGAGACCCTCTATTCTCCCAAGTCCCGATAGCCGAAATGGCTTGATCACGCGCCACGTGTCCCATTGGATGGACGGCCTAGATCATCTCTTGATCAATGGTCCTGGTTCTTTTCGACGTTTCGGGCTTCGGGGATCTGAAATGCAGTGGAAGGAGGAGACCCTTTGTTCTCCCGAAGTCCCGATAGCCGAAATGGCTTGATCGCTTCGTGAGTTTGGCCATAGGAGATGAGCTCGAGCGCTTGACCCCGTGCAACTCTGCGACCCAAACTTACCCGATGGCCGTCAATCTGCCCCCTCTGTGGATCCTCACCGCTGAAAGACAAAGTGCCCGCTCGCTTGATTTTAAGCCAGAAATGGGCTCGTTCTGTGGGTTGCGCTCAATGCTCATGGTCGTGGCCTTTGAATAAAACACACTCGACCGGTTTTCAAACCCCACTTCTATACGTTTACACCAGGGGCCCGAAACCAGAAGAAAACACCATCTTGCAAGAATTTGCACTAACAGACATGTTGATCATCATCATGGTCGAGATCATGTTCTCCATTCTAGGCCACAAGACATGATCTCCTCTAGTTACCCTAGGCATGGGGGGGGAACATCTGGCTCCAACATGGGGACATGTGCTCACCATAGAGCGCATGAGAACCTCATCATCCTTGATTGTCCAAGACCTGCAATCCTGCGTCCACTTTAAACAACAACACCCTTTAGAAGTATCGATTAGTGGATGTGATCCACCGGCATTAGTGATAAATCCAAAACCATGTTGAAAAGAAAAATAATTTACTGAGTTACAGAATGATATAGCAATAATATACAATGATAAAGTGCAATTTCCTAACATGTATTCATTATATACAAATGAGAATGCAATATATACAAGAAGATACAAACTATACTAGCATGAATGCATGATGCAACATATATACAAATGCAATGCAGGATGCAAATGCCTTACCTAACCTACACTAATCTATGTTAGTTGAAATGCTAGGTATAATCATATGACCAGTGAAACCATCCCAACATTGTATCAAAATGTCTACCCCTGTGCTTCATCATGAACCAAAACAAGGATAAGTCAAGCACAAAAAGAACATGAGTTGGGACATACACCATACCATAACTAGTCATAGAATCTAACTCATGGAGGCGGGAGGGCAGGACAAAGTCATGCAAGAAGGTATCACCACAACCTTGCCCTATCCATCCCAAGACAAGGCCGAAAGAATCAGACAAAAGCATATCCTCACCCTCAGCTACAAAGCCATCACCCAAAGATCGAGAAGGGATAAGAAGGAACCTAAGGAAAACTCTAAGGTTGTCTATGGGAAAAGAGAGCACAAGATAAGGGGTGAAATTTTGCTTCCCAACCCAAGTCTTGTTGGCCTTGTGTGTGAAACTGAAAACCCTTGCAACAAACCATAGGTTGAAGACAACTATGTTTTACAGGCAAGTGACCATCATGATGAAAACTACCAACTATATCTATAGCAGAATACCGAGGTGAAAGAGGAGACGGCTGGAAACTTTCATCACAAAAATCTTGCTCTGGGAAAATCATGTCCTTACCCTCATCAAAGTCATAGCGGTGGTTGAAAACCTTCTTCGTAGAATAAATCCAAGTGCTCAAACGAGTATGTATCGGACCCTCTAGGATATGACCGAAAATCATCATAATAATGTTGCACTAAGTCATCCCTGGGTGATTGGAACAAATCCATAATCATGTCATCTCCATGTTGCCAAACATTTGAATCAATAGCAATCTCATATGGTTGTTCTAAAGGCAACAATTGAAAATGACCTTCCATGTCATAAATGGGATATTCATTAAGACTAGAACAAATCACATCCCATTTATGTCTCCCAACATGTATAAACTCATCGATATTGTCAATCAAATCATCACTTTTATTATAGCATGAAGGGTCTAAAGTATCCAAGGGTTCCTCTAGCACTTCTTCACCTTCTGAGTCATGAAATGAATCAACATCAAGGACTTGGAAAGGAGTATAACTCTACCACGTTCTCTTCTTCATGTGCACGAGGAAAGGGAGCTTAGACAACTTCATCAAATGGAGGAGCAAATACTAGCACTTCATCCTCATGAGGAGCCTCTTCACAGATTAGGTCTTCAACAAGGTGTGTTTCATCAAGGTGTTCTTCTTCGGCATATTCACAAGGCAACTCATGTTCATGTATTTGGTGATCTTCCTCATGATTCACCTCTTCAGGTTCTCGTTCTCTAATCACATCTCCGTTGTCTTCAATAGAATCATGAGGTGATTCTTGCTCCTCTTTAAGGGGTTGGTAACCCTCTTCATAAACTTCTTCCTTAGGTTCTTTCCTTGGAGACGTGTAATCTTCTTTATCCAAGGCATGCTCAAGATATGGAGGTTCTTTGCTAATAAATTCTACGTCGTTCGCTTGATCATTTGGCAAAAGGACTTTGTCAAGGTTTGTATCTTCTTTTGAATCATCCTACTCTTCCCCGTCTACATTCAACTCCAATATCTTGGATAAAACCCAAGGTTGGTCATATTTTTCTCGTATGTTGGCACATAGTGTTTTTACCCAGAAATATGCTTTAGCGAGCTCTTCCTCTACTGCAACTTTGAGACATTGCTCATATTTCTCCACTATGAGGTCATGCTCTTCTCGTCTTTGTGCACAAAGGTCAATCAACAGATGTATGTCTTCACAACGATCAACCAATTGTTTGCAAAAACTCTTATCTTCTTTAACGCTTTCCCTCAACCTTTGGGAGAAGTCTTCACATTGTTCTTCACAGACTTTTTCATCTTCTTCAGAGGTTTCCTCCTCTTGAAGGGGTACCTCAAGTTCTTGAATGGTGTCTTCAAGTGTTTGACCTCTCGGGCCCCAATCTTCAAGAGTTTCGTAATGAGAGTTGCGAGGGAAGATACACTTTTTGGTTTGAGGCAATGTGCAAGCCACATTCATATCCTCATTGGTATGGTGTACAAGAACAATTGTATCTGCACATCTTCATATATCACCTTTACTCTTCTTGTGTGCTTTATAAATTTTGCAAATTATGTGACGGCCAGGGACTGATCACTATCATATTCCGGACAACCCTTGGATCATTCTAGGAGAATACGATTTGGGTATCCAGGAAGATTATCAATATCAATGCACAGATACCTTTCATGGAAATCCCATGGTGCCATGATTCCATCACTTGAAAATACGCAATATCACAAAGTTGAGAGTAGGATGACACCTTGGAATATGTCAGTGGAGTCGCCAGATGTTCCCACTTGGATCATCAAAGGAAGGTGAGGGAACTACCCTCAGTGGAGTCGCTAGGTAAACTTGTAAGATAAGGGCTTCGGGATAAGTTTGCCAAAGATTTATCGTGAGGAGAATGACTCAATCCTCCCCAACAACGACGCCAAAATGTTATCACAGGATTTGTACTTGTGAGAATCCCACCACAAGACCCCCAAATCTTGCGTAACTATGGAAGAAACTACCATTGTTGCCTAAGTAGGATCTTCCCTCGTTTTAGTGATGGAGGTGGTCCACCACAAGGGAGGCTTCCCTGGTGACCTCAAGGGATCAAATAGCAAGTTTAATAGCCAAGCCTACCGCCCCCTATCTTGATTATCGATTAGTTGGTCTAGGTCAAGGAAAGAGAAAGAGATTGTAAGGTGATTGTTGTACCTGCCCGGAACAAGAAACAATTTGCAGCATATATATATATATAATTACAAAGCTAAAGCATGCAAAAATGACCTCTCTAAACACTAGACAAGTTAGAATGCACTTGGCTGTTGCAAATCACAGCAGTAAACCAATCTTATGACAGCAATAAGTATTTTGCAACATCAGCAAGATAAAGTGCTCAGAAATGTAGCAATTTAGCATGAAAAGTAAGCATTCATCAAGCATAAGGTTATCCAATTGCTAGAGATAATTTCTGAACAAGTTAAGCCACCTTTAGACGAGTTTATGCAACAAATAAATGTAGTTTTAGATGGTTGTAGCAAACTTTTGTAGCAGTAGCAAGAAGTATTGCAAGTTTGCTAGGGTTAGAGTTAGTAAAGTTAATAGAACACTTGAGAGATTTGAAAAAAGGGGTTTTATCAATTACTTTCACCACAAGAGTTAATTCTGGATCAGTGCCTTTACCATTCTAGGGCTATGGAGTCTCAAATGCATCCAAACTTGAAGGTTGATCTAATTGAAACCAAGAGGTAGAGTCTAAACCCTAAGGTGCAAGCACATTTGGGCCTTAAGCTTTAGACTTCGAGGAGAAGGACGTCTAGGGTGCAAGCACTTTTGGGCCCTAGATATCGTTTCTCCCTTCTTGTAGCTTCACTTAGATCAAAGATTAATTGTCTAACCCTAGCAAGGACAATTCACAAATTTTGGACAAGTAAAACTTTGTGAGAGGAAGAAGCACTTATGTTCCTCTCTTAGGGTTTCAATAAACAAGGATCCTTGTAACAGAATAGCAATTTCACCATTTCCATCAATAATACACCATAAAATTGCAGAAAATTACTTACTTTATCCAAGAAGACAAGAGCACAAAACCCTAATTGCAGAAATATCCATCCAAAATCAGCAAGCCATCCACAAGAGATCATATCCAAGCATAGTGCATGAGAGAGAAAGACCAAGAAAGCTGAAATAGCAAATAAGTAGAAGTGTAACCCCACAAATGGTGAGGAATGATGGATGATCCAAATGAAAATGAGCACTAGCCTTTATATATGAGCCTACGCTAACGCTTTGTCCACATAACATAACATAACAATGATTCAAGTGGGGTCGACCCCTCATTTAACCCTTACAAAATGTAATAAATGCAAAACAACATCATAAATTAGCCACACATGTAAGACGTCAAACCCTCTTGGGCAAGGAGGAGGCCTCCAAAGACCACATGGCACCAATCCAGAGTGAGGTGGGAGCAAATGATGCCTCTCCTCCCTCAAAGCCATGTCAGCCATCATCAATACCCCATGTGTCCACCAAACCCTAGCTGTGTCAAACCCTAAAAGATGATGTCATCATCAAAATAGGGTCAACGTCCATGATCTAAGTGTTGCGTCGAGGTTGGAGGGAGTTGCATCTCGTCTCTGCAAGGTCTTCGGTTATCTGTTGCTACAATGTCCCTGATCGAGTGGGTAAATAAGCTATGGGATGCTCTGCCCAGCCTATGGGCTTCAAGACCATCTATGTACCATCATGACAAAATCTGCTCAAATCAATCCCATTTGTCCATCGTCCAAGGTTCCAATAATGTGAGAGTTGATGTGTGAGGTTGGCAAGTCACGAAATGACCCACTGCTCTCCATCACACATGCCAAGGTCCTGAAATAAAAGGCACAACGTCTTGGGTACAAGCCCAAGACGTCCCTCAAAGAACCATGTCAAGGCCATCCAAGACAAAACAAAGTATAAGAGAAGGTTAGCCAGGGTTCACAAGAAACGTTAGTCCTTAAAGCATGCAAAGTAAGTTGTAACTTTAGATATAAGCCATGTAAACAATTCACCTCAGTATCCCCTTCAAGCACCACACCAGCCTAGGACCCCATGTGAGTTGACAAGTTTAAGTATGGGAGGGCCTTCATCCAACCCTATTAGGTGTGCCAACCTTGACAAGAAATAAAAGAGCCCAGGTAGAGGGATAGGTCCCGAGGGAAGCAGGAAATAAAGAAACCCTTCAAGAGTAAGTGTGAAAGTGATATAGTTTTAGGGCTTACTTCATGGCTTATGGTGTCATTGAATCCATTTCTATCAGCGCCTTTGTAGAGGGAGCACTTGTTGGTTTGAGATACCCTTTCCTCAGTACTTTTTGCATTCTAAACCCCTTAAATTGCCTTTTGATAGCCATTTTTCATTTGCACGTCCCCTTTATAAGTTTTCAAGCTTCATTCCTTCATTTTTACTAGGCTATTGTCCTTTATAATTTGGTGCATTCATTTGCATCTGAACACGGACGATTACCATTAGAGGGGGTAGAGCTCAAGCTGGCCTGAGGCTTTTATGGTGGCATTTGTCAATTAGCAATATCATGCATGTATAGAGAAATTGCATCAACCTCTGGGCCTTCAGCCCCTTCTTCTCATGAGAGAATGGACCACAACCCATTACCAAAGTTTGTACACTATGAGAGGCTCCAGGATGGAAAGTGTTAAGTATGGTGGGGAATGGAACATTACCCTTGTGAGGGCCCCCCAGTAGTACCCCTTTTTCCTGGGCGGTGACAACACGGGACTAGGGCACAGAAGCTGACCACCAAGGTGAAATAAGGCCACTGACATAATTTCCCAATCTAGTGATCCATTATCCAACTTCAACAAAAGATCCTCATCCACATGCCCAACAAATTAAGCACAACACTTTGCATAAAATAAGGACTAGCATACCTCATGGTGACATTGGCTTACCATCTCTCATACACTGGGTTGCTTGGATGTGATGAGCCTTGGTTGACCTGTAGTTGTAAAGGTGAATGAGGGGGGTTGTTGGGTTGCCATCTGTGGACATGTTGATCATCATCATGGTCGGGATCATGTTCTCCATTGCAGGCCACGAGACATGATCTCCTCTAGTTACCCCTAGGCATGGGGGGGTAACACGGCCCCTCTTAGGGGAAAATCTTGATTTGGTGATTTCAAGTCCTAAAACTTCTAAAGCTTGTTTCAAGCTTTGCATGGTTGTTATTTTTTTTGGGGGGGGGCACTTTACAAACGAAGTTCCTAGCCCCTCAACGTTGTTTTACTCATCAAGAGCTTTCAAAAGATTGAAAGAGCACCTCAATCAAATTCCATATGAAAGAATTGTGCCTCCGGCAAGTTGACCTATGCTTTGACCACCGCAGTAATTGAGAATTGGGGCATGCAAAAACTCTAACCCTAACCCTACACAACTATCAAGACATGTTAAAAACTAAGCTGCAACGAAAGGAAGGGGTTTTGTGCCTATCATAACAAATTATTGTTCCATAGCTAAATAGAGCAAAGTAGTGCAATATCAAAATAAGATAGAGGAACAAGAAAACCCTATAGCAACAAATCAAAGGCCATAGTGTCTATTGTACTCTATAGTGAGACATTCTTTTTTTGTATATTGTATTTTAATCCAAGATGAAAAGAACAAGGCATAGAGCACATTTTCTTGTTTGGTTTTCCCACATTAAGTTTCCCCATCAGGTTTCCCATGGTACATCTAGTGTCCAATGTGTTGCTAGTGTGCTTTATTTTTACTACTGTAGCTTTTCTCTTATATTCTCCATTTATTTCAATATTTTGAGCAGTATTCTTCTAATATTACATTTTCATCATAAGCAATCACTGCATAATAGGGCATAACCTCACGCTATTTATGCTATCATTTTAAGATCCATTATGACAAAAGTGTCCAATGGAATATCCATGACAATTTACAGATCAAGCATGCTAGGCGTGATGTAACATACCTCTATGCCAAATGTTTCATCAATCCTTGTGCACTTGCCTCTCCTACACACAAATTTTTCATTAATCTATCTAACATTAAGTAATGAGGAAGTAATTGCAGATGAATTTATACACAAATTTTTCATTAATCTATCTAACATCAAGTAATGAAGAAGTAATTGCAGATGAATTTATTATAGAAATTCATGGCTCCTAGGAAACTCTTTAGATCATGGGTGTTGTTGATAGTAGGTCACTCCTTCAAAACCTTAACTTCGGCATGCAAAAGTTTGTCCAAAAAAGGATTTCTTCATTTTTGCCTATAACTTGTGTTGGCAAAAGAGATCCCAAACTTGTTCAGACATGTTGCAAATGTTTTTTCCAACTTCTATTGAAAACCAAAATTATCATCCAAGTAGACCACCACAAACTTTCCAAGATGAGGGCGAAAGATTTTGTTGATGCAATGCATCATAGTGTTCAAGACATCGCTAAGGCCAAAAGGCATGGCCATCCATTCATAGAGGCCAACTTTGTCTTCAATGTTTTTTTCCAAACATCATTGGGCTCCATATGGCTTGGTGATACTCTTTAAGAAAGGACCAACTTGATGAAGTATTCGGCACCCTTAAGATGATCAAGAAGATCATAAATCCAACTAGTAGCGATTCTTAAAAGTAAACTTGTTGTCAACACTACGGTTTATGCAAATTCATCACTCATGCTACTCCTTAAGTACAACCAAGGTAGGAGATTCACATGGGGATGTGCTAGGCAGGATCTTGCCTTCCCCCAATATTTGTGTTATCTACCTCTCTATCTCTACACTCTCTCCAAGTGAGATGCAATGGGAAAGATAGTTGGGCAGGGAGGAACCAAGAACCAAATTAATGGAATGTTGGATGATCCTACAAAGAGGTAAGCCTTTGGGTTTTTTAAGACATTTGTGTATAAATCCACGATTTGAATATTGGACAAAGGTAGTTTCCCTTTATTGTACTCCTTCATTTGGAAGACAATCAATAGTGACATGAACTTATTGAGATTGAACTATTTAATACCCTGTCTACAGTACAGCACGAGCTTATTTGGAGAAGTGGATGTGAGATTGTACACCTTACCATCCTTGTGAAGCCTATAGGTGTTATAGTAGCCATCTCATTGTGCCATTTTAGCATGCTAGTATGGCTTGTCCATATTCATGTTAGAACAACACAATGAAGTTACATCACAATCCATTATGTCACAAAAGGGTTAATTGCAAAGGTAATGAAGCAATTATGAGTGATCAATGTGAGTTGTCTAAATTCTTTGACCCATCCAAGCTAGTATGCCTTGGGATGAGTGGAGGTTGGCAACTTCAAGGCCTCTACCAACTAATACATCACCAGATTCGTTTGGCTTTCATTGTCTAAAATGATGGAGGCAAGTTGATTATGATCAAATAGTATTGTGTAAACGAAGCTTCTTCATTACTACTAGTGTATTCCTTGGCCATCAAGACATGCAAAAGATCAATGGAAGATGGGTTGGTACATCAACCTTCACATGCCCAATTGTTTCTTGTTGTTGAGATACGAGAGCATGAGCCTTCTTCGCTACCTTGCCCTATAGATGCCTACATTTATCATTGGAATGCCCATAGTGCTTGTGATAGGAACGCCACTTTCTCTTCTTCTAGGTTTTAGTTGTGGTGTTGGGGTCTGTTATCGCACAATCTGTACTTGCCCAAAGCCCAAGGCAAGTGAGGCAAGATTGGCGTAACAAGGAGGTGACCTATCACTGTCACCTTAATAGGAAACCCCTTTCTATTTAGAAGTATGTTATGATTACCCCAAGGGAGACGTCCCTAGTGACCTAAATGGCTGATGAAACTAAGACAAGGATGCAAGAATACCCCCCTCTCACTGGTCACTCAAGTCAAAAGATCTTTATGTCTTAAGAGATGAAGCAAATGTAATGGATGAAGTGTACCTGCTTGTTATCACGCAATTTGTACTTTGATAGAAGGGAAAGGCAAATGAAGACAAATTGGCGTAACGAGAGACTATCCTATCACTGTCATCTCAATAGGATGTCTCTTTCTATTCAGGGTGGTAGGCCTAGGGGAGACGTCCCCGGTGACCTGGGGTTTTGAGAAGGCGAAGGATAAAGGCAAAGTAAAAAAGTTCCCTCTCACAAGTCACCACCGATCAGAAAGTTCGGTTAAACAACCAATAAAGAGATAATAAACCAGAAGTGTACCTGCCTGAAACAAAGCAACATAAAACTATATTTGCAAGAGCACTTGTTGGTTAGTACTTCATATAACCAAAGACTTTCTCAATAAAAGCAATTGACTAATATGTTGATGAAGTAAACAAAGATGTGTAGCAGCAATAATTACAAGACAACACTTCACAATTAATGCCTTAGAAAAGCTTCAAAATGAGTAGGAATGATTAATCATCAATGTCATAACACCAACATTCATCAGAAGCAAATAAGGCTATGCATTAGTCAATCTTTTCAATCGCTTTGAGAAGCTTTAAATGCTGCAAAATATGGTTGTAACTTAATTGAATAATAGCAGCAATAAGGTTAGTAGATCAACCTAATATAGGGTTAGAAGGTGTTAGTAGTTTGTTCAAAGATTTAGATGTTTGAAGGTTGTGATCAAAACACTCAAGAGAGAGATCTTAGACTAGTGCTTTTATAGGGCAAATGGAGTCAACAAGTGGCTGCAAAAATTGAAAGAGCAAGACGATATTGGGAGAGCCAAAGATAAGAGGAGTTGATGGATGAAGTGTTGGTAAGCCAAGGCTTCAACCACCAAACCCTAGGGGAAAACGACTACTAAGGTGTAGGTAACCCTAGGCCTTAGTAGGTTTTCCTCCTTTAACTCAATGATAAAGTAAAATCGGCTAGGATGAAGTAACAAATGCTAAGGTGTTGCAATGGCAAGGCCTTAGTAATGGCTTCAATAAAACGGCTCCGTGGCACAATCTAGTAGGTGGATAGCAAATTAGAACAAGGAAAATAACATGTGCTTGATCCCTAGGGTTTAGGCTAGCAATTTCATAAGTATTAACAAAATGCAAAATAATCACCATAACCATTCAAGTAAGAGAA
>JASDQU010104327.1:281538-293995 GCA_032191745.1 Picea mariana | reverse complement strand
CCAACCCAGGTTCCATCTGTAGCTTCTGGAGTTTTTACTCCTCTTGGGTACAATGTTGCTTCTGGTTTCATTTCGACACCTTCCCAGGTCCCCTTCGGAGGGTCTTATCCACCTTTTATCGGAGGATCCGGTCCTAGTGGCTCCAACCCAATCAGAGGCACCACTCAGTCTTTCACGTCTACTTATCAGATTCTCGTTGGAGGGCAATTTAACCCCGGGGGCCAAATTCAATTTGGAGGTCAAACCCAAATTGGAACACAACCCCCACTTGGAGAACAACCCCCACTTGGAGAACAACCCCCGCTTGGAGGTTATTCCCCACCCTATCGACAGAACATACCAACATCACTAGCCCAGTATTGGAACCTTCCTATCTAGGGAAATTCATAAAAATATAGGGGGAAACAACCTCAAGTTATCTCTTTCATAACCCCTAGTTCGGGCCAGTCATATCTCAGTTCTTTCAATCCCATTTGGGGTTCGAACGTTCATTCTAGTGGCCCTTTCCAAGGGAACATACATAATCAGTACAACCCTATGGGATACATGCCTCCACACTCACGTTTGAATCTGTCATACCCTTCGCCTTACATGCAAACTACTTACGGTCCTACTGGTATATCGACGAGACTCCCTCCCCAAAGTCACAAGTACCCTCACGTGAATAGACAATTACCCTTTTTAGCCACTTTGGATATACCCGACTTGTCTAGAATCTTGAATGACCCTATCCTGCATTCTCCCCATTGGCTTGTTATACCGCCAAGCTATTGTTCTACATTCCAAAATTTGACGGTAAATTGGGAGAAGATCCAAACAACCATGTTATAACTTTTCACCTTTGGTGTCCGTCCAACTCTTTGATGGACGACTCCATTCGGTTATGACTCTTCCAACGAATTATTACGGGTTCAGCTGCAAAGTGGTATATAGAATTACCACGAGGATTCTTCATCGACTTTGATACCCTAGCCATGGATTTCCTCACAAATTACCAACTGTCAATTCGCTATGAAACAGGAATCGAGATTTTGATTTCCTTCAAGAAAAATTCGGCCACTCATATTTCCGATCACATCCATGAGTGGAGAAGAAGACGACATTTGATCAAACTCGACCTTCCTGATCAGTTATTGGTAGAATGGTTCACAAAATCATTCGTGAATAAAATCTCTCGTGACATTGCCATGGGTGGAGTTGTCATTGAAGCGTAGGCGATCAGTCACGCTCAGTACCTAGATCTCGTTTATTCGCAAACGGACACTCTTTACAACTTGCTTCCTGATGCTCCTCGTCCTTCTACCACCACTACCTCAACTATCCCTGCTACTTCTCATGTGGTTGATGGTGTGATTGGCACCTTCCATGCTCAACCTCAATCTACACAAGCCTCTCACACCAATCCCAAATCTATTGCTTCTAATGTTCAAGGTGCTCCAACTCCTACTCCTTCCACCGACAAAACTTATGAGGTTAACTCTGTTTAATCTACCCCTACCGACAAAAATAAATCTARAAAAGGAAAGGGTAAGAATAAGGARGATAAAAATAATAATCTGSAATCTGAGAAAGCCAAAACGCAACTTGYTGATGATAAGTATAAGCGCAAACCTCGACACCCTTGCCTTATCTGTGGTGATGATCATTACACGAAAGATTGTCCAAGACGTGCYGAGGTCACTAAGTTCCTTCAAGGGACCGCGAAGCCTCCCACACCTGTCATTTTGTCCCAACCTTTCCCTTCTCAACAACAGGCCCAATTAGTCATTCACGATCAACCCTTTGCTTCCACCACTTCCTATGTCCTTATGTGTATTGGTGATTCAAAAAAGAATGATGTTACACTTACTACTCGGGACAAAGATTACTCTTTCTCAAAGGAGAAAGTTGACGATATACCACCTTCGTTGGTTCAACCAACTCCCTCAACTTCACCTCCCAACAATCCTCTTCATCTCAAACGACCAAGCCCTGATACAGTTCTCTGGCCCCCTCCAAAGGGCGTTGTTCGAAAGTCTGCCTTTAATCCTCATGCGCATGTTGTTTAGAACTACAGTATTGTAGAAGATCTTGCGCAAGCACCCTCCRCGATGTCAGCTCTCGAAGTCCTTCAAAGTTGTCCCTCTCAACGGAAMGCACTGTTAAARGCTATCGGTGGAATTGATCCCATGGATACAAATTTGATAATTTTTGACCTGGAAGATCACATTCCAAGGCTACCCCCTCAGCTAGTGTTTYAGATACAAGTTGTTRTTGAGAACAATAATATCTGTAGAACYGTTATTGACGAGGGTGCCTCGACGTGCATAATGTTTGTTGCCTATTGGAAAGCCATTGGCTCTCCTCCCCTAACTGAATCACACAACACATGTAAGGCCTTCAATGGCTCTAGATTTAAACCCTACGATGTACTTCCCTCGTTGTCTATTACGTTGGAAGGCAAATCGGCCAATGTCGAAGTTGAGGTCTTTGATGCACCTCTCGATTATAATCTCTTACTTGGTCGTAGCTGGATTGATTCTATGCACGCAGTTGTGTCTACCCTTTTCCATGTAATATGTTTTCCACACCAAGGAAAAGTCATTACGATAGACCAACTGGCCTTTTTCAACTTTGATTCATGTACTAGCAATGTACCCTTTATTTTGAAGACACCTCCTGGGTATGAGAATGTCGGTGTGGTTCTACTTAAAGATTCAAATTTTATGGGTACCTTCCCAATCCCACCACTCGATATTCCACCTCCTTTGGTCGCCTCAATCAACATGATCTCCACCTCTGTTCACGAAACCCCCGCGTCTCACGACCCGTGGATAGTACCTGACCCCGGTGATTATCTCCGCTATGGCGAGCAAATTCCTTTAAGTCCGGTTGAGTCGGCTTATCAAGCCATTCAATCGACAACCCTCTCTACCCCCTCTCTTGGATTCATCTCCCGATCTGTTTCATGTCATTTTTCCTACCGACGAGATGATTATGTCTGTTATGTCTATGGCAGACAACCCCTGGGATGATGGACATCATCGTTCCATTCTCTTCCTGGAACAACACACCATAGAGAGTTACCAACAGATTTCGACTCTGTCTCTCGTCGTTGTCATTTCCTCTGCTCCCGAGTCCACACACGATGTGTTATATGAAGGGAACCTGGGTAACATTTCACCCACCATTCCTCTTGACATATCCATTAAACCTGGAGTTGTTGAAAATGTTCACATCGGAGCCACTTGTTCCGATAACGAAGTCGTCACTTATAAATCTATTTTTCAAGATTTTCGTGATGTTTTCGCTTGGAGCTACGAAGATATGTCGAGTATTGACCCCGATATCGTTGTACATGAAATTAAGACCTATCCGGACGCTAAACCCGTTTGATAGAGACTTCGCCCAGTCCACCCCTGTAAATCCGTTGCTATCAAACTCGAAGTTGAAACACTTCTCAAGGTTGGCTTTATCTATCCTGTGGCTTTAGCTGATTGGGTATCCAATCTAGTTCCGGTTAATAAAAAACAAGGCAGGATCCGTGTATGCGTCGATTATAGGGACATTAATAAAGCTTGTCCTAGGGACAACTTTCCAACCCCCTTAGTTGACTAGATAGTTGACGATTGCGCCGAGAGTGAAATATTCTTTTTAATGGATGGTTTCTCCAGCTATAATCAGATTAACATTTTACCAGCGGATCAACACAAAACTGCTTTCATTTGTTTTTGGGGTACCTTCGCCTACCGGAAACTACCTTTCGTTTTGAAGAACGTTGGTGCGACTTTTCAACGTGCCATGTCTTATGCTTTTCACGATATCAAGCATATCATACAACCGTATCTCGATGATCTACTGACGCATTCCATGCGTCGCCAAGACCACCCGACCCATCTCTGAGCCATTTTCCTTCGTTGTCGTTACTATCGTATATGTTTAAACCCACGCAAATGTTGTTTTTGTGTGGAGTCCGGCTGACTTCTAGGTTTTATTGTGTCACTTCATGGAATTAGGGTGGATCCTTTGACAGTTGAGGCCATCCTTAATTTACCTCCTCCTTCTACTTTACGCTAGCTCCAAAGTTTGCCAGGGAAGGCAAACTTTTTGCGTCAATTCATTCCCAACTATATTGAGTTAACGCTAGGATTTACTCAATTGTTGAAGAAGGGTTACAGATTCATATGGGACGAGACTGCCAACAAAGCCTTCGAATCTTTGAAACTTGCCCTAACACGAACACCACTGCTTTTCCCACTAGATTATAGTCGAGACTATTTCCTCTACCTCATCGCTTCGGACTCTACCATTGCCATGGTTTTAGTCCAAGAGGATGATTCGCACGATGAACATGTAATTTATTATTTGAGTGGGAGTCTCACGACTACCGAGGCCAAATACCTACATGTGGAAAAACTTGCCTTGGCAGTTGTTCAAGTTGTCCAACGTTTTTGTCACTGTATCCTATTACGCAAGACCACTATCATTTTCGTTTGCAACCCTATGCAACATATCCTTACACGCTAATTGCTAGGGGGGAAATACTCCAAATGGATAGTGATTCTCCAGGAGTTTGACTTAGAGTTTGAACGTGCTAAGTCTAAGAAATCATTGGTATTTGCTTAATTGATATGCGACCTTCCCTCCATTGAGACAAAAAATGTGGTAGAGGATTCCTTGCCTGATGAATCCCTTTTTCTGATCAGTTCTGATGACGCTTGGTATGGAGATATTATCATTTATCTCCAGACTCAAACTTTTTGTCTCGCCCTCTCTAGTGTAGACCATCATCGCATACGGTATCAAGCCCGTCAATACATAATTCCCAGTGACACTCTCTATCGTCGTGGTGTTGACTCTATTTTACGACATTGTCTCACCTTTGATGAGGCTGAGAAAGCTTTGAATGACTGCCACTCTAGAGCATGTGGTGGTCTTATGTTTGGGTATGCCACTGCCCAAAAGATCTTACGAGCAGGGTACTTCTGTCCTTATTTGTTTAAAGACTGTATAATTGTCGTCCATAAGTGTCATGCTTTTCAAATGTACAATAACAAGATAAGATCTCATCTCGCTCCTTTACACCCTGTAGTTTCCGTTGGACCTTTCGCAAAATGGGGCAATGATTTCATGACATGTAACCCTCACTCGGCTAGGGGGAATGGATACATCATCGTAGCCATGAATTATTTCACGAAATGGGCCGAAGCGATGCGTACATTCGATAACACCGGAAAAACTGCAACCCTATTCATATTCAATCATATCATCGTGTGATTTGGAATCCTGCAAGCTATCATCACTGATCACGGTAGCCATTTTTGAAATTTCATGATGTCCGAGCTTATCGAAAAGTTGGGTCTTTAGCATGAAAACTCAACCCCCTACTATCCATAGGCCAATGGCCAAGTTGAAGCGATAAACAAGGTTCTTATCACTATGCTTTGACGGATAATAGGAATTCACTAGACAAGTTGGCACACGATGTTGTTTTCAACATTATGGGCCTATCGGACATCCGTGAATTCTGCCACAGGATTTATGCCTTTTCAGTTGGTGTATGGTATCGAAGTTGTCTTGTCGGTTGAATGTGAGATACCATCGTTGAAGATAGTCGTTGAACTTCTCCCAAACACTTCTGCCGAAGAAGTACGTCTATTGTATCTAATGCAATTAGATGAAACCCGTCGTGATGCCACCCTAGTTATTGAAACCCAGAAGAAACACATCAAAGCCCAATATGACAAATATATCAAGCCACGTGTTTTCTCTAAAGGTGATCTAGTTCTCCTCTACGAACAAGATCGTGATTTACTAGGGGCCAAAAAATTCGAGGCTATGTGGTGCGACCCTTATATCGTCAAACGAGTGATGGAGAAGGGAGCCTATGAGTTAGTAGATTATGATGGCATTCCTTTGAGTGAACCCAAAAATGGGATTTACTTGAAGAAGTACTATTCTTAGGTTATATTTGCATGAGTGCTTGTATTTTTACTGTATCATACTTTTGTGTTCTTTTTCGTTATTTCATTTCGACCTCTAGCTGCTTACCTTGTGCTGTGCTTGGTTTCTAGATGTCCGTGTCTTCGCTACCCCACATTGGCTTCATCGATGGCACTAGTCGTAGTACTTAGAACTTAGCATCTGTTGCTTGGGCAATCTATGCACCTACGAACAAGTTAATCTGTCTACATGGTGTTTGCCTCGGTCGTGCAACTAACAATATCATGGAATATAGTGCAGTCATCGAATTGTTGACCGACGCTATTTCACTTAGAATCTGTCACCTAGTTGTACGTCTTGATTTGCAGTTAGTGGTACTACAACTAAGTAATGTCTATGCTATTCGAAGTCCTACTTTGTTATGTGTATATCTATGAATTCGCCTCTTGGAATGTTATTTCGATTACATTGAATATCARCATATTCCTAGATGTCTAAATACATTAACATATGCATTAGCTAATTATGTGTTAGACAGACATTTGAGACACATGTAAATCCAACCACAATTCACATTAAAGCAAGTAAGCTGGTAGAAGCCTCATGTATATATATAATGATAAAAGTGTTGTACAAAAAGAGTGTTTTTTGTCCGAAGACCAAAATATCAAAATATGAAGCTCATGGCTTCCACAAAATGGCATCAAGGATGCTGCTTATGGTAGCACACTACTGCTCGTGCTACCCTGCGAAGTAGTCGACTAAGTGAACCAGATACACCTACAGTATGATGTTGATAGCGTCTCAAAATTTCATTGATGGAGATGTCTGGGATATCTGCGGTCAATCCCTCTAGGTTCTGCTCAACTGCGTCATAGTCTTCAGCATCCCATCCTGCTACCACAGCTGATTCCCCTTGTCTCTGAATAGGGGATGTACCCGGAGGCCGATGTGGCCCTACATCTTCACTGTCAAAATATTTTGATTAGTCATCGAATTGAAAGCATAAAAACATCTTATATTTTAAAATTTACAAAAAACATCATAAAAACAAAATGTTTTTCTTACCTGCGTCCCCCCACTGAAAGCCCTCAAGTAGAACCAAGTCAGGGTCACCTCTGAAATACAACCCGACATATGCATAATCATCCACCATTAGGATCTGAGGCCTCAACCAATCAAAGAATGTATCATTGTATTTCATGATGGGGCCCGCTACATGCTGAGCCATGAGGTCGCACCACCTCTTCATCCTTGGATCTCGTGGGGCAGGTATACCGCACTCTACCTTTAAACATAAATGGGGTACCCTTTCCAAGAAGAAAGACACTAAAATAGATCCATACCCAAATTGTTTCAGGTCCCCCTTCTTGCATTTTGTTAGTTGTGTCTTTATGCTGTGAAGGACTCCGTCGCTCCAGTTGAACACCCTAGGTTCCATGCACTCCACTGCATATTGAAAATAGATTTGGAGGGCCATGTGAGGAGATTCACTCCCCTCCATATGTGCAATGGTAAAAAGAATAGTCTGGAGTGGTAAATCCTGGACACCCCTGATGGCAACTTTTCCGTTGTGTCTCTCTGCCCAAAGATCACAGTATCGACAGAGATACTCGCTCATTGGTAGACCACCACCTCTACCTCCTGTCAAAGCACATGAGATCCACGACGAGATAACCCCATCAAGAAATAGATATCCTCGATATCTAAGGATAGTATGTGGGCACCCACATGAAACACCTGCTGGTCTACATCCCAAATGTGGACTAGATACTCCAATAGCCTCAATTGGGCCCTCATGCCCTGGATTTTAAAGAATTTCAGTAGTCCGCATTACTGGAGGGAATTTACAGTGCCCGAGTCATTCAAGGCATCATGATCATCATCTTTGTGCTCCCTCTCCCTCCACTCCAACATTTTTTATGATCAAATACCTGCATTGGGACAATAAAGGGGAGTTGGCATCCTCATTTGATGCTTTGGAAAATTTCTATTGGCTCAACACATGTAAAAAAAGTTTGATTTGCGGCCACCGCAGGTAGATTTTTAACACAGTGCGGGGTTTCCGCAGGTGAGCCATAGGGCGCTTGTGGAAATTATTGATTTCCACAGGTCCCGATACTGGTCACCTACGGCGGCCCCAGCGCGCGCCTACTGGCCCAAAATTCAACTAAAAAACCATTTTAAACCGACACAAATGAAATTTAATCTAATGAAAAGCAAGAGGACGAAGAGATTACCGTTTTGACGGAAGTTGTTCGCTGAATGGTCACCTGTGCTTCCCGCAATCGACAGTCGAAGTCTGAGGTAATAACAGGGTTTCTAGGCAAGTTTTGAGCAAAATGCAAATGAAATAGTAAAAAGAGTTTTTACCCCTATTTATTTCACTTTTTACTTTTTCTATTAATATTTTATATTATTTAAATGCATTTTATCAAAACCTAAAGGTCTAATGGTCTCGTGAGTATTTTGTTTTCTCGTAGATGGAGGAACTAGGATCCTAAACAATGAAGTATGGATATTTTTTCGTGATTTGTTTTTCTGTTCGTCACATATACATATACTTTTTAGGGTTTTTTTAGAAAAACCTCGAGCTCAATCTTTGTTCGTTCTCATGCTCGAAAATCAATGAGAATGCAACCGAGTATACTTTTGTCGTCTTTTCGTACTCRTCATGGTAACATGGAAAGTGAAACCCATGGAGTATCCTTTAAGCTCTTTTCATGCTCCATAAAAATGAAAAGATTGYCGAGTGACCTTGTTCTTTTCACGCTCGTAAAAGTATTTRAAAAAAACGTTCGATTGGCGATAGTTTATCACTTTTTCAGTCTCATCGAACTAATTTACGAAAAAGGAACTGGGAGAGTTCTCTTTAAGTGTTTTTCAAACTCTCAAAACATGAAAAAGCCCTGAGTTTTCTATCTTTGGACTCATTAAACAAACATTGAAAGACCCATACGGGATCAAACCACTCCTTTTTAGAGTTCGTTAAACATACTCCGAGGGACTCGTCTGAAAGATGAGCTTATATCAACAAGCATATGTTATCCTCTTCAAGCTTGCATAAAAATAAAGAGGTACTCGCCAGAAATGGTGGGGGGAAATTTGGGAAAGAAATGTGTTTCTGTATTTGTGTTAGTGGAAGTAATAGTCGCTCTTGAACATGACACCCCCCTTCATCATTTGAATCCAGGTTGGTAAATCCATTTGTCCCTCGTCTAACCTTCTGCAAGTTTATATCTTGGGTCATCCTTGAGTCAATGCTACCAAGACCATTGTCGTGTCATTCATATGTTCAAGAGAAGTCCAAACAAGCCCTCTTTCAAGTCGGTCATATGCAGTTGTCAATTCCTACCATGTCGACCTTCCCTATGTCAGTTTCAAATCATTTTCATACTTTGATCTGCCCTAAATCTGTTACTTATTTCATGTCATTGATGAGGGATACATCAAGGCCCTCCTGTGACGAGTCTTTTCCTGTTGACTTCAACTCATTATCTAGGGACAAGACTTAGAAATCATTTCGTACCATGCCTCAATGGCAGGTTTCTTCACTTTCGACAATGGATTCACATCATTGGTCCTTGATCGGGAGATTCCATCGAGTGTTCGAATTCAACTCATTTATTCGCATTTGATGGATTGTACTGATGTACCTTGGGAGTCATTGACATCAATGGTGATTTCCCTCGCACTTGTTAACGGTTTTCATCATTGACCGATAATCAAGTGGTTTCTACCATGTTTGACTTCAACACCTGTAATCGCATGGTTATATTCATACTTACAGATGACGGGATTGAAGACCCTGGATCTCATCATTTTGGTCCAGGTTGTGATGGAGTATTTATGATTTGTATTGACACATAGATCCACTTTGTATGTCTTGTGTCTATGTTTGATTTTGAGCTTTCTAGTACATAGATCCACAGTGTATTCATGGTGGCTATGTAGAATCTTGATGACATGGATCCACAATGTATAATTGGTGGCCATGATTGACATTTATGATTCACATCACTTGTAGTCTAAGCATGGGAATGCCTACCTCAGAAATGGTATAATATTGTGTAGATGCTTGATTGTTTGCAGGTTCTCGATTGGTGCGCTCCTTGTTCCCGACACACACACGCATTTTATAAAGTATTTCGGCTGTCACGAGTTCCAACCTCATACTTTGGGGGGCATTCTGTTACACATTATTTTGGTCACCCTGATGATGATTCTACAAGCATGTGTTCAGGCTCTCAAGAGAATCTTTTGCATGAGAAAAATAACTAATTTCTTCCTCTGCAAAGCATGTTTTTAGAATGACGTCGCAACCTGAGAGTAATACATAGTGTAGAAATGCTTGATTTCTGCAGGCTACTCTATACCTGGCTCACGGGGTTTCCGTAGGCTGCTATATAGGCAGGGTGCAGCGATGTTTGAAAACTAAAATAAAGGAAGAAGTTCACGAAGGTTCTAGAAGGAGGATCTTCTAGAATGTGAGGTGGTGTCCATATGATTGTGATCCTACTGGCTTCTCTGATTTGGTGGGATCATCCTCATCTCTTTAACCACTTCTCCTTCTCCTATATAATGACGAGTTTCTCATGGAAAAGGTTAAGCAAGATTGAGCAAAGAATTGCTGAAAGAATATGCTGAAGACTGTGTGAAGGATCATGTTGCAACTGATGCTCGAGGTCTCCATTTGTCCATCAAGCTTTTGTGGACCATCTTCATACAAATTCGGAGCAAGTGTATGTGTGTGTTGGAACAAAGGACCACTAAAAGGGAACTTGCGACATCAAGGCAGTTTGGTTCTATCTTCCACTTTTACTTAATATAATACAGTGACATGTTTCTTTCTCATAAAATCATTAGCATTTTATTACATGCTTCCTTGATCACATGTTTAGGTTTTCATTGAATCTATTATTGTTGCTTTCACTTTGGTTGGTTTGTGTCATTGCAGATCTGATCTCACAAGAGCACCAGAGTGAAGCAGGGACAACAAAGATAGAAGGAAGCGATATCTAAAGGTATGTCATCCATTCTTTATTTGGTAGCAAATTCAATGATTGTAACTTAGGGAAAGCGTCATGTCCTGTCTTGTTTTGTTCTAGATCCAGGTGGATCTAGGGAGATTAGTTTATGTCTACATTCACCGATTGATCCAGTAACAAAATAAGGATCATTTCCAAGATGGCTCAAAATGGCCACCTACATCACAAGGAGAGCTCTCGATGTCCAGTGATCATGATAGATTTCATCAAAGGGTCAACATCCTTGTGCTCATAAAAACCCACACAATATTTGGTTTGTTGATTCTAGTTGCATGTGTCAGGTTCCATCATCCACACCTCAACGATTTACATGGGCACACTTGGCATCTACGTGTCTATCATTGATAAGAGAGTTACACATGCATGCCAATAACAACATGTGGCATGATAGGGGATAACATTTCACCAATAATTACAAAACCAAATTGCCTTTGGCAACCGAATAGACCTTCTTATAACTACATGTAATTCCATGCATACAATGTATGATACAAAATAGGGCAAACATCCATTTTATTTTCTCTTACACTCTCTTCACAAAGCCATATACAAATCATTTACACATTAATACAATCACCATTACGGTCTAATTTTCTTTGTGCACTTTTCTTTCATTATTTCCTTCATTTTCAGTTCAGGCTTTTACACCCAAAACTTAATTAGTGTCATTTTGTTGACCTTTGATTTACATCTTGGAATCAAATCAAGATACTCTTAATAATAACATGTTAATTGAAGGATTATTTCCATGAATTGTGATATGTACCTATTTTGTTATAATATCCCATATTGGCTAGTGTCACTTTCACATAAAAAAAAAATGTCTGTGATTTTTTTAAAGAAACATGTATTATTCATCTTTGTACTAGGTGGATCATTGAGTAAATTTTAGCAATTAATTAAAGGTTTTAGGCAAATAATCCTATGACCATACACGTACGTTTCAAGGGTAATTAGCTTTATCAAGGCATGTGTGTAAAATAAATATGTATTTGGGGTTTTACTTTATTATATAGAAGAAGGTAGAGTCCTATGCAATTTCATATTGGAAATAATCACATATACCAAAGTAGTAGTCTATTGGTTGTTTTCTAGAGGAAACTTGGAACAATTGTTATTACAATGACCCAAATTCAAATCTTGGTGGGCATTCTTCTCCCTTGCATGGGATTTTTCGAATGTGGCTATTAATTATATTGAATATTGTGATGTAGCGTTTTCCAAGCAGATTATTATATTGCACTAGAAAAATACCAACAAACCCTAGGTGGGCTAAGCTTCTTTCTAAGCTTATTGTCCATTAAATGACGAGTACCCATTTAAAAAAATATGGTGATGTATAGTCCAAGCCACATAATTTCAAAATATAATGTTGATATTATAAAACCATTTATTAGCATGGGACATAGTACAATATTGAGAAAACTAGTATTTATCTTTCTCATCTTGTAGAACATATTGACTATGGAGAAATGTTCCACTCCGCC
>JASDQU010104327.1:270727-280832 GCA_032191745.1 Picea mariana | reverse complement strand
TCCTTATCTCATTTACCAATTTATAGAGGTAACCTGGTTCGATAAGGGGAGTGGAGACTTAAAACAATTGTACTTGTTAGTAAGAGGAAAAATTGTATCTTACTTCATTTGCACATCATAACTCCCCATCATGTGTCCCAGGGCAATAACTTTCGATTGTTTTTATTTGCATGCTTGTGTGTACACACCCTTTGCCTAAGGGTCCTTGGCCCTTGTGCTTCCATTTTATAAAATTCAACATGTGTGATCAAGTCATTATTTGTACAATAATAATGAGTATATATATTTGCTCATTTATAAGGAAATAATACATCACACCGGGAGTGTTGCATATCCCTTCTCCTTCAAGAGAGCACTGTCATCAATAAGATCATTATGTAGCTAGGACACTTCGCTTGGAGAGATGGCACAAGAGGAAAAATGGCACTTTGGGCTTTTGGAGAGCTAAGGGTTTGAGGATGTGTTTGTTGACTACTTCAAAGACTCAACTAAAGGCCTACCAATCATATTCAATTGAGGCTTATAGGATTCTAAAGATGTTTTTTTGCCTATAACTAGTATATCACTAACCTTAGTGGAGAACAATCCATGGAGGTCAAACACCCATTTCAAAACTTTGGAACCAAATGCAAAAGTGGGTATCTCTAGATGTAATAAAAAAATTGATTATAGGTTAAGTTGGTCAATATTACAAGGGATTTGATAGCAGAGGGAAAGACTAAACTTCAATAAGAACCTTACTCCTCGTTAAAAGTTCTTAAATGTCCTTCGTTGACACACCATAGTAATGGTTTGGGGGGAGGACATGATACACATTCTTTGTTTTCTTTATTTCATTCAAGAAGTGGTGAAGCCGATAAATATAAAAAAACATTATTGGTTACAGAGGTGGTTTGTGGGTCAACGAAGGAGGAGGTTCAGACCTTGGGATGGACGAAAGATGGTGTGGAAGAAGAAGACATCTCGATTGGTGAAAAGGATGAGCCCCTGTTGGTTAAGGGAATGAAAAAAGCTTGAAAATGTGTTAAATTATCAAAGGTGAAATCTAGGTTAGTGCTTAGGATGTGATGATGGCTTAGGTTGTGGAGATATTAACCAAAGCCCTAACAAATTTGTTTTTCCATAGGTTTATCTTGGAGAAGAAATTGTCTAGTTGGATTGATAGCCAACGAAGTGCTTTGTTTGGTTATACACCAACCTTACATATATTAGTCAAGGGTTGGCTTGAATTCTAATTTAAAACCGAAGAAGTTGTTAGCACTATTATTTAGGCAAAGTGGTTATGGCGTCCAAGTATCTGTTGTTAAATAAATGGTCCTCGGAGTTTGATTCCAAGGCAGAGAGGGTCACAAAGCACCCAGTGTGGGTAAAGCTATCAGGACTAGTACTAGAGTTATGGTTATTTGAAGTTGGTAAGGCTATCAAAAATTGTCTTGGCTATTGTATAGAGGTGGATGGTAGTTTTAAGCAATCAAAAGGTCTTTTAATAACTAGAATCTTGGTGGAACCTAACCCACAAAATGGTTTACAATAATCCATGGATATAGAGATGGGTAGTCATATATACTCTTAGAGTTTGAAATATGTGGGAATCTCGTTTCACTACTCCATATGTCATACATATAGTCATTTGGTTAAAGAGTGTTGGTTGAAGTTCTAAGGAGTTTTATGGAGAAAAAATATAAGTGGTGGTAGGGGGCTTGGTGGACATGAAGGAGCTACTAGCTTCTAAGGAAGACAAGGGGCTTTACAATTAGGCCTTATTTAAAGCTTAAAGTTGAGGCTAGAGATGAAGATTGTGGTATGGGTGAGGTGGCAGCTATAAGAAAAATGGTGGAAGTCAAGGGCTTCAAGCAATTGATAGAGGAACCTCTAGGAGTCTTTGGAGCCAAAATTATCCATTATGCAAGATATCATACATGTGGGTAAGTCCATTTCTCCCTTGAAAGTTGATTTTGATATTTCTACAAGCAGACCTCGTTTGGGTTCTAGGTTGGGACTTGAAGGGACTATATCAACCCTTGTCAGGCATGTGAGGAAGGGACTTGTGGCCAAGGACAAAGAGGTTATCACTACAAGGAGAACACCTTATAGTGGAGGTTTTTAAGGAAACTCCTAGAAAAATTTATCATTTCTTTGTTTATAGTGGAGGTTGTTAGCGGAGGCGGGTGCTCGAAGGTTTTTATGGAGGTTTTTTAAATGGTGCCCCTATAAGGAACATACACCCTGGTGTGCATATAAACAATGATGCCCCGATGCTTAACTTGTCAGAAGCACCGTCAAACATTATAATAAAACAATAAGCATCGAATAAAGCGCCCTAGTGCCGTTGAACATTATGATCCGATGTGCCTCCCTGCTATCATGCACGCCACAATAGGGTGAATAAAAAAATGTTTACCAAATAGGTTTTTATTATTACACTTCATCATGTTCTTCCAAACCCTCAAGAAAGCACCAGTGATCCTTCTCCTTCTAAGGACGCCATGTTTTCGGTGCTCTACAATGAGTTCGATAGCTCCAGTGGTAGATTCCACACATTTCCAAATTTTAGAAATTATAACAAATTTTCATTTCCTCTCAATGATGGAACCATGCCTCCTTGGGACATAAGAATCTAAGTAAATTGTTGATGACCTTCCTATTTTCATTTTCATCCAATTCAAATTTGAAATTGGCTTGAAATTCAACTATTTTTTCAAAAAACAATTCCAATACCATGCGATGTGCCTGAACACTTCGGCTCACCCCGAAGCGGTGTGTCCTGTGTGTTAATGCACAATAAGCACCGCCACTGGTGTGTATACTCTAACCGTATGCACCAGTGTCATTCAAATAAAATCACCACAATTACTTTTAAAAATAAACATAGTAGTGCATATTTTGTGACACCCCATTACCGATGTGTTACAAAAGACAATGACTACTAACCAACATGTCAATGCTCTGGGAACACTAGAACATCAGTGTGTTTCATTTAACAAAGCACAATGCTAAGCTTACCTTTCAGAAAATTTAGCGTAGTGGTGTGTCCATTTTAACCAAATTCATTGATGTTGTTAAAAGAACTGTAGTTACAAAATAATGAACCGCTTTTCATAGAGAGGTGTCTCATTAGACACCTTGTTTATGGACCTCTATACAAAACAAAACACCACTAAACAAAATATCGATGCTCCAATAACAAGGTAGCACCGGTGCCTTCATATTAACGCATCACACCACTTAATTTGCAATCAAACAATTTAACCTAGTGGTGCCCCTAGGAACTGTTATCCCCAAATTATAGGGATAACTAAGGAGATGATGTCTCAAGGCCCTTAAGTTGCAGATGTGGAGTACCGAGAAACAACATGACCAACAGTGTCCACTTGCACACACAGAGACTCACCTCACCACCATAGCTTCAGGTTCATCATAACGGTATCCACCACATCAGCCGGCTTCTCGATGACATTGGGTCTTGCTCCATGAGGTAAACGTCAGGTATTATGGTGAGTGTCATTTCAATATTTGAGGCATTTGAGTTCGTTTCATTTTAAACGAATTTTGATTATGTAACGTCTGCTTGGACATTATGCTATTTTCCCTATTTCACTTTGGTGGTTGACATTGTGCCCTAGTAAGTGGGTCACCCTTGGGGATAATTTTGCTACTAGGAGGTCCTCTTGACGAGTCATCGTGCCATTCCCAACCATACTTGTCACTTTCCACACATCATCCCCTCATCTTCTTACCTTTTGGGATTTTTGAGTGTACTGACCGAAGAAGGGGTTGTCCCTTATTTCATGGGAAGAAAGGGTCGAAGGCCCATGGGATTGTAGCTGGAAAAAGATAAAATCCAATCATGAAACTTCTAGATGCTCACATAGGTATCCCAAGGACAATGAAATTTCTCTCGTAAGATATTGATGGGACTCGTGAAAAATAACTAATACAAATGCCAACTAAGGTGGAGCATGTGTGGGCATTGTTTTCCATGCTTAGGTAGAAGCTCCACACATGTTTTAAACTCGGGGAAGCATGATGTGACCAGGGTAGAATCAAGGTGGGCATTGTTAATCATGCTTAGGTAGAAGCCCCATCTTGGCTTCAACCTGGAAACATCTTAAAAAAGTAAAAGGCAATAAATGGGCTTGGAAAAAGGTTGCATTGAAAATGAAGTTGCAACACACCCTCTACAAAGGCACCCATAAATGAGACGCTACAATCCCTTGTATGTCATGAAACCCATGCCCAAGATTCTTGCCCCCATCCATGTCACTTCATCCACATGACTTAAAGAAAGGTCCACTCAGGAAACACCCCTAAACTTGAGGTATGATTCACCTAATAGGTCACTTTGTCAACCCTCCCATACCTAAACTTGGCAAATTGCATAGGGTCTTTGAGCACTTGTTTGATTTGACGAGGTAGCTTGGATGTACATGCTTGGATGGATATTTTATTGATTTTATTTACTCATCATGATGCATTTGACTTGATATCCTTGGAGGGCATATTCATTGTCTTTGGAGGACCTAGTTGGTGGACGGATTTGAAAGAACAAGCATAGCTTGGGCTTCCTTGGGGCTTGAAGCCCAAAGGTTGGATACCAGGGCCCACATGTCGAATGATGATGATTTACTTTGGAAGCTTGAGATGACACCATGAAATACCTAACCCAACCTCTTACTATCCCAATGAATTACTCTTGGGGCCAAAACACCATACAAAGAGGGCTTGATGTCACCTAGGGTTGAGGTTGTGGTGGTAGAGTTGCTACTCATTGACTCTTGGCACGATTTGGAGGGCGATGACTTGAGGAGGCTATACCACATGAGAGGGAGGGTTTAGAAGCCCCAACGACCTCAACCTTCTACTCCAACAACTTTCTCAAGGGGTCAAGAATTCACCCTTAGAGGGATGACGTCACCTTAGGGTTTCTATTGTGCAATTTTAAAATTAAAATTTGAATTTTATATTGTAAAGGGGAAAAGTAAGGGTTGGTGTCCCCTTACTTTGTGGTTACCCTAATTTTTGTGGACAAACTCTTGTTAGAGGTTTTTGTGTAAATAGAGATCATTTCTATATCATTTTATCATAACTCTCCCATTGTGAGAACTCTTCTAGCTGAAATGTTCACCCTATTTGGGAAATTTCTCTCTCTTATGTTTTTTCTATGGTTTGTATTTTCTATTGGAGGAAGAAGTAGTGCGCTATCTCTCTTGGAACTATTCTTTTGCATTGTGGTGGATCAATCTTGGTAAAGAAGAGGTTTATCTTGTTAATGCTTGGACTAGGTAAGGAATCTATCGTGTATTGTTTCTTTTCTTGGTTACAAGTTTGATTTGCTAGACTTCTTGGGGAGTATAAGGGCATACAGCCCCATTAATCCCATCATATTTGTCTTGGAATAATTGTTGCATAAGGTTTTACTAGGAGAAGTAAAAGGGTTTACACCTTCCTAGTACTTCCTAGCTAGTTTTGCTTGCCTTGGGGAGTAAAAGGGTTTACATCCCCAAGGAGATAGAATTCCTAGCTCTTTTTTTTAATTTGACTCCTTAGCCCAATAGTTAAATACACTAATCTTAAATGCATTGGAGAAATAAATCATTGTATTGGTAAACGTGAAAACATGATATTTTGAGATTTTCTAAATTGGAAATTATTCTATGTGCTTAAGGTATCCTTGAGCCCTGAAGGTGTTTTACTTCTCTTAGAACTTCTTGCTGTTGTTTAAACATTTAAGCTACAACCACTACGGCTGCAACAAATTCTAAACAAATATCTAAATAACTCACAATTCAACCGTCAGAAGTTGTATAATTTACCCCTATAATCTACCAGTCTCAATGCATTTTTTGGGTGGATTACTTGTCATTTTTGGTGGCTGATTTTTCTGTTGTAACAACATGTTTGCTACATACATAAGGATGAAATTATATCTCTGCAACACATGTCTATATCAGCCTTACATTGATGCTAGAGTCTATGCTTTAATACTTGAGTTATACTAGTACTTGCTAGCTTTTCTCTTGCATCATTTACTTGACTTTAGCATCTTGTTTATCAGCTCTAATAATCATTTCTTTGTGGATATATTTCTTTGTTGACTACTGAAAATAGGGACAACAAGATTAAATTGCTTGTCCACTTAACATATAGCTTGTATACTTTGTGTTTCATGTGTCTTAGGCAGGTACCATCGTCATCCGCAAGTACTCAAACTTCTCGACAATTATTGACCACTACCGAGACTCATTACCAAACTACTTTCCATTTAGCAACTTGACCTATAGGGACATCCATTCACAAGTATCACTTTCCATCTCATTTCCCCCTAGAGTCACCCATGATTCCTCTCTTGAGGTTATCAATTCACCTCTAAAGTGACAGGAATACTTATCTGAGGTGACAGTGGGTAGGTGTTATAGCCCTAAAATGCCCTACCTATGCATACATGGCATTGGCCCTTCTACTTGCATAATTTGTTAATTCACTGTTGATGAACTCCTTTTAAAAAACCATTTTTTGGAGCATGTACGCGCCCTGCTGCACTATTTCTTGCGTACATATGCTTGTTGCATGCTAGACAACCCATGTACATATGCTAGTTGCACACTAAACAACCCATGTATACCTCCAAAAGTTGCAAAAATTAAAAAGTTGTAAGGAATTCGGTGGAATTTATGGGCTATTGGAGGTTTCCCAACCATTTCACCTACTATAGCCTGTCCCCTAATCGAATAGCTATCCTTTTGTCATATAAAAGGAGGTCTTGGGGTCTCATTCCACAATCAAGCATTAGAATGGTGAAACTCTGCCCAAATCCCTTTCCTTCCTTGCCCAAGTATTTGCAACCTTTTTTGAGTTCTTGCCTTAGCATTTCCTCTCTAGCCCTTTTCTCCCATACAATCCATTCCCTTCCCTTGAAGTGATCAACTAATTGTGAGAGAAGGAATTTGGAAAGTGCACTTTGAGCATTGTCAAGAGGAGTCCAGACCAGGTTCGCGGAGCGTCAGCCTGCAAAGGTTGTAATTTCCAATCTTTGAATATTGAATAAAAGAATCAGTTTCCCTATCTCAAATGATATCTTTATGTCTTTTATTTGGTTTATGCATAATGAATGATATCTAACCCTAATTGATGAGTAGAGATATAATTTTTGTAGCCTTTTTTGCTTAAGCATTGATGCAGGTTAGCTTTGGGAGGAGACCAACATCCAAGGAAGCAACAAAGCTCGAGGAGGTCAGCATCAAACATTTGGACCACAGGTACTGTTTCTCACTTAGTCCTCTATCACTTTTTTGTTCATTTGTGTGGAATGTTTGGGGTAGTATAGGAATTAGATTGATTTTTAAGGGATTCCTTGCTCTGTCTATACTTAGAACCATGGTATAGTTATAGGGGGATTTTCCTGCTAGCAGAATTGGCGACTCCACTGGGGAGTCTCTCTAAGGTTTTAGAGGGAGGTTTTTGGGTTTTCAATTGATTTCTTGATTGAATTTTGAGTTTCAATCAAGTTCTCTAAGTCTTTTAAGAGTTTTTGGTCACCTGCAAGGTGCATACCATCTTTCCCTGCCCTACCAATCTGCCTAGTCTTTTATTTTTTGAAAAGTCTCATAGGTGTACGCGCTCTGCTTTGGCTCAACTCACGTACATACACGCCCTGCAAAATAGATAGCCCGTGTACATACCCGTGTCTCTATATCTTGAAAGTGTTTTTTAACAAAGCGAAGTCTGTCTCTTTCCTCATAGAAGTTTAGGCTTCTTAGGGCTTTCTTGAACTTTCCAGAGTCTTTGTTTTTGGCCTTAGCTTGGGTTGAATATTTGTTGTTAACTTGTGTCTTAGTTTTCTTTTGTTTTCCCTAGAGGTTTAGAGTGAACTTTCAAGTTTTAGATCCTCCTTTTGGTTTCTTGTTTGAATCCCTGTGTTTGCGCAATTGGCTTAGGGTCTCTGTCAATCTTGGGTTCTATTTTCTCTTTTTCCTATTTCTTGCTTTGAAAAACAAAAAAATAGTTTTTACTTTAGTTTTTCTTGTTAAAACAGTTCGAAAAAATAAAAAAAGAATCTCTTATCTTACATTTAGTTTGGTAAAGTAGCCTAGGTTGTTTGTTTGAAGAGGAAAAGAGTCTCATTTTGAAAGTTCTTTCTTGATTTCCTGAAATACAAGTAGTTTTGCTTAGTCAAACGAAAACATTTTTTAGGAAATTTTCATTTACAAGATCTTGAAACATTGATTAGAAAAGTTGAATTTTTATAAAGAGTTTTACAAGCTTTGCTTAATTTTGAAGTATCTTTTTTCTTTCAAACGCTCTAAAGTTCTCTTCATTATTAGTCTCTCCAAAACACCATTTAGTTGCACAACCACATCCTTTGCGTAAATCAAGCCTTAAAATTAACGCTTAACTTAAAATATATTAGACTTTTTGTTTGTAGGGTTCACCTACTAGTTTAGGATTTTAGGGCCTTGAATTAGGTGTGAAGAGGAAACTCTTCAAGTCCATTTAAAGAAAACGTTGGAGTTTGATATAGGGAGTGTTTTAATTCTAGCGTCGTAAGAGTTAGCCGGGATCCCCCTCTAACACAGGGCCTAAACATGAGGTCGCCTGAAGAAAGGTAGAGGAGATAACTCCTCCAAAGCCGAACGAAACATAGTGGGGATTGTATATTGAGGGTCTTTCTTGGGAACGATATTGATCGCATTTGCATACGGAGCCTCGTGGACCTCGAATCCATTCAAAATCCTCAGTTTTATTTCGGACCAATTGCTTTCGGCATCCTTGAAGGGCTTCAAACTTGTTATCCTGCTCATTACGATCAGCCCGACTGTCGACTGTACCCGCCTGGTTACTGACCGCGAGCTCGCAACTTAGTTGCCTATTTTTACGGACTTACATAGGTGACTACGGGGGTATACCATGGTGCCTAGGGAAGACGTCGAATCATGCTTTGTAGAGTATACGCAGAGAGTGCTTTCGTGTTCGAGTTGCACTTGCACCGGTAAGTCTCTTTAGTGTTGATTGGTGTAACTGTCCTTCCCACTAGTTAGTTGTCTGCTTGATTTTCCTTTAGGAACTTTTAGTGTGTGTTATGTGCTCCCTAGTTTTCCATAGTGAGTTAGTGTAACATACCCAACCATCAACCCATGTCGGGTAACGCTACCTAATCAACTGTATCTTTGCTTTTCTGCTTTGATACCAATTTGTAACGTACCCAACCATCAACCCCTGCCGGGTAACGCTACCTAATCAATTGTATCTTTGTTTTTCTGCTCTGATACCAATTTGTGACGTCCCCAACCACCGACAGGCTGAGCAACAACACTACTGTAACATACTTTTAGCCTTGTAACATCCCCGACCACCCGGGCCGACCATGCTACTCCCGAAGACTATCAACATAGTTACCAACTTAACGAGAACTCTACAAAGTTCTAGTTTTTTTGGGGGTCAAGTTTTTTACCCTGTTTTTAAAAATGGTACTACCAGTAGCACCCCCCCTCCATTTTTTGATGGTTTTTCGATATTTTAAACTTTTCGATCCACAATGTTTTTTTAAATGCTTGTTTTTCATGTATTTTCAAATTTTTCGAATTTTTTATTTTTATTTTTTATTCAACGATGTTTTTAGTCATTTTCCCATGCTCCTTTCAATCTTATAAATATTTTTTTCCATTTACTTTTTTGAAATTATGATTTTTCATGTAATTGTGTCTCCTTAATTGATTTATTGTTCCATACTTTTAAAATGTAGTAAAAAACATCGTTTTTAACACATTGTTCATCATTACTTCAATACATAGAAAATATAATTAAAATTTCTTTTGATAAATTAAAAACTTAAAAAACTAAGAAAAAAAAATTTAAAATTAATAAAAAAAAATCAAAAGCAAAAGCAAATTTATATAAAAAATAAAATAAAGAAAAACTTAAAAAACCAAAAAATCTATTTACAAAAACTAAGAAAAAATGAAGAAAAAATGAAAAAAAAAAGGTAAAAAATTAAATTTATTGTGAAAAACACTTTAAAAAAATTAAAAAACACAAAAACCAAAAAGTATATATAAAAACGTAAATTAAAAATCCTAAAATAAACTTTTTAATACAAAATTATATATAT
>JASDQU010104327.1:230222-252679 GCA_032191745.1 Picea mariana | reverse complement strand
AAGGCTTGTTATTATTGAGAAACAATGGAAAACCCTAAACATCCAAAGACCTAACCCTAGGAGATGAAACGCCAATATTGTGGGCCCTGTTTGGGTAAATTGGTACATCAACTTCTCGGGGATGTAAATTTGGCACACGATCTCCGTTTGACGCGTTACATGCCTCATTAGAAATATCTATCCGAGGAATACAGCTTTTGGGTGAGAAACATTGATCTACGATCCATGTTTCTCCCCGTTTTCTCAAAAAATGTCATTTAGGGCCTCAAAACGGCTCCAGAATTTCAGGACCCGAAAAACTACTAAAAATAGTAAACTTTGTGGAAACTGAAAAACTGAAAGAAGCAATGGTGGGGGTCCAAGTGGAATAGGTGGGTGGCCACCAATATCCACTTGGATCAATGTTGTACAATGATCATTGTATGGAAGGATCAACTCCTATTCACTTGCTTCTTAGAGGGGACAACCTCCCAATAAGCTAACCTCCAATACAATATACTCAATTACATTATTCATAAAGTAGACCTTGTCATTCTTTATAGCTATCTAGAAAAACCTAATCATAATCCAATGCTAACTACTTAGTGGGTCTTCTTTAATGAGGACACATTACATTTATTCAATGCTAACTACCTATTGAGCCTTATTTAATAATAACAAACATAGTGGACCAATCCACCTTACATTAAATCACCACCACACATATACTATTATTAACTCTAATAGGCCCATAGGTCCCTATTACACCCCTATGGAGGATCTTACTACTCCATCCTCCTTCAATAAGCATTTTCCTCAATGCTTGCAACAATGATGCAAAACCATAAACTAGGGTTCCATGTATGGGTACTTACTGGAACGTTGATTAGTCGTCCCATCCCATAGTGCTAGCCTCAATTTTGAAGTAGTCTAAGAAGCTCATCCATACACCTAGGTATGATGTATAGGGGCTCATGTTGATTCCCAAATGATGGCACCTAAGATTGATGGTTAGCTAAGTACTATACTCCAAATGCCTAGCATGATCATGTGAATACAAATAAATAAGACAATTCGTAGAAAAAATATCATCCACATAGTTACAAAAGCTCGGTTGTAGATATGAAGGAACACTACCACTAGAGAATATGTAGACTGAAAATTGGTATTCATTACTTCCTCCTGACTTCCCTCTACGATGTTCACTTTAAATGGAAGAGCATCGTCATCAAAGAGAAATTGAAGTTGTTTTCCTCTCATATATGACAATTTTTCATATGCCATTTATCATAAGCTTCCTCTAAATCCCACCAACTAGATATGTCTCTTGTATAGTGTTACACATTATTTTGGTCACCCAGTGATCAACTAACGATATGTGTATGACTTACTCCTGTGTTCCCTGAAGCAACTAAATAAATGAGACTTTCTCCCTGAGAAATTGAATAATCTTTATTTTCTTAAAAACCCTATCAAAGGAGATCGTCGCACCCTGCTAAATGCTTGGGGTGTGAAAATGCTTGATTGTCGCATGCTGCACCAAAATGAAATGTAGCACCACTGTGGGATGCTTGTGATTAGGGTGTGACAATGCTCAAATAAGGGAAAAAGGTGAAATTCTCGAAAGTTCTAGAATGGAATCTTCTAGAAGACAAGGTGGCCTCCAAACGGTTTGGATCTTACTTGCTTCTCTGATTTAGTGGGATCATCTTAATCTCCTCATCCATCCATATTCACTCTATATAAAGAGGGATCTCTCATGGGAAAAGTTAGGCTAGATTATGTATAAAAAATTCAGCTGAAGATTGTACTTGTGATAGCTTTGCTTTAGCTTTCCAAGTCAGGTTGTGAATACTCTTCATCAAAAGCATTAGAGAAAAAGTGTGTGTGTTGAAGCAAAGGGCCATTGGAAGGGACCTTGCAACATCAAGGCATAGGTTGTATTCTCCACTTTCATCAATATAATGCAGTGATACATTTATTCCCTATAAAAGTGTCTCTATTTTTATTGTATAACTCATTGATCTTATGCATAGGCTTCATTGGAATATATATATCATTGTTCTCTCTCTTTATTGGTTTGTGCTTCTTAATAGGTTCAACATCCCATAAATCCAAAGATGGAGCAAGGACGATAGTAGCAAGGATCAAACGATGTTTAAATGGTATGTCATTTGTCCCTCTTTGAACTAGTTTACATTACAATGAAATCTAAGGAGAAACTTGTATTCTGCTCTGTTTTGTTCTAAATTCTTGTTGAAGTTAGGGAGATCAGTTCATGTCCACACTTACCGATTTGTCCAATAACAAAATTGGTGACCATACTGGGGATCGTCCTCTTTTGGATTTTTCTTTTAGCTTGCCTGCTTTTGGTTAATTTCATTCTCTGAGTCATTGGGTGATCCATGTTGGCTCCCTGGTCTTGAAAATTCATTGAGAAACTTTGTCCTCTATTCATTTTTCCCTTATTTTTAGTCATCGTCCGACTCTGCCTGTGAAAACTAGGGGATGATGTCACACTGTGTATTTCCCACTTCCTGTGACAATCCTTGATCATCGCACTGTGGTCTTCTGTAGCGTGCGATGATTCCTGTAGAATTTTTTTGGAGTGACAGTCAATTTTTCCTCTTTGCCCAGATTTGTCATCATTTCTTGGGATGAATTTTTGGTTCTGTTGAGTGATTATTCACAACTTGGTTTTCATATTTTAGCCTGAATTTGATTGTTTCTCAAGTGTTGAGAGTCTTTTTCATAAGCTTCATAGTTTTATCTTTCATTTATTGTTGCAAGGGTATAATCTTGAGGCTTCATTCTTGAGTGCTTGCCAGATAAGTTGTTATTGATATTTTTGAGTTTTGGATTGTTGTTGATTGGAAAACGACTTTTTATTACATTAGACAAATAAGTTTTCTTAATTTTTCATTTTTGGTTGCATTATGAGTTAAGTTTGGGAAATTATGTTGTGAGTGCATTCATCTTCTTGGACAACTTTTTCTTTTTGATTCAAATCTCTGTTTTTATTTGAAAAGAAAAAAGATTTACAGTTTGTTTTTCTATTAGTAGTGTTTACAAGAAATTTTTTCATTCAAGTGTTTTATTAAAAAGAGAAAATTGGAAAATTTAATAGCTTTGATTATTTGGCATTAAGATCGTTCAAAGATTGAAGAAATTGTGTTTTGCAACTTGTTGTATTCTAGAAAAAGAAAACCTTCTCCCGTATGTAATTAGATTTCATCGAACAAAAAGATTGCATCTCATCTCTCTTTTCATATTGTTGAGTCAAGGTCAAACACTTCATCGGTTTCATCTCCATTTCCTTTTTGAGTCAAGCAACAATCATTAAAATTCAGCACAGTTTTAAAATCTATCTAGTAACTTTTATTTTCTAGAACTCTTATACACCAACATTAGATAACACTTTGGAATAGGTTGTGATGAATACTCTCCAAAGAATCAAAACACACAATAGTATCTTGTGATAGGGAGAGTTAAATCCACTTTCTACATTCTGTCTTGGGAAGCCCTTCTAACACAAGGGTCAATCATGAGGTCACATTAGGGCCGACAGAGTTACTCACCCTACTTTGTTGTTCTTAGTGTAGAGATTGTGTGTATTATTGAGAGTCACTTGAGAAGAAAATCTTGGGTGGACCTTCTCGAGGCAATTTCGGGCTTAGATACCTTGCCCTTGCACGTGTATCAGACTGTCAATTGCTTCCCTAGGCATCATTATCATAATTGGTAACCTTAGTAGCATATCTCTTTAGGGTCTTTACATGAGGTGACTGTGGAGGGGCAAGTCTTCACGGTACCTAGAATCGACGTTGGCTAAACTCACTCGGGCTCCTTGGAGGGTATACCCATGATTATGTGTGGGAGCTTGCACTAGGGAATAAGTCTGTTAAGCAGGTCATCAACGTAACGTTTCCACCCGCTTTATCCCAACTCCTTCTTGTCTTGATCTCACGACGTTGGATTTCATCACCAACTAGTGATTTCAAAATAAGAAGGTTTGTTTGCGTGCTTGATATCTAGATTTTATTAGTGAAGTGTTGTTTGTTTCTCTAGTTGGCCATAGATATTTTTTATTCTTTTTTGGGTGAGACCAACATCGACCCTCGCCGTTCACGTAGGATGCATGGGTTGCCTCTAGAAGAACCAGAAGAATATGCCCCCTTTCTTCCTAATTCACTAGAGGGTCCTTCTCCTGAAGGAGAAGTCAATAACGATGTGTCCTCTGACATCAAGAGTTCTACTCCATTGGTAGAATCATGTTTTCCTGTAAATCCGCTATCGAATGTTATACAAGATCCAATTTTACTCCGAATAAACTCTTCGGGAAACGTTGTTGCTGAAGATTATACTAGAATACCTTATGGAACTTACGTAGAGTCTGGTGTGGATGATCCACCATTTCAGAGTGAATCATTTAGAACTCTAGTTCATACTTCTGGAATTTTTAATCCTAGTCCAGTCCCTGGCCGTTCTTTTTGGAGGACTTCCTCGGGACAAGATATTTTTGATAAACTAGGAATGAGTCCAAACCAACCTATTTCATCACATACACCTGTTACTTCCACTGCTTATACAATACCTTTAGATCATTTTATTGGCATGACAAGTAATGTTGTGACGGTTTCAAGCCCATTGTTGGTTGGTACTCATACAATCCTTCCTCTCCATCTCACTAGCTCTACCTCAGTCCCACAAGTTACACCTGTTTTTGCTGGAAGTACGGTGGTAACTCAAGCTCCTATTGGAATGTGACTTCCGCTTAGATCAAATCCCTCACTTCCACTTGGGTATAACACTCTTAATAGTTCTATTGCTAATCCTACCCAGGGTCCATCTAGAGGACCTAATCTTTTTGTTTCACCTAGGTATAATGCTGCTAGTGGTTTTGTTCCCACACCTACCCAAGTTCTATTCAGAGGGCCTAGAATTCCTCCACCACCTAGAGGATCTAATTGTCCTGGAAGAAGTAGCTCCAATCAGTTTGGACACACAATTCATTCTGTCACTTCTGGTTTTCAACTTCCCGTTGGAGGTCAACCTCAAGGTGGGGGGGAACCCCAAGTTGGGGGTCATAACCCAGTTTACGGGTAGTATACACCTGGATTACAAATTCAACCTTGGAATTTTCCTTTCCAAGGAAATCAACCACTTCCAGGGGGAAAAAATATTCAATTAAACTCTTTTGTACCCTCTAATCTCGGGCAACCTTATCCAGGCTCTGTAAATCCTACCTGGGGTCAAGATTTTCAATCTAATTCTCCTTTCCAAGGTGGCATACCGAATCAACCAACAAATGTCGGCTACTTGACACAAAACCCTCCACCATCGAATTTGATAGGGCCCTCAAACTATTTACAAACTGCTTATGGTCCTACTGCTATAGCTACGAGATTGCCTCCTCAAAATTACCAGTTTCCTCAAGTGACCAGACAGTTTTCGTTTCTAGCTACTTTGGATTTACAAGATTTATCTAGGATTTTGAATGATCCTATTTTTCATTCTCCTTATTGGCCAGTTATACCTTCCAAATTACCATCAAACATTCTTAATTTTGACAGTCGATCGGGAGAAGACCCTAACAATCACATCATGACATTTCATTTTTTGTGTTCATCCAACTCCTTGATGGATGACTTCGTCTGATTACATCTTTTCCAACGCACTCTTACAGGTTCAACTACCAAATGGTATATCGAATTGCCACGAGGATTATTCAATGATTTCAACACCTTAGCTATGGATTTCTTGACACATTACCAGTTACCGATACGATATGAGACATGAACCAAAAATTTGAGTTCATTTAAACAATCCTCTTCTACTCACATTTCAGATCATATTCATGAATCGAGGAGGAGGTGACGATTAATTAAAGTTCCCCTCCCTGATCAATTATTGGTTGAGTGGTTTACCAAATCACTCATCGGTCCTATAGCCCGTGATGTTTCCATTGGAGGTGTCGTCACTGAAGAGCAGGTGATTAGTTGTGCTCAATACTTGGATCTTGTTTATTCTCAAACGACACGTTATATGACTTGATCCCTGATGCTCCTCGCCCGTCTACAAATCCAACCACAACGCCTTCAGTAGCTTCTCATGTTGTTGATGGTGTGATTGAAACTTTTCATGCTAAGAATGAGTACAAACAAGCCAGTCACTCCAATCCCAAATCTACTACTACTAATGTACAAAATGCTACTCCTCTGATTCCCTCTCCCGGTAAAACCTCTAAGGTCAATACTGTTCAATCTACGCCTACCGGTAAATATCAAAATAAAAAGAAAGGGAAGGGTAAGAATAAAGAGGATAAAACTAATAATCAACAATCCTATAAACCCAAGACTCATCATGTTGATGATAAAGAAAAGAGAAAACCTCGTTATCCTTGTCTTATTTGTGGCGAGGACCATTATACGAAAGATTGTCCGAGACGTGCAGAGATTACTAAGTTCCTACAAGGAACTGGGACGCCTCCTACACCTATCATTTTGTCACAACATTTTCCTTCTCAATAGTAGGCCCAATTGGTTATTCATGACCAACCTTCTCCTTCTACCACATCTTATGTACTTATGTGTACTGGTGACTCCAAGAAAAACAAAGTTGCAATCGCTACTCGAACCAAAGATTATTCTCCTTCTAAAGATAAAGTTGATGATTCACCTCCTCCATTGGCTCAACCTCCTCCATCGACTTCACCTCCCAATGGTCCTCTTAATCTCTAACAACCTAGTCTAGATACATTGCTTCTTCTTCCTTCTAAGGGATTCATTTGTAAGTTGTCATTTAACCCCCATGCATGTGACGCTCAAAACTATAGTATTGTAGAAAATCTTGCACAGGCACCTTCTGTGATGTCGGCTCTTGAATTCCTTCAAAGTTGTCCTACTCAACATAAGGCACTGTTAAAGGTTATTGGTGGAATCTATCCTATTGATATGAATATGATAATATTTGACTTGGAAGATCACATTCCAAGGCTCCCTCATCAATTAGCGTTTCAAATACAAGTCATTGTGGAAAATAAGAATATTTGTCGAACAATGGTTGATGAAGGAGCTTTGACTTGCGTCATGTCTGTCACTTGTTGGAAATCCATTGGCTCTCCTGCCCTTATCGATTCACACAATAATTTAAAATCTTTTAATGGTACAGTGTTTAAACCTTATGGTGTTCTTCCTGTGTTATCTATTGCATTAGAAGGAACAACGGTTACTGTTGAGGTTGAGATATTTGATGCACCTCTCGATTACAACCTATTACTTGGCCATGGTTAGATTGATGCTATGCAAGAAGTTGTGTCTACTCTTTTCCATGTGATATGTTTCCCTCACCAAGGTAAAGTCGTTACAGTAGATCATCTCTCCTTTTTTAGTTCTGATTCGTGCACTAGTAATGTTCGTTTCATAGAAAAAACACCTCCTGGTTATGAGAATGTCGATGTGGGTACTTTAAAGGATTCATCGTTAATGGGTACTTTCCCCATTCCACCACCCGATGTTCCTTCTCCTTTTGTCACTTCTATTAACATGATTTTGACCAGTGTTGATGAAACCCTTGAGTCTTATGACCCTTGGATAGTACCTAGCTTGGATGAATGTCTTTGTTATGGAAACCAAATGCCTTTAAGTCCAGTGGAATTGGTCTATCAAGCTATTCAATAGACAACTCCTTCTCCTCATTCTCTCTTAGATACGTCTCTTAATCCATTTCACATAGTATTTCACACTGATGAAATGATCATGACAGTTATGTCCATGGAAGACACCCCATGGGATGATGGGCATCATCATTTTATCCTCTTTCTGGAACCCGAGACTCTCGAGAGTTACCAACAAATTTTGAATATGTCTACAGTCATTACTATTCCCCTAGTTTCTGAACCAACATGTGATGTTTTGTATGAAGGGAACTTGGGAGATATTTCACCTACCATCCCTCTAGATATTTCAATTAAGCCTGGAATTGTGGAAAATGTTCATAAAGGTGACTCATGTTCTCCTGATGAGATCCAAACTTACAAGGTCATTTTTGAATAATTGCGTGACATTTTTGCATGGAGTTCCAAAGAAATGCTTGGAATTGATCCAGATATTGTTATACATGAAATTAAGACATACCCCGATGCTAAACCCGTTCGACAAAGACTTCGTCCAGTTCATCCCTGAAAAGCTGCTGCGATCAAACTCGAAGTTGAAAAACTTCTTAAAGATGGTTTTTTCTACCCTGTAGCGTTTACTGATTGGGTGTCCAATCTTTTTCCGGTTACAAAGAAACAAGGAACGATCTGTGTTTGTGTTTATTATAGGGATATTAACAAGGCTTGTTCTAAAGATAATTATCGAACTCCTTTTGTTGACCAAATCGTTGACGATTGTGCCAGAAGTGAAATCTTCTCTCTGATGGATGGATTCTCCGGCTATAATAAAATCAATATTTTACCCGTGGATCAACATAAGACTACTTTTATTTTCGCTTGGGGTACCTTCGCATACCGTAAACTCCCTTTCGGTCTCAAGAATGCTGGTGGGAATTTTCAACGTGCTATGTCTTATGCTTTTCATGATATTAAGCATATTTGACAACCTTACCTAGATGACTTACCAACGAATTCCATGTGTCGTCAAGATCACTCAACATAGTTACGAGCCATTTTCCTACGATGTCGATATTACCGCATACGATTGAATCCACATAAATGTCTTTTTTGTGTGGAGTCTGGATGACTTCTCGACTTTATCATTTCTATGCATGGGATCTGGGTGGATCCTTTGAAGGTTGAAGCTATTATCAATTTTCCTCCTCCTTCTACATTACGTCAACTCCAAATTTTGCAAGGGAAGGAAAACTTTCTACATCGATTCATTCCCAATTATGCCAAACTAACGAAAGGTTTTACTTGAATTCTTAAGAAGGGTCATGGTTTTGTATGGGACGACACCGACAACAAAGATTTCAAAGCTTTGAAACTTGCATTAACCCGTACACCACTCTTGTTTCCCCCTTAATATAGTCGAGATTATTTCTTATACTTGGCTATTTCAGATTCTACCATAGCCATGATTCTAGTCCAAGAGGATGATTCACACGATGAACATGTTATTTACTATTTAATTCAGAGTCTTATGACCACCGAAATAAAATACATGCATGTGGAGAAATTGGCCTTGGCATTTGTTCAAGATGTTCAACGTTTTTGTCACTATATCTTATTGTGCAAAACCATGATTATTTATGATTGCAACCCTATGCAACATATCCTTACATGACAATTGCTAGGGGGGAAATAATCCAAATGGATAGTGATTCTCCAGGATTTTGATTTGGAGTTTGAGTGAGCCAAGTCAAATAAATCTTTGGTCTTTGCTGAATTGATACATGACCTTCCCTCCGTTGAGACAAAAACTATGGTAGAAGATTCTTTTCTTGATGAGTCTCTCTTTCTGATCAGTTCATACAATATTTGGTATGGAGATATTTTCATTTATTTCCAAAACCGGACATTCCGGCTTGATATTTCTCGTGTAGATCATTGTTGTATTAGGTATCAAGCCCGTCAATATATTATCCTTGGTGATACCCTTTACCATCATGGTATTGATTCTATATTTTGACAATGTCTAACCTATGATGAAGCAGAGAAAGATTAAATGACTGTCATTCTGGAGCATGTGGTGGTCATATGTCTGGGTATGCCACTACCCAAAATATCTTACGAGTTGGTTACTTCTGAAATTTGTTGTTTAAGGATTGCATTATAGCAGTTCAAAAATGCCAAGCTTGTAAAACGTATAACAATAATATTCGATCACATCCTTCTCCTCTTTATTTGTAGTTTCCATTAATCCATTTGCTAAATGGGGCATTGACTTCATGGCATGTAACCCTCACTCAATCAGGGGGCATGGATATATCATTGCAGTTGTGGATTATTTCACTAAATGGGTCGAGGCGATGCCTAAATTTGATAATACTAGGAAAACTGCAGCATTGTTCATATTCAATCATATCATCACTAGGTTTGGTGTCCCTCAAGCCATCGTCACCGACCATGGTAGCCATTTTCGCAATTTTATGATGTTTGAACTTATCGATAAGTTGGGTTTACAACATGAAAACTCAACCCCTTATTATCCACAGGCCAATGGCCAAGTTGAAGAAATCAACAAGGTTTTAACCACTATGCTTCGACGAATGGAAGGGATTCACAAGTCAAGATGGAACACCATGCTTTTTTCGGCATTATGGGCATATCAAACGTCCATTAAATCTGCCATAGGGTTCACGCATTTCCAGTTAGTGTATGGTATTGAATCCATTTTTTCAATTGAATGTGAAATCCCGTCTCTGAAACTAGCTGTCGAACTTCTCCCCGACACCACAACCGAAGAAGAACGTCTCTTGTATTTAATGAAATTAGACAAGACTCCCCGTAATGATGCGTTAGTCATAGAAAATTAGAAGAAACATATCAAAGCTCAATATGACAAACATCTCAAACCGTGTGTTTTTTCTAAGGGTGATTTAGTTCTTCTTTATGAACAAGATCGTGACTTATTGGGGGTAGGTAAATTCGAGCCCATGTGGCGTGGCCCTTATATCGTTAAATGAGTGTTGGATAAATGGACTTATGAGCTGGTGGTTTATGATGGAATTCCTTGGAGTGAACCCATAAATGGGATTTACTTAAAAAATTACTATGCTTAAAGTGTTTTTGCATGAGTGCTTTGTATTTTAGTGTATCATACTCTAGTGTTATTTTTGTCATTTCTTGTTCTACATTTAAGTTGCTTACCTTACCTTGTGCTTGGTTTCCAGATGTCGGCATTATCAATACCCCATATTGACTTTGTTGATGGTGTTAGTCACAGTACTCAAAATCTAGTGTCTGTTGCATGAGAAATCTATGCACCTACGAATGAGTTGATCAGTCTACACAGTATTTGCCTTGGTCGTGCAACTAATAATATTGTTGAATACAGTGTAGTTATTGAGCTATTAACTGACGCCATTTTACTTAGAATCTATCATCTAAGTGTATGTCTTGATTCACAACTAGTGGTGCTGCAATTAAGCAATGTTTATTCCATCCGAAGTCATACACTGTTACGATTATACTTGATAATTTGCCTCTTGGAAAGAAATTTTGAATACATTGAATATCAAGACATTCCTAAATATCTAAACACATTAAGAGATGCATTAGATAGTTATGTTTTAGATAGAAATTTGTGCCATTTATAAATCCAAACACACATTTGAAAGAAGAGTCAGTCGGTAGAAGTTTTATAATATAAGGTCAAAAGTTAAAAAAAGTGTATGTCCTGAGACCAAAATGGTGAAGCACATGGCTTCATATACATACACATCAAGGATGATTCTCGTTATAACAAATGACTTCCCATGCTACACGATAGAGCATTCGACCAATGGATTTTGACACGCCAACAGTATGGCGTTGGTAGCATCGAGGTAAATCGTCCACAATGATGTCAGGGATGTTCATGGTCAATCCCTCAAGGTTGTGTTCGATCTCCTCGAGATCCTCAGCTACTACCCATCAACTTACCACTGCACCTATCTCTCTATGTCTATGGATAGGAGATGATCCTGGAGGATTGAGAGGTGCCACATCTGCATTGTTGAGAACACTTGATTAGTCTCAGATACACAACAAAAAATTTCATAATTAAAATACCAAAAACAACATATAATGAAAAAAATCATTTTTACCTATTTCTCCCCACTGAGAACCCTTAGGTAATTCCAAGTCGAGATCTCCATGGAAGTAAGTCCCGACATTTTCATAGTCCTCAATCATGACAAGCTGATCCCTCAACCACTGGAAGAAATCATGACCATATGTAACGATTGGCATGCCACCATTAAGTGCCATCAAGTCTACCCATCTCTTCATTCGAGGCTCCTGTGGAGAGGGTATTCCCCATTCCACATGTTGTAGGTGAAAAACGGGGACCCTCTCTAGGAAAAATGATACCAAAATCGATCCATACCCGAATTGTTTCAATTGAATGATCCTACACTTTGTTAATTGTTTCTTCATATTTTTTAGGAGGCCCTCACACCAGTTGAAGACTCGAGGCTCCATGCACTCGATAACATATTGGAAATGGATTTGTAAGGCCATGTGAGGAGTTGCACTCCCTGCCATATGAGTAATGGTATAGAGAATGGTCCTCAAAAGCAAGTATTGAACATCCTTTATGGCAACTTTTCCACTATGTTTCTTTGTACCAGCTACGTAGTGATGTGCTACATAATAATCCATGGGTTCACCACCTCCTCTGCTTCCTGATAGTGACACTTGAGAGCCACGATGAGATAACCCAGTCAAGAAGTAGATGTCATTGATCTCTAGAGTGAGTTTATGCACCCCAACATGAAATGCTTGCTCATTAACATCTCACATACAGACTAGGTGTTCCAATAACATCAATTGGGTCCTCATGCCTTGCAATTTGAAAAAAATTAGCAAGTCACACTTCCGGAGTGCCATGATGGTGCCTGGATCATTCCCGAAAAATTAATATTCCTCCTCATGTTCTAGTTCCCTAAAGTCGAGCATGATGACCAATGCAAATCTGCCAAACAACAATACAAGATGATTTAGTTCATCAAAAATTCAAAATTGGGAGTTTTCTTAGCTCTCTCTCTCTCTTTTTAGTTTTTGAGTTGCGGTCATCGCAGGGGTCAAATTTCCCACAGTGCGGAGTCATCGCACCCCATTTGTAGAACCCCTGCAATGATCTAGGATCATCGCAGTTCACGATAGGGAGGGCCTGCGATGATCTGGAGGTGCAATCTCCCTTGGAAAATTGATCATAAACTCAAATTTTAACCATTAAAACTAAAAAATTTTACCATAAAAGGAGAGGGGAGGAAGAGCACCTACCTCATGGAAACGACTTGATAAATCGTCCATGGAGCACTCTAGAATCGTCACTTGAATATCAGAGGAAAAAGAGGGTTTTTGGCAATAGTTTGGTGAAAATGAAAATGAAATGGTAAAATGAACTAGTTTTGACCTATTTAATTTACTTTTACCATTTTAATTTAAAATTAAATTATTTTTTAAATATTTTCACCTATGTCATAAACCTAATGAACTTTTCAAAGTGTCAATATTGCAGGGTGAGAGATCTGATGACCAGAATTTTGATATGGATCACTCATTTTTGGTCGTTTTTGCGTTTTTTTATGATGTATATATACTTTTAGTTTTTTTCAGGAAAATTTTGAGCATGGCCTTTATTCTTTCTCACGCTCGTGAAACTATGATAATGTAATCGAGTAAACTTTTATCTCTTTTTCAGACTTGTAATGGAAATATGAAAAATGAACCACCTGGAGTCTCCTTTAATCTTTTTTCAAGCTCCCTAAACATGAAAAGATACTCGAGCGACCTTGTTCTTTTCATGCTCGTAAAAGTATTTGAAGAAAACATATGATGAGTAGTAGATTATCTCTTTTTTGGTCTCGTCAGACTAATTTACAAAAAATGACATTTTGGAGTTTTCTTTAGTGTTTTTCAGACTATCTAAACATGAAAAAACCCAGACTTTTCTTTCTTTGGAATCATAAAACAAGCATCGAAAGGCCCATATGGGACCGAACCAATCCTTCCTAGGGTTAATTAAAAATAATCTGAGGGACTCATCTGAAGGATGAGATTACATTACAAGCATATGTTATCCTCCTCAAGCATGCATAAAAATAAAGAGGTACTCGCCAAAAATGGTGGGGGAAATTGGGAAATAAATGTATATTTGTATCTGTGTTAGTGGCAGTACGTCGCTCTTGAACATGACACCCCTCTTCATAATTGTATCTAGGTTGGGAAATCCATTTGTCTCTCATTTGACCATCCACAAGTCTATATGTTGGGTCCTCCTTCAGTCAATAATGCCAAGACAATTTTCGCGTCGTTCATATGTTCAATAGAAGTTCAACCTAAACAAGCCTTCTATCGAGTCGACCATCTGCAGTCCTCAAAATCTTACCATGTCGGCCTTCCTCGAGTTAGTTCTGAATTACTTTATACTCTGATCTACTTCAAATATGTTACATATTTTGTGTCATTGATGGGGGATACATTAAGGCCCTCCTGTGATGAGTCTATTCCTGTCAACTTCAACTCATTATCTGGGAATTAGACTTATAAATCATTTAGTACCTTGGAACCTGCATGCCTCAATGGTAGGTTTCCTCTGTTGAACGGTTTTCTCGTTTTCAACAGTGGGATCACATCATTGGCCCCTGATTGGAAGATTCCATTGAGTGTTCTACTTCAACTCATTAATTCACATTTGTTGGATTGTACTAGATTACCTTGGGTTTCATTGACATTAATGGTGATTTCCCTCGCACTTCTTAATGGTATCCAATAATGACCGGTAATCAAGTGGTTTCTACCATGTTCGAGTTCGATACCTGTAATCAAATGGATAGATTTGTACTTCAGGACGATGGAAATGAAGACCCTGGATATCGCCATATCGGTCCAAGTTGCCATGGAGTATTCATAAGTTTGTACTAACACATATATCTACTGTGTATGTCTCATGGCTATGTCCAAATTCAAGTTTTTAGAGCATATATCCACAGTGTATTTCTCATGGCTATGTTGAATCATGATGACATGGATTCACAATGTATGTTTGGTGGCCATAAATCACTTGACACTTATTATTAGAGTCACTAGTAGTCTGAGTATGGGAATTCCCACCTCAATAAATGGTATATTATTATGCATATGCTTGATTGTTTGCAGGTTCCCGACCGATGTGCTCCTTGTTCTCGACACACACATTCTACAAAGCATTTCAGCTGTCACATGTTCCAACATCATACTTTGGGGGGCATTCTGTTACACATTATTTTGGTCAGCCTGTGATCAACTAACGATATTTGTATGACTTACTCCTATGTTCCTTGAAGCAACTAAATAAATGAGACTTTCTCCCTGAGAAATTGAATCATCTTTGTTTTCTTAAAAACCCTATCAAAGGAGATCATCGCACCCTGCTAAATGCTTGGGGTGCGATGATTCTTGATCTTTGCATGCTACACCAAAATGGACTGCGACGTCGCTACAGGATGCTTGTGCTTAGGGTGCAACGATGCTCAAACAAGGGAAAAAGGTGAAATTCTTGAAAGTTCTAGAATGAAATCTTCTAGAATATGAGGTGGCCTCCGATCGGTTTGGATCTTACTCGCTTCTCTGATTTAGTGGGATCATATTAATCTCCTCATCCATCCCTCTTCAATCTATATAAAGAGGGATATCTCACGGGAAAAGTTAGGCTGGCTTATGCATGAAGAATTCTGCTGAAGATTGTACTTGTGATAGCTTTTCTTTATCTTTCCAAGTCAGGTTGTGAATACTCTTCATCAAAAGCATTAGAGGAAATGTGTGTGTGTTGAAGCAAAGGGCCATTGGAAGGGACCTTGCAACATCAAGGGATAGGTTGTATTATCCACTTTCATCAATATAATGCAGCGATACATTTCTTCCCTATAAAAGTGTCTCTATTTTTATTGTATAACTCCTTGATCTTATGCATAGGCTTCATTGGAATATATATATTGTTGTTCTCTCTCTTTGTTGGTTTGTGCTTCTTAATAGGTTCAACATCCCATAAACCCAAACATGGAGAAAGTATGATACTAGCGAGGATCAAACGACATTTAAATGGTATGTCATTTGTACCTCTTTGAACTATTTTACATTACAATGAAATCTAAGGAGAAACTTGTATTCTGCTCTGTTTTGTTCTAATTTCTTGTTGAAGTTAGGGAGATTAGTTTGTGTTCACACTTACTGATTTGTCCAATAACATATAGTCCTCTTCAATGTCTCCAACTTCCTAGATTTGGATTGATTCACAAGCTTCTTGTAGTTTTTGTACTTAGTGCTCCAGACAAAGTTGCTCTATATGAAGACCTTCAGGGTGTGAAAATTATTCTACTTTGAGTAACCATTGTTTCATATTCTCTTTATAATCCATACCAAGTTAAAAAAAACTTACATCATGGGCTCCTTCAACATAATTTATATTTGCCACATAATTCACATAAAACCTTGGATATGCCTTAATGATGGGGGATAATATATCCATGTTAAATGCCACAATATGCTATAAGCATATAACTAGGGTTTTAAAACATAATTTAGAGAATTTCAATGGGTCGCATTTGTGTAGCTAGGGTTTTCAAGAAACAATTTTTAAATGACCATAGCTCCTTCAATATTGATCAAAATCTCTATTATGACACCAATTTTGAAATACCATGCTTACTCTGCTTCTAATGGCACTGGTCTTGTTGCAATTTGGTACACAACAAAAAGGAAAGTGTGTTGTGATAATTTCCCAAGAGGGTTTTGAATCACAACTTAAAATAGTTGTAATTTCCACAATACTACTCAAAATCTCTACTATGATCCCAATTCTGAAATTCCATACCCACTCTACTTCCACTAGCACTCGTTCCACTACAAACCGGTTCATAAATGGAGAGATATTTGTACCAAAAGAATTTCCGATGACAATTTTGAGTCACAACTTATAATACATGGAAATTTCACGATACTTCTCATAATCACTATTATGACCCAATTCGGAAATATCACAACCACATTGCCATCCATTGAGATTATGTTGGTTGTAATTTGATGATATTCCAAGAGAAAAACTTGCCACAAGAAAATTTGAAAAAAAATCCCTTTTTGCTTGAGAAAGACCTCTACTACTTGCTATGATCCTTGTTGGGCCCGAGATATGATCACTTTCATGACGGTTATTATACACTTTTTCCACATGTACATATGCGTTTTTCATACTTTAAAGGAACTTTTGAAGAATTTCATGATAAAATGGTATGATCGCCATAAGGTACGTGTAATTCATGTTTAATGATTGAATCAAGTATAATTCATCATCTTTTATGGTTTCCAAGAGCTAATTCACATTTTTTGGTGTTACAGGGAAAATGCACTATGTTTCTAGTTCCGACACTTGATCTGACACTCGTTCCAGCACTTGATCCGACACTCGTTCCAGCACTGCGTATTGCACAAAAATGCAAGGCGAGTTGGTGGTTATGGTATTGGCAGCCAATGATGGATAAATCGGGCACATGGGTTTTGTTTATCATCGCCCCCTCCATCTACTAAGCTCCAGACAACTCAGTTTAAGTTGTCCAAAGAAGACGATTATTGGCTCACTCCATTTTGTCAGTTAGGGCATCATTTATTGTAATTTGCCAAATTTAGAAGTGGTTCGACCCTCCTGTGGTCGACCACTTGGTTTGTAAACCTATAAATACTACCAGGATGGTCATTAGATTGTTAAGCAAGTAGAAGAGCCATTAGATTAGAGACAAATTCATTTTTCTTTGTTTTTGAGTTTTACATTGCCAGAATTATGCCAGAACTGTGTTTTTGGATTTTTATGGTGAATTCGGCCTGCTGAGTTCGTGGTGTGCTTTTAGAGAGTGACCACGACTTGATGGGGGGCCCACCAACAGTCTAGTAACCATCTTCATGTCTATTTTGCATTTTCTAATTTAAATTGCCTTTTTATCTTCCTGTACATGTATATTTTTATTTAATTAATTAGTTTGCTATAGCTTATTGTTTTATTTCTTTTTGCACGTTAGATGATGATATGTGTTAGTATGTGTGGATTTTATAGATTAGAAAAGGCTTGCAAGTCTCTCTCTCTCTATACTAACCCTGTGTGCAATTAGAAAATCTCTCTCTATACTAACCCCATGCACATTTAGATATCAGATTATGCTTTTATTTATGATTTCATGGTCAAGTTTCAAACAGATTTTTGATTAGAATAGCATAGAGTTTAATTTGGGTTTTCTCTGACAGGGATTGATGGATGGGTAGATTTACTTCCAATTTTTATAGTTTGCTTATCTTAGTTTTACATAGCTTTCATTTACTTAGTTATTGGTTAATGTAATTGTCAATTTACTTCTTGATATCATAGTTTAATTTCTGTTTTTAATTCATTTTCTTATCATAGTTTAAATGGTTAAAATAGACATAGTATAGTTTTATTTCACGCAATATCCTTTCTTAGAATTAAAGTGCAATTGAATTTCTTAGTTAATGAATGAATCTAGTTTGCTTACATAGTGTAGAATTGGAATAATAACCTCGTTATGTTGTTGATGGTTCATACATGAATATGCAGGGTATTTAACATTATCTTTGTCATGGCTAAATTCTCCTTAGATTGTTTAATCCATACCCTTCATTTTGCCATTGAGATTAGTGTTGAGTTTATACCGTTGGAATTGTCCTTTGTTGTCAAGTGTCATCGAGATATCATCCGTCACCACCGAAGGCATTCACACAACCACCAGCATTACATTTGAGTGTTTCATAGATTAAAGATAGTTTCTTTCTTTCGTAGTTTAGAAGGGATAGTTTTGTGTTTTCATAAGTTTAGTTGGTAGTCTTTCTTGCTTTCAACATAATAGATTTCCTTTCATGCATTGCATCGAGCATTTAAATTTCCTTTCATGCAAGAGAAATAGTTTTGCATTAGGCGTTTAGCCCACTTGCCTCTTAGGCTAGGTAGTTGTTCAATGAGAAGTCTTTACTTACTTGCCCATTTTCTTTAGTTGTTTTTGCTTACTTGCTCTTTTGTTTTAGTAGGTTAGTTAGGTGTCTTTGCTTACTTGTCTATTTGCTTTCATAGGTTAGATAGGTGCTTTTGCTTACCTGCTTATTTAATTTTTTTCATAGGGTAGTTGCTCTTTGAATGTAGGTTGGCAAGTTAAAAGTAGTTTGCTTTCATCATTGGATTAGTATCCTTAGTAGTTTACCTTTGCTTATTGTCATGAACTAGTTTTATTTGAATAGGGTTTTTACTTGCTTTCTTAGGAACTATCCATCAGTCCTTGGCCCAAAAGTACTTAGGTTACCTAGTTTCAAGTTGCTTAGTAGGGTTTTCTCATTAGGTAAGTTTGCTTGAATAGATTAGTCTTAGATAGTTTATTTCATTAATTAGATTATACTCCTACCAGCCTTTTACCTTTGGCATATATTTTGCTACGACTCTAAGTCTACTTACCCCAGATTGAGAATTTAATTGAGGGTAGTTTAGTGTCTTTTTTAGTACATATAAATCACCTAATATTTTGTTGCCGTTGTCGGGGAATTTTCTTAAGGTAAGAAGTAGTTAGGAAATAGATCATCCTTAGACCTTAGCATTAGCTTGGTGGCGGGGGAGCTTTAAGACGATGTTAAGCCCTAATATGGGCTCATTACCCCTTAATTGTGGCATATTATATTAGTAATGTTATTTTATTTATGTCGGCTTTAGGCCATTAGTTGTAATTATACCTTCTAGTCTCCTATATATACCAAGGAGACATTTTCATTTTGAATCATCTTGTACTTGAACATTTAAGTGGGGTAAAAGGAGTTTGCCCCCTCGAAGAGGCTTATTATCTGAAATTATCTCTTTTTCAAGGCGTTGAGTACTTTTTCTGAGGTTTTTCTATGCTATATTGATATTTGGTTCCTAACATATGGTATCAGAGCTCAAGGTCTTGGGGTTTCGCTAATACATATGAGACACCTTGGCATTTTTTCTATAACTTGTTTTCTACAACTTTTTAAAAGGAATGGCTTGGAGGATATTTAGTAGTCAGATCAAGGTACGTTGGGTTCAAAATTCAGCTCCTGAGGCCTTATACTTTTGGAGATACAACATGTACAAGATAGGGTTCTGGAATCATCCTAAACTGAGCCATTGCGGAATTTTTGCTATAAACACTTTTCTGTAATGTTTCAGACCCTGAAATCTGACAGGATATTTATAGATGTTAGTAAGGTATCTGTGGTAAAGAGTTCATCTTCTGGGTCATCTTAAATTTGTAGATACACCCTGTGTAAGATAGGGTATCTGACTAGTCTCAAGAAGGTGTTCCAGGTAAAACAATCATAACTTCTTCCTAGACTATCCAAATTGAGTGGGACTGGTTTCATTGGATCGTGGAAAGTCTGTAGTATTTCTGGTGCGATTTTCAAAATTTATATCAATTATTTTGTGCGAGACATGCTATACAAGTGAGATCTCCTGGAAAGGCAAAAAATCGGCAAGTTTTGGGGATTTACCATAAATTCTACTTGGCACATCCAATTTTGATCAGACCTGTGGAATTGTAGAGAAGAAATATCAAAGAACTACATAAAAGAAAGTTTCATACCCAGAAGGGCTAAAACTTGGGAGATACAACAGAAGAAATATTGTTTGTCAGAAGCACCTCAAAATCAAGGTTCAAAAGTGATACTTGGCCAACATGCCACCAAAAAAGGGAACTTCTACACCAAATAAGCCTCCAAAAAATCCTACTTGGACTCTTGATGAAGGTGAAGAAATGTGTAGGGACATAAGTTAACTACAAAATAAGATGGATTCAATGGAAGCTAAGTTGGATACTAAGATGGATTCAATGGAAGCTAAGTTGGATACTAAGATGGATGGTTTAAAAGGGGAGATCATGGAAGTATTGAAAAATTTCGTAATAGAGAAGACACCTGAAAGTGAAAATGCATCCCATGAAATTCATGATGAGGACACAAAGAAGGTGAATCAAGAATGGAGAAACTCCAACTTTGGTTTGAAGACCAACCATGTTCCTAAGATTGATATGAGGAAGTTTGATGGCAAGGATCCAATCACATGGATACTTCAGATGGATCAATTCTTTGATCTCCATAATGTGCCACATACACAAAAGGTGCGAATTGCTTCTTTATATTTAGAACCTAATCAATTTGTATGGTATCGATGGCTTTGTTCTCGCAAATCACTCATCAATTGGACAATTTTCATGGAAGAAATGATAGCACACTATGAGGATACAAGGAGCAATACCTTCTTTAGCCAATTGATAAATCTCAAGCAAAAGGGTTCAGTTACCGAGCACATTGAGAACTTCCAAAGATTGAATATAAAGGTAACCGATATTCCAAATGAGCACTTGATTGATGTATTCATAGGAACTTTAAAGGATAACATTCAACATGAGGTTCGCCTTTGGGAACCCAAATCATTGGAGAATGCATTTAAGGTGGTAAGAAATGTTGAAAGTAAAAATATGGCTATGGCTACTAGAAGGACCAATCCTAACATCTATAGAGAGAACAATGCTCCTTCTTCTAAACCACCTCAACCTACAAGGTTGACAGATCAACAATTGGAGGAAGGAAAAGTAAAAGGTTTATGCTTTAATTGTGACAACAAGTATAGTAAGGGACATAAGTGTGGTGAGAAGAAATTATTCTACATAGATTGTGAAGAGGAAGAAGAGCAAGAACAAGAACCATCTCAAGATGAAAACGTAGAAACAATTTCGTCTGAAGAGTTGACTCCCATGATATCGTGTAATGCATTGGATGGAATTAGCACTCCTCAAACCCTCAAGATCGAAGGATACATCAAAAAGAAAAAGGTAATAGTCCTAATTGATTCTGGAAGTACTCATAATTTGATTCACTATAAATTAGCCAAAGATCTCAATTACTTTGTATATCCAGCGCCTGAGTTTCAAGTAATGATTGGAGATGGAGGAACTATCAATTGCTTAGGAAAATGCAATAAGATCAATCTTACTATGGGGGAATATGTAATGAATAGTCCAATGATTGCTATACCCATGGGTGGTGTAGATGTTGTACTAGGAATCCAATGGTTACAATCATTAGGAATAATGACTTTTAATTTTCAAGAACTTTTCATGAAATTTTCATTGGAAGGAAAAGAAATTGAGTTAAGAGGTATCATAGGGAAACCCGGTAAGGTGATAAGCTCTAACGGCATGAAAAAATTATTGAAAAAGGGGCATCAAGGCATTATTGCACAACTATGCTCACTAGATGTTTAAACATCTAAGACATCTATTCCTCAAGATCTCCAAAGGATCATTGATAAGCATCCCAAAGAATTTGAAGATATTCCCAAAGGTCTTCCACCCACTCGAAATCATGATCATGAAATTCACCTAATTCCTGGGAGTGTTCCTCCTAACATCAGGCCATACAGATACCCTTATGCCTAGAAGAGTGAAATTGAGCACATGGTTGAAGAAATGTTAGAGGCTGACATTATTAGACCTAGCCAAAGTTCTTACTCTGCACCAGTGGTAATGGTATTCAAGAAAGATAGCTCATGGCGTATGTGTCTAGATTATAGAGAGCTCAACAAGATCACTATTAAAGATAAGTTTCCCATTCCCATCATTGATGAATTTTTAGATGAACTACATGGAGCAATCTATTTCACAAAATTGGATCTTCGTTCAGGGTATCATCAGATCAGAATGAAGGAAGAAGATATCCCAAAAACAACATTCTGAACTCATGAAGGCCATTATGAATTTTTGGTCATGCCTTTTGGCCTTACAAATGCACC
>JASDQU010104327.1:206727-229083 GCA_032191745.1 Picea mariana | reverse complement strand
GGGCATATTATATTAGTAATGTTATTTTATTTATGTCGGCTTTAGACCATTAGTTGTAATTATACCTCCTAGTCTCCTATATATACCAAGGAGACATTTTCATTTTGAATCATCTTGTACTTGAACATTTAAGTGGGGTAAAAGGAGGTTGTCCCCTCGAAGAGGCTTATTATCTGAAATTATCTCTTTTTCAAGTCGTTGAGTACTTTTTCTGAGGTTTTTCTATGCTATATTGATATTTGGTTCCTAACAGACGAGAGGTAAGAACCTGTGCATCTACTATAGTAGGTTCCCCCAAACCCAATGGTAGTTTTTCTTTTTGTTTTTGTTTACTTTCATGAAATAGACCTAGAAACCAGATGGTACCTTTTCTCTTTTGTTTTTACTTTCTTTCATGAATAGGCCTAGAGACCCACAAGGTAGATACATTAAATCAAAATTAGACCTTTCAACCAAGGTTCCTTCCGATCTCTTTGGGGGAAGGAACATTCCACTCATAATCTTTGCAGACCAATACCGAAAACAGGAGCTAGCTCAACCCAAAGAGCTAAAGAAGTCTCTAAAACAGACTAAAACAGGGAGCACTATAGAATAAGAAATTGAAGAATCAATAATAGTGGGATAGGAGGCAAGACCACTCGAGCCTTCTAGAGAACCAAACAATACAACCTTTATTTTCTTACCACGATCAGGAGATCCTAACTTTGTGGACATCATCTTTGTGTGAACCAAGTTTTATCAAATGACAAGATGAATTCAAAGGTGACCATTAGTTTGGAAGAACTCTCTCAAATCCTAGCAACAGCTGGGATCTCTTCTTTTCAGGAAGAACACATCTTGACAATAGTCAAGAACTTATCTACCTCTCTAGAAATATTAGAAGAATCAAGGTCCTATGAGCTACAAAATGATCTTCCTTGCCAAACTGTGAAGGAAGTTGAAAACATATGGACTACCTCTGGTGGAGAGAAATCACTAAGACCTGAGATTGAGGAGTTCTCAACATCCATCTCAACAGATCCTTTATCTACTTCAAAAATCAATCATCCAAAAGAAGAGGATCTGCATAGCATGATGAATGAGAGCATATAAATTACTGTTGATAAACATCAATATTACATTGAAATTTGGTTTCAAGAGGTCATCAGGCCACAATACTATTCTCTTCTTCAACACCTTCTGATGCCCAATACTATTGGAGCTAATTTTGCGTGGTTTAAAGGATCAAGGGTATAATATAAATATCAATTCTTCCTTACATGCCATCAACATCCTCCAAAAACTCCAAACCCTCCAGTTCAAACTTAGAGAGCATGAAACACTGAGTTGTCATTTACACCATGATAATGTTGTCCTACAACCTAAGATGAATTCTCTACAGTGTTAGGTTGATGATATTAAATGCCACCAATAATAGTCTCTGGATGCAATTGAAACACCATGAAAATCCTAAATCAAAGTTCCCTGGGCAAGAGGGAGAAGCTTCTAAAGCTAATCCGCCTCGTCCTTCGCAAGTTTAGTCATAAAGGGAAATTTATTTTTATTTGCAGTGGGACCTGCAAAATCTTAGGTGTGGTGGTAATGTTGGGCTCGAGATATGATCACTTTCATGATGGTTATTATACACTTTTGCCACATTTACATATGTGTTTTTCATACTTTAAAGGAGATTTTTGAAGAATTTCATGATAAAATGGTATGATCGCCATAAGGTACGTGTAATTCACGTTTAATGATTGAATCAAGTATAATTCATCATGTTTTATGGTTTCCAAGAGCTAATTCACATTTTTTGGTGCTACATGGCACTAATGCACTATGTTTCTAGTTCTGACACTTGATCCGGCACTTGATCTGGCACTCGTTCCTGCACTCGATCCGACACTTGTTCCAGCACTCTGTATTGCACAAAAACGCAAGGCGAGTTGGTGGTTATGGTATTGGCGGCCAGTGATGGATAAATCGGGCACATGGGTTTTGTTTATCATCACCCCCTCCAACTATTGAGCTTTAGACAACTCAGTTTCAGTTGTCCAAAGAAGGCAATTATTGGCTCACTCTGTTTTGTCAGTTATGGCATCATTTATAGTAATTTTCCGAATTTAGAAGTGGTTCGACCCTTCTGTGGTCGACCACTTGGTTTGTAAACCTATAAATACTACCAGGATGGTCATTAGATTGTTAAGCAAGTAGAAGAGCCATTAGATTAGAGACAAATTCATTTTTTTCCCTTTTTGAGTTTTACATTGCCAGAATTATGCCAGAATTGCACTTTTGGATTTTTATGGTGAATTCGGCCTGCTGAGTTCATGGTGTTCTTTTAGAGAGTGACCACGACTTGTTGGGGGGGCCACCAACAATTTGGGAATTGTCTTCATGTCTATTTTTCATTTTCTAATTTAAATTGCCTTTTTATCTTCCTGTACATGTATATTTTTATTTAATTAATTAGTTTGTTGTAGCTTATTGTTTTACTTCTTTTTGCAGGTTAGATGATGATATGTGTTAGTATGTTTTGATTTTATAGATTAGAAAAGGCTTTCAAGTCTCTTTCTCTCTCTCTCTCTATACTAACCTTGTGTGCAATTAGAAAGTCTCTCTCTATACTAACCCCATGCACATTTAGATATCAGATTATGCTTTTATTTATGATTTCATAGTCAAGTTTAAAACAAAGTTTCGATTAGAATAACATAGATTTTAATTTGGGTTTTCTCTAACAGGGATTGATGGATGGGTAGATTTACTTCCAGTTTTTATAGTTTGCTTATCTTAGTTTTACATAGATTTCATTTACTTAGTTATTGGTTAATGTAATTGTCAATTTACTTCTTGATATCATAGTTTAATTTATGTTTTTAATTCATTTTCTTATCATAGTTTGAATGGTTAAAATAGACATAGTATAGTTTTATTTCACGTGATTTCCTTAGAATTAAAGTGCAATTGAATTTCTTAGTTAATGAATGAATCTAGTTTGCTTACATAGTGTAGAATTGAAATAATAACCTCGTTATGTTGTTGATGGTTCATACATGAATATGAGGGGTATTTAACATTATCTTTGTCATGGCTAAATTCTCCTTAGATTATTTAATCCATACCCTTCATTTTTCCATTGAGATTAGTGTTGAGTTTATACCGTTGGAATTGTCCTTTGTTATCAAGTGTCATCGAGATATCATCCATCACCTCCGAAGGCATTCACACAACCACCAACATTACATTTGAGTGTTTCATAGATTAAATATAGTTTCTTGCTTTCATAGATTAGAAGAGATAGTTTCTTGTTTTCATAAGTTTAGTTGGTAGTCTTTCTTGCTTTCAACATAATAGATTTCATTTCATGCATTGCATCGAGCATTTAAATTTCCTTTCACGCAAGAGAAATAGTTTTGCATTAGGCATTTAGCCCACTTGCCTCTTAGGCTAGGTAGTTGTTCAATGAGAAGTATTTGCTTACTTGCCTATTTTCTTTAGTTGTTTTTGCTTACTTGCTCTTTTGTTTTAGTAGGTTAGTTAGGTGTCTTTGCTTACTTGTCTATTTGCTTTAATAGGTTAGATAGGTTCTTTTGCTTACTTGCTTATTTAATTGCTTTCATAGGGTAGTCGATCATTGAATGTAGGTTGGCAAGTTAAAATTAGTTTGCTTTCATCATTTGCTTACTATGCCTAGTAGTTTACCATTGCTTATTGTCATGAACTAGTTTGCTTTGAATAGGGTTTTTACTTGCTTTCTTAGGAACTATCCATCAGTCCTTGGCCCAAAAGTACTTAGGTTACCTAGTTTCGAGTTGCTTAGTAGGGTTTGCTCATTAGATAGGTTTGCTTGAATAGATTAGTCTTAGATAACTACTTTCATTAATTAGATTATACTCCTACCAGAATTTTACCTTTGGCATATATTTTGCTACAACTCTAATTCTACTTACCCCGGGTTGAAAATTTAATTGAGGGTAGTTTAGTGTCTTTTTTAGTGCATATAAATCACCTAACATTTTTGCGCCATTGCCGGGGAGTTGTCTTAAGGTAAGAAGTAGTTAGGAAATAGATCATCCTTAGACCTTAGCATTAGCTTGGTGGCGGGGGAGCTTGAAGACGAGAGGTAAGAACCTGCGCATCTGCTATAACAGGTTCCCCCAAACCCAGTGGTAGTTTTTCTTTTTGTTTTTTTTTACTTTCATGAAATAGACCTAGAAACCAGATGGTACCTTTTCTCTTTTGGTTTTACTTTCTTTCATGAATAGGCCTAGAGACCCACAAGGTATATACATTAAATCAAAACCAGACCTTTCAACCAAGGTTCCTTCCGATCTCTTTGGGGGAAGGAACATTCCACTCATAAGCTCCACAGACCAATACCGAAAAACAGGAGCTAGCTCAACCCAAAGAGCTAAAAAAGTCTCTAAAAGAGACTAAAACAGGGAGCACTATAGAATAAGAAATTGAAGCATCAGTAATAGTGGGATAGGAGGCAAGACCACTCAAGCCTTCCACAGAACCAAACAATACAACCTTTTTTTTCTTACCACGATCAGGAGATCCTAACTTTGTGGACATCATCTTTGTGTGAACCAAGTTTTATCAAATGACAAGATGAATTCAAAGGTGACCATTAGTTTGGAAGAACTCTCTCAAATCCTAGCAACAGCTGGGATCTCTTCTTTTCAGAAAGAACATATCTTGACAATAGTCAAGAACTTATCTACCTCTCTAGAAATATTAGAAGAATCAAGGTCCTATGAGATACAAAATGATCTTCCTTGCCAAACTGTGAAGGAAGTTGAAAACATATGGACTACCTCTGGTGGAGAGAAATCACTAAGACTTGAGATTGAGGAGTTCTCAACATCCATCTCAACAGATCCTTTATCTACTTAAAAAATCAATCATCCAAAAGAAGAGGATCTGCATAGCATGATGAATGAGAGCATAGAAATTACTGTTGATAAACATCAATATTACATTGAAATTTGGTTTCAAGAGGTCATCAGGCCACAATCCTATTCTCTTCTTCAACACCTTCTGATGCCCAAACAAGTAGGTTGGTTGGTTCTTCATATCTAGGTAATCATTGAGGTAACTTTTTCATACATGGATATGAGTATGTTTCTTATCTTGCTCTGCACATGGTTACATTGGAAGAGTTCTTACACTTGAATAAAGATTTTCCCTTTCTTTTTAGGTAGGGTGGGATAGTAAATAAAAGATGCATGTTGTTAGTTTAGCTTAGAGTCTAATGCAACCTCATTTTACATTTTCTTTTAATAAAATAACTATGAGATACATGTTCCAGTGACTTGATCTCATTAGTCTTTGATATTTTAGAGTGTGTTTTTTTCTTGAGACTTCTGTAGGTATTTATTTCACCAGGAGTAGACAGTTTCAAGGAGATATAAAAGAATAATTTTTCTTCAAAACATTGCTATACTTAAACCTTGTTGTTTGCTAAGCATCAAATGAACAATGACTTGCTGTAATTAGCTATATTTTTGCAAAGACTTTCATCTTCTTTTTCTCAAGGCATCTTAAATAGCAGTTTCTCTTGAAAATCTTCACCACTGTATAAGGAAGTGATACCATAACTATCAAACCTAGAGGTCTCTCGTACAATTTTTCCAAGAAACCTGAGTAAGTGAGTCAAGTGTCTTTATCAAAGAGTAACAAGGAAATCTGATTAGCGGTTAGTCATGGAAACATCACAATAACTTATAAAAGAAGAAAGTAAGTTGAGCCTAGAGATACCTTTGTGTGCTTTCTCAATGGTAGCATTCACTACACACTAAATAGCTTGATTATATCATATCTTTAGATAGGCCACGTCCGCTTAAGTACCCCTTACATCGGGACAATCACTAAGTAATATAATAGAAAGTCATCCTCTAACATAAATACCATACCAATTGAAAAAAAAGAGAAAGAAAAAGTTGTTTTCAGAGTTGTTCCCCCATCTTCTTGCATAAGCAATCTTATAATAAAATCTTAAAGGATGGAGGGCCACTCTCTCAGGGTTTAAGAGGCTAACCCCCTGGGATACTAAATAGTTCTACTGGCAGTGGGTACCAGCCTATGGTATGACTATGTAAACCCACCGGAGTACTGAACAGGCTTGCTGGCAGCGGGGCATTCTACCTAGCGAGGATGGTAATTTGTCAAAAATAAATAATAAATTTAAACTTGTCCTGATGTACAACATTACTTGTAGAAAAAGCTGACATCAAGTATGTATGGTTAAGCTAAGGTTAATGAACTCCAAAAACTTGCCATTGGGAACTAACTCTGAGACTATCTTGAAACTCTCTTGCCTACCTCTTCTTATCTATGTATAGGATCTCTTATCCTATAGGTGGGGCCATCTTCTGACCGTCTCGTCAGACCAATCTGTAAAATTTTATCTTTACACTTGACATACTATAAATCTTCGGCTATTGGGGGATACTGACTGGTTTCCTATACTTTTGATTGTGAGGTGTCACAATACTTAGGTGTGGGGGAGGGGTTCATGAGTTGACAAATGATCATTGCCTAAAGAATTAAATCTTTGTAAACATTTTGTATTATTTTCATGATAGGTTATTACATCAACAATCATTTTATCTTGAAGTGCTAAACTCCTGTGTGCTATAAATTGTTGTATATGTCCTTAACAGACCACTCTGTTGGTTTATTTTTTTTTACAGGCCATTCATTGTAGGTTTGACATTTCATGTTCTATGCAAGTGGATTGAGTGAGCATGGTGGCAAAATCAACAACAATGGAACACTCTTAGCCTACCTCAACTCCTATTCACTATGTTTGTGGCCTCTGAGGAATCAAATGCCTTAGCCACAAGGCTCCCAAGAGTTGGAGACCGCTGATTTAAACACCACCAATTGCCAAGAGAAAGCTATAACATGGTTTTAAAAACTGAGTTTCAGAACATCTCTGGAGCTAAGGGATACTCAAAGGAGTGGATAAAAGAGGAGCTAATCAACCCTCTCATATTCATCACTAGATTGATTACATGTGAAGGTAGATATTCCGTCGTTAAAGGCTATAAATTTTGATAATGAGCTCACTTTCAGTTCAATAAGCCATTGTAACTTTTCCTTTTACTTCTTGAAGAGTCTTGAGACAAGTGAGGAAGGTTGTAACCAATCCCCAAGAAGCCTATTGCTAATTCATGGCACGAGGACGTGCCATATCTTCGGTCTAAGGGGGAGTTTCCTGAGCTTATGAAAAGAGGGTCGGTTGTTTGAATTGTTACATATTGATGATAGGTAATAAAAATTCTCTTATTCACCATGCCTACTATTAAAAACCAAATATTTTGCTAGTATCTGTCAGTCACCGATGATCAAATTTACTCTTTCATGTGATTGATAGGGTTATTAGGTCAAATTGTTATATTTTCAAAATAAACTTATCAAATAAAATTTGACATATCTTGGTTGTAAAATTGTCATTGGTGTGTTTAGGTGTCATTACTACTCCCTAAACTCATCCAAGGTCATAAATTATCATCATGGTCATGTCATCCTTCCTTGTCATAAATTTTCCAATGATTGTCTTGGTCAAAGTTCTACTTCAAAATTTGTTTCTGAATTAAGGAAGATGAATTTGACAAAAGTGAAAGAGGTTTTTGTCAATAATAGACCAAGAAACAAAAACCTCCTTCATTTTATGCACAGGTTTTATTATTTGAGAAACATCCCCCAAATATAGTCACTATAAGAGGGTTTCTGCACATTTGGACAACTTGACTCGAAATCTATTTTTTAGAGGTTTGGAGAAGGAATTTGCAGTTCTTGATGGTTCCATTATCTAGAAGACATCATAAAATTTCTACCGATACCATTTTCAGACCAAAATTCCTCTGGGAAGGCCTCCAATATTCCTATCAAAGACCACGCTATGTTTCTGCTAAGAGCATGCTGTGCTTCTGCAAGTTTTGAGTAACCAACTTCAAGCTGGGATTATGAACAAATGGGAAAGTAATTTTGAAACTTGGAGGACCATTTTGTTAATAACATACAAAAAGACAATAACCTCTCTTAGTTTTTCAATATACTTTATGGTTTGGTATATATTCTATCATCTTAGAGGCCTATGCTTTTGGAAAATAAAACACTCTGTTTTTTTCCTGTTATAGTCATATTTTATTTTTGTGTTTTCCTAACAACAGGGAATGAATTTTTGAAAACCAAGAGAGGTTTTTATCAAGGACATATTAGATAAAAATAACCTCTCTCCATTTCTAAATATATGTTATGGTTTTAGATATATTCAATTCTCTCAGAGGCCTAGTTTTTCAGGAAATAAAACACTCTGTTTTTCCTGTTTTAGTCATGTTTTCTTGGCGTGTTTTCCTAACAACTGAAAGTTAATTTTTGAAAACCAAGAGAGGTTTTTGTCAATGAAATATTAAAAAACAAAAACTTCTCTCATGTTTTACACAGGTTTTACTACCTTATAGTTATAGGTATCACTTTGATACCTATTTTTCACAAGTTCGCCAGGCCAGAATTGTTGCGTTTATGGGAAGTCACTTTTGGAACTAATTTTGCAGAGGTAGAATTGTTGTTTTGTGTGGTTTAAAGGATCAAGGTTATAATATACATCTCACATGTTCCTTACATGTCATCAACAGCCTCCAAAAACTCCAAACCCTCCAGTTCAAACTTAGAGAGCATGAAACACTGAGTTGTCATTTACGCCATGATAATGTTGTCCTACAACCCAAGATGAATTCTCTACAGAGTTAGGTTGATCATATTAAATGCCACCAATAATAGTCTCTGGATGCAATTGAAACACCATGGAAATCCTAATTCAAAATTCCTCGGGCATGAGGGAGAAGCTTCTAAAGCTAATCCACCCCCTCCTTCGCAAGTTTAGTCATAAAGGGCAATTTCGTTTTGTTTGCAGTGGGACCTTCAAAATCTTAGGTGTGGGGGTAATGTTGGGCCTGAGATATGATCACTTTCATGATGGTTATTATACACTTTTTCCACATGTACATATGTGTTTTTCATACTTTGAAGGAGCTTTTTAAAGAATTTCATGATAAAATGGTATGATCGCCATAAGGTACATGTAATTCTTTTTTAATGATTGAATCAAGTATAATTCATCATGTTTTATGGTTTCCAAGAGCTAATTCATGTTTTTTGGTGTTACAGGGAAAAAATGCACTATGTTTCTAGTTCTAACACTTGATCCAACACTTGATCCGACACTTGTTCCTACACTCGATCTGACACTCGTTCTAGCACTCTGTATTGCACAAAAATGAACGACGAGTTCTCGGTTATGGTATTGGTGGCCAGTGATGGATAAATCGAGCACATGAGTTTTGTTTATCATCGCCCCCTCCAGCTACTAAGCTCTAGACAACTCAATTTCAGTTGTCCAAAGAAGGTGATTATTGGCTCACTCTGTTTTGTCAGTTAGGGCATCATTTACTGTAATTTTCCGAATTTAGAAGTGGTCCGACCCTCCTGTGGTCAACCACTTGGTTTGTAAACCTATAAATACTACTAGGATGGTCATTAGATTGTTAAGCAAGTAGAAGAGCCATTAGATTAGAGACAAATTCGTTTTTCTCTGTTTTTGAGTTTTACATTGCCAGAATTATGCCAGAACTGTGTTTTTGGATTTTTATGGTGAATTCAGCCTGCTGAGTTCATGGTGTGATTTTAGAGAGTGACCACGACTTGCTGGGGGTCCCACCAGCAGTTTGGTAACTGTCTTCATTTCTATTTTGCATTTTCTAATTTAAATTGCCTTTTTATCTTCCTGTACATGTATATTTTTATTTAATTAATTAGTTTGCTGTAGCTTATTGATTTATTTCTTTTTGCAGGTTAGATGATGATATGTGTTAGTATGTGTTGATTTTATAGATTAGAAAAGGCTTGCAAGTCTCTCTCTCTCTATTCTAACCCTGTGTGCAATTATAAAGTCTCTCTCTATACTAACCCCATGCACATTTAGATATCAGATTATTCTTTTATTTATGATTTCATAGTCAAGTTTAAAACAAAGTTTTGATTAGAATAGCATAGAGTTTAATTTGGGTTTTCTCTGACAAGGATTGATGGATGGGTAGATGTACTTCCAGTTTTTATAGTTTTCTTATCTTAGTTTTACATAGATTTCATTTACTTAGTTATTGGTTAATGTAATTGCCAATTTACTTCTTGATATCATAGTTTTATTTCTGTTTTTAATTCATTTTCTTATCATAGTTTGAATGGTTAAAATAAACATAGTATAGTTTTATTTCACGCATTTTCCTTTCTTAGAATTAAAGTGCAATTGAATTTCTTAGTTAATGAATGAATCTAGTTTGCTTACATAGTGTAGAATTGGAATAATAACCTCGTTATGTTGTTGATGGTTCATACATGAATATGCATGGTATTTAACATTATCTTTGTCATGGCTAAATTCTCCTTAGATTGTTTAATCCATACCCTTCATTTTGCCATTGAGATTAGTGTTGAGTTTATACCGTTGGAATTGTCCTTTGTTGTCAAGTGTCATCGAGATATCATCCGTCACCACCGAAGGCATTCACACAACCACCAGCATTACATTTCAGTGTTTCATAGATTAAAGATAGTTTCTTGCTTTCGTAGATTAGAAGAGATAGTTTCTTGTTTTCATAAGTTTAGTTGGTAGTCTTTCTTGCTTTCAACAGAATAGATTTCCTTTCATGCATTGCATCGAGCATTTAAATTTCCTTTCACACAAGAGAAATAGTTTTGCATTAGGCATTTAGCCCACTTGCCTCTTAGGCTAGGTATTTGTTCAATGAGAAGTCTTTTCTTACTTGCCTATTTGCTTTAGTTGTTATTGCTTACTTGCTCTTTTGTTTTAGTAGGTTAGTTAGGTGTCTTTTCTTACTTGTCTATTTGCTTTGATAGGTTAGATAGGTGCTTTTGCTTACTTGCTTATTTAATTTCTTTCATAGGGTAGTTGCTCATTGAATGTAGGTTGGCAAGTTAAAAGTAGTTTGCTTTCATCATTTTCTTAGTATGCTTAGTAGTTTACCTTTGCTTATTGTCATGAACTAGTTTGCTTTGAATAGGGTTTTTACTTGCTTTCTTAGGAACTATCCATCAGTCCTTGGCCCAAAAGTACTTAGGTTACCTAGTTTCGAGTTGCTGAGTAGGGTTTGCTTATTAGATAGGTTTGTTTGAATAGATTAGTCTTAGATAGTCGCTTTCATTAATTAGATTATACTCCTACCAACCTTTTACCTTTGGCATATATTTTGCTACAACTCTAAGTCTACTTACCCTAGGTTGACAATTTAATTGAGGGTAGTTTAGTGTCTTTTTTAGTACATATAAATCACCTAACAATCCTTAGCTCTTAAAATTGAATTACAATTAATATGTTTAAGAATAAGATAGAATTTTCACTTTATTTCATATATCAAAATACCCTTAAGGTAGGAAAACATTGTACAATGATTCTTTTATTGAAGGATCAACTCTTTCTCACTTGCCTCTTTGAGGGGGTAATCTCCCAGTGAGCTAAGTCCATTACAATATGTTCCAATACATGATTCATAAGGAGGAATCCATCCTTATTTACAACTAGCTAGAAAATTCTAACCCTAACCAAATCCTAACCATAATCAAATCCTTACTATCTAGTGGGCCTTATTTAATGATAACAAAAATAGTAGACTTAGTCCACCTTACATTAAATAACCATCATACCTACACTACAATTGACTCTAATGGTACTATAGGACCTTATTACACCCCTAGTTAGGATCCCACCACTGAATCCTACTCCTCCATCATTAACCCTTCCGTAGTTCCACACTGATACTTACATGTATAATGATTATATGTATTATGACGTGTATAATTACTTCTTCTTTTTGTCATTTCCCCATTCCATAATTTAAATGACTTCTTACAATGGTTTTACAATTCCTCCTTTTTTAAGCCTCGAGACTATGCGATCTTTGATAGAAAAACTTCATTTTCCAATTCTCATTCTCCATATAATAAGTTTTAATCCCCATAAAACAAATTTCTCTATCTTGGGCTTCTTATCCTACATGTGCTTGATGCATAGTATGTTATCCAACACCTTCAAATATATAAAACAAATAATTTAAAACAATAAAGAAAAAAAAAATTGATACAACATTGCCTGAAAGCCTATGGATGCTCTTGCATTAGACAACTAGGCTTATAAAAATGTATTCTACTCAAAGGTTATCTGAACAAAAACATTTTCTCAAATATACCTCTACCAATTTCTTCTCATATCATCCACAATGTTTCCTCCAAAGGTTTATTTCCACAATGCTTAGCAACATCATCAATCATTATTGCATATGTTATTCTTATAACCACCTCTACCTTCATTTTTTTCCTTTTTATCTTGTGACAACTATGGTATAAAGTGCATCTTGTCTACCCTCTCCTCCCTCTTATATGCCAGTTCTTCTACAAATTGCTCAAAAATACTAGCACACTTTAGAACTATGTTGATTTTGTCTTCCATATTAATGACAACTTCATTATTTTATGTCACATGACATTCTTATATTGCAATCAAGCAATCAAACAAAAATTCATGGGATTCATGATTTCCCATCTGCATCATCATTAAAGATTTTGCCTACTACAACTTATTGATCTGCATTAACTTTCAAATAGCTTAGTATGAAGCTCAACATCAGTTTATTAACTATACTTTTTACTATATTTCTTTCAATGATGTGTATTCCTCCTTCCATAATCATATAACCTCTCTATCATGTAAGACATATTTTACCCAAAAACACATTACACACATTTATAAATATTGCATCACACAAAATTTTATGCCTATACCCGCTAATCTGAAAATCAAGTTCACATTCTTCTTGGAACTGTAACTCCATGTCCTTTTTTTAACCATGATATACTATATTTGTTTATATGAGGCATGGAACTCAAATTCAACTTTCATATAACTTCATCAATAACTATATATTATGTGCTACCACCATCAACAAATAAGGTACAACCCCTACTTCTTATGTTACATTTTGTCTTGAAAAGGCTTCTTCTCTATTCTAGTTCTTTGACACTATCTTTCTAAGGTCTCAAGAATATCCTTCTCATCATCACGTTATTCCCCCTACTCTACTATAATTCAACACTTTCATTTGCTACTACTATTGATTTAGTTTCAATAACATAAGTTTGTCTTATGTCATTGCTTTTGCAAATCTAGGCACTCATAGGCCATATGTCCCTTATCTCCACACTTGAAATATATGCCTTCAAAATAACCACCTTTTCCTCTTCCTCTGGTATACTTTTCACCTATGTCTGCTTCAAATATTCTTGGATGATCTGTGTTATTGCTCAAACTCTCACTAAGGGAAATTATTTCCCCGTGAAGGAGAGTTTGGGGCAACTACTAGTCAAGCCACCCACTGTCTCCTTAGTGTACTTTCCTCTTCACTTTAAGACTAGGGTTCCTAACCTAAGGAGGGTATTCCTAGGGGTCAAACTAAGTCTAGTTCTTATGTTGAGAATGGGAGATTCAAGACTTGGTTTGACTAAGGATTTGGAAAGATCAACACTATATTCTCTCTAGGGTAAAACACATCTAAGTATGAGTGAAAAAATGACAAAACATCAATGAGCTTATAAGATATTAGACTTAAACAACAATGCTCATTCAAAGTGCTTGGAAACCAGAAGTGTATTTTCTTACACTAGAATAATATGAGTGCCAAAGTAATGAAAGAAACATATCATTCACCATATCAAAATGTCATTAACATCATCATCCAAATATTACATTCCATAAAAAAATGAACTTGTTATCAAAGAAAGTATTCAATTATGTTATTAAAACCACAAGTTACTTTGACCAATGAAAGAGAATGAATTTATACTCAAAGTGTAGTGATTGATATGAAATAAAGTGCTTCAAAGTGGAGTAAATAAATCAACGTGAAACATGCACATTTAGAGCATATATCATAGAGAATTAATGTATGTCAACATCCAACAAATGTGATCCAATGGGAAACATCATAATAGAGCTATCCAAACCATATGAACAGGACAACAAGATCATAATGTAGCAACAATGATGTTTATTCTCATATTGCAAAGACAATGATATCCTTTATGCCATATACAATGAAGGAACAATAATGATATAAAAAAGTGTTGGGAAGCGGAAGCATAAACTCAACAAGATTAATGACAAGCAAAAAAAACCAAGAACAACAATCACACAATGAACATAGTGATTTATGTGGAAAAAACCTTCTAAGGGAAAAAACATGGGGAAATGATAATCGATATTCTTATTATTCAAAGGAGAACTACAACAACCAAATTGGAGGTTACAATCTTCCTCACACTCTCATCCCACACACTGCACTACACTACATTGCTCTCTCACACACCTCTACAGGTATGCTAGATATATAGGATCTGTTATATGGTTAAACAAACTAGTTACAACTTGATCCACTAGTTACACAAAATGATCATTGTAGTGTGCGTGCATGTACATTCCATTTTTAGTTGATACGGTGTGCATGCACCTGCATGGGAAATTAGTTGGCAGTTTCAACAATCTCCACCTTGACAAACATTTACCTGATATATAATGCCCGAATTAATTCATCACCTTTTCTACAAGCCAAGATAAGCCACACACCATTGTAGCTTCTATAACAAAACTGGTTTCATGGACATGTCTGTAGAATTCACTTTTGTATGGACATTTTCTAGAGCCACTCCCCCTTCATCAACAACATGTCTTACAAAATGGTATTTAATAGAAATATGTTTCGTCTTATTGTGATAAGATGGATTTCTATCCAAGTGAATAACACATTGACTATCACATAATACATTCACCTTGTCCTGCATCCTTCCAAACTCACCCAAAAAACCTTTTAACCAAATTGCCTCCTTGCATGCATGTAAGACAACCATATATTCTGCCTCTATAGTGGATAAAGAAACTATGTTTTGAAGCTTTGATATCCAACTAACAGGTCCTCTTGCAAGAGTAAAGACATATCCTGAAGTGGATCTCCTTTTGTCCAAGTCATCTGCAAAATCTGAATCGAGATAACCGCAAATAATTACTTGTTCCCCTAAGATACCGAAGCACCCATTTCGCTGCTACCCAATGATCTTTACCTAGATTTTCCATATATCTACTGACAACACCAATTGCATGTGAAATATCTGGTCTAGTACTCACTATCGCATAGATCAAACTTCCTACTGCATTAGCATATGGTACATGAGACATATAATCCTTTTCTTCGTCATTACTAGGACATAAAATTGAAGAAAGCTTGAAATAAGAAGCCAAAGGGATTTGTACTGCTTTCACGTTATTCATACCGAATCTCATAAGTATTTTCTCCACACACTTTTGTTTTGATAACCATGAATTTCCATCTTTCATGTCTCTGTGTATCTCCATGCCAAAGATTTGTTTTGTTGCTCTTAAATCCTTCATATCAAACGTCCTAGCCAATTGAGCCTTTAACCTGTTGATTTCGACCAGGATTTTGCTTGCAACAAGCATATCATCAACATATAACACCAAAATAATGACTATGTCATTTTCCAACTTTTTAAAGCAAACACAATGATGTTTTTTGTCTTTTCCAACAATCCTTCTTGAGATGCCCAGATTTTCCATAGAACCAACATTTTTTCTTACCCTTCTTGCCTTTTGACTTACATCTTGATGTACCTCTTTGATCTTTTCCTCTTTCTGTAGATTGACCTCTAACCACCATTGCTTCTCCTGTTGAGTTTTCTTTACCAGATCTTCTCCCCATTTCCTCAGATAACATAGCTCCCACAACAATATCATAATCAATGTTGTGTTGAACCACATAAATGTGACTAAATGATACCAAGACGCAGGTAATGAACACAATAGTGCAACTACCTTGTACTCATCTTCGTATTTTACTTCCATACTAGATAATTGACAAATCAAAGTAATGAAAACATTTAAATGATCGACAATTTTGTACCTTCTTTCATCCAGAAGCTATACAACTTCCTTTTCAAGAATATTCTGTTCATCAAGGACTTTTTCATATAAATACTTTCCGTCTTACTCCATAAGCTTGCTGTTGTTTCCTCTCCTACGATGTTAAACAATACTTCATATACCAAACATAGACGAATGGAATTGAGAGATCTTGAATCCAGATCATCCGAGTCCTCATTCGACATACATGCTGGTCTCTTTGAGTTGCCCGCCAATGCCTTTTGCAATCCTTGTTTCACGAGAAGATCCCACATCTTGAGCTTCCATAACTGAAAGTTATTTTTCTCGTTGAATTTCTCTACCTCAAACTTCAAACTCTGTACTTTGTCCATTTGCAAAAAAACCACCCAAAAAAACTTCAGCTTATAACACTAAGCTCTTTACAATATGGGGAAATAATCTCAAATTTCAAAGTAGAACCAAAAATATAATGTTCAAGGTTGAACAAAATATTTAAAATATAAGTTAAAAAATTTTACTAAAAAAAGCATCCACTTCTTAAGAAAATGATTAATTAAGATATCCTCCACCCATTTCATTTTACCAAGGCGATTCTTTTAAGATATATCTCCACTTAATGAAAGGCGATCCTTCATATAATATATCTCCAGTTAATAAAACAAACAACTTTCATACCTTCATGTTCCTCGTATTCTATTCATATCGAGTTCTGTACATGCATAAAACAAGGGAAGTCCTCTTTCCTACCTTCCATGATGGTGAAGACTTTCACGGCTAACGCCCCTCTCGAAGGACGCAGGGTGCGTTACTCAAAGAATGGGTAACGCTCCTCCCAAAGGACACAGGGAGCGTTAATCTTGGGAAAAAAATGTTTTCTTAAGTATGAGAGAGTTAACGCCCCGCCAACATGTCTTAGGGCTCTTAGGGCGCATTAGGGAAAATAATAACGCCCTCCCCCCCCCCCCCCCCGCAAGGAACTCGAATCTTCACAATACGAGGACTAGGGATCGAAATTTTCCACTCGAGGTTCAACAGGCCCTCTCCATCCTTCTTTCTCAATGCGCTAGCTTTGATATCAATTGTTGGGAAGCGGAAGTATAAACTCAATAAGATTAATGACAAACAAAAAAAATTGAGAACAATAATCACATAATGAACACAATAATTTACGTGGAAAAACCATTATAAGGGAAAAAACCACGAGGAAACGATTCTTATTATCAAGGAAAAATTACTGTAGCCAAATTACAGGCTTACAATCTTCCTCACACTCTCATCCCACACATTACACTACACTACATTGCTCACTCACACACCTCTATGAGTATGCTAGATATATAGAATCTATTATATGGTTAAATAAACTAATTACAACCTGATCCACCAATTACCCAAACTAATCATTATAATGTGCATGAATGTACATTCCATTTTTAGATGATACAGTATGCATGCATTAGCATGAGAAATTAGTTGGCAATTTCAACAAAAAAATTCTCTCAAAATACAAACAAAGCAAGTAAATTACTATACTAATCAACAATAATGCCTTGCCAAATTCACATCATAAACAAAGATAAAATTTGTTTGTTAAGAATTCTAGTTCATATGCCATAGGAGCATTTAGTACATATTTTTAGCACAACCCACAATTCCTTATTACCGGAGATTTAAGAATGCCATTACCATAGATTTAAGAATGTATATGGTATATTTTTGCGTTAGATTTCAACCATAGAATAATGCTAAAGGAAAGTCACATGCGTTGGTCATAGAGTGGAAGAATAAACTATGTAGACATGTAATAGGCTAGGAAGATTCATCAAGTGTTTCAAGCATATACCATTAACATTAAATGAAACCCAAATTATGCAGTTTTAGACAGTGAACAAACCCTCAAACAATCACTGATTAGATGCTAACATTTGGCATTTTTATGAGGTCATTGGACCTATTTTGGCTTCATTTTGTTCATGTGGATTATCTAGAGAAAGAACATATCAAAACGTTGTATTTATAATGATGTAACCAATAAGAAATGTGACTTGTATTCAAACATGTATTCATAATTGTAAACTAGAGACAAGGTTAAATGAAAAAAAGAAGAAGAAAAGACTAGATTGTTCACCTCATTTCCTCATCGTTTCACTTAGTATGAATCCATAAACCATGATAATGATTCAATGTTGCAAAAATTATTTAGTTAATAAATCTAATTGAAGTTCAATACCATATGTTTCAAGAACTTTAATTTAGGGCATCCAACGAAGATAATTAAATTCATAGCATTTCACGAGTGCCTCAAGTATGTCAGGTTTAGATCCAAAAAAATGAACAATGAGACTTAGATCTAAAAACCCATGTGTATATGCCATCACCAAAAATTATTCCTTGAAGAGTGAGTTAACATGTATGGGATCTAAGCATTAGATATACGATTGAAAGGAAAAACAAAAAAGACAATTTTTGTGTTTTTTTGGTTGAGGAGAAAGATAGACTAGTCATTTAGGAAGGATATGGGGTCACTACACAAGTTCAAGTGAGGCTTAGGGTTTTAATATGAGGTAAAGTTGAAGATATTGTTATGGAAAAAATATTACAAGTGGATAGTAAGATCTCCTTAGGATATGCCTATTGATCCTAGACATATAGTGAGCTATACTTCTATGGCTTTGCTTAGAAACAAGCAATCAGATTCACATTTACACAAAGAAATGGAAGAATGGCATACCTTATTCTAAAGGTTTTCCTTCGTATATCTTGGTTGCTGTAGTTTTGAATTTCTTGCTTCAGATCCTACAACCTTCTTCCTACACACAATAGACAAAATAATACCATTCTATTTCTCTTCCTAGTGTTAGAGTCCTAGATCTAGCTTGGATCTAACCTGATCTATGAGAGAATAAATTAGATCTAAATATTTATGAATGAAACACAAACATTTATAGATAAAAACCAATGATCTATTAATCAAATGACAAAAGTACATCAATGCAATTACCTCAAGGTGTGGATGCACTCCTCCTTGCCACTTGATTCTTGCTCCTCCTCAGCTCTAGGCAACCTGACTGCAACTGATGTAGATGGATAAGCACATTTGAATTTTGGCAGCATATATCTCTAAATGATTCTTCGTCCCCCATGGTCAAGATTTGTCTTCTTTATATAGATTCTTGGAAGAGGCTTGGGAGAGCTTCTAGATCTTTTAGAGACCAATGGAGACTCAAATGATGTGAGTTCCAAGGCTCATGCCACGAAGAACCAACTCATCCCTCACTTTCCTCTTCAAAACTCCACGAATATAGAATATTACAGAGGGTGTCACTTGTTGTGAACTGATGGAAAACGACATGTCGTTGGTTGTCCCATACATGACCAATGACACCCCTAAAAAATTATCTAAATCTTGAGCTAAGGGCTGTGTCTTGGCTTACATCTTATGTTGTGTTCCTCTCTAACTCTATAGGGTGGAAATTAAGGCTATAACAGATGCTCCCTAATGTGTGAGGTTAGGAAAGAAATGGATGAATGAAACAAATTATAATAAATCGTATCCATGTGAGGCAGTGTGAAGATAGAGCAAAGAGGTCCAGAGGTCGAAGAGTACCTGCAATCAAACACCAAGGATAAAGGAATATATAGACCATTCCAAAGGTAGACATACTTAGACTTTGAAGAGTATCAAAGCATGGCCACCAAAACAATACACTACAAATTCATGACATGAAATACAATGCCATGGCAATGAAAGAATACACGGTGGATCCATGTCATCAATAAGATAATAGCCACAAGAAAATACAATGTGGATCTATTTCACAACATATACATTAGGAAGACAATGAGCACTAAGGAGAGTTCCCACGAAGTCTTCAAAGTACTCATATATAAGTGATATACTCCATCACAACTTGGGAGGGGTGTTGTGAATGAGGGAGGTGGCCCCAAAGCCAAGGTCTTGTTCCCAAACCCCAATGGTATGAATCTACAACATGAGAATAGATGAGATGATGTCTATCATGGTAGAAATCATCTTATTACTGGTCATTTATGTATACCATTAACATAAGAGAAGGGACCCACCAATGAGGAAGATGGAACCCCAATGTACCTAGTACAATATAGTGAGTGTGAATAGAGGATCTTATGTCGAAAACTCATAGAATCAGTCGATTAGGGGTCAATTATGTAAACCCATTGACGATCATGAGGAGGCCTACCACTGAGGACTGCAAGCTCCAAGGTACTATCTATTTTATAGAGCCTTCTCATAGACAATGTGATGAATTCGATAGGAAGAGATACGTCAAACGAGGGCATTAATGTATCCCCCATCAATTGACATGAAACATACACCGAGAGATGATGTGAAGAGATAGAATCACTAAGTACAATTGACATAGATAAGACCGACTTGGAAAGTCAAAAAAACAAGAGATGGATGACTCAGGCTTAAAATTCCCTTGAACATATAACACGACACAACGGTGACTTGCCAGCAAAACACAAGAGTTGGACGAATATAGTGCAACAATGAAGGAGGCAATGAAGCACTCTCCATGATGAATGGAAGAGTAACTAGATGGAGGAGTATCTGTGACTCATATTATTGGGACGGATCCTAGGCAAGATAAAACTCAACTATAATATGATGACTCAAATAGGTTCCATGTTATATGGAAACTCGATGGATGCTTCCATTTCATGAATAGATCAATGGTAAAAAAAAACAATTCTTTTTCTATTTTTTTGGTTTTTGGTGTCTTCTTCATGGTTGTAACATAACCACTACCTAAAATCAAACTATTTCGTTGATTTCTCAACGAAGAGAATCCCCGAAGCTTGCAGCAGCAAAATGCCAATCCCGATCCACAGGTCTTTCATTCACCTACATGGCTCTCTGCACATAACCGTGGTCTTAACTTGATAAAAATTTCAGGTTTTCAGGGTTTCGTCCTTTCTGATGTCGAGGGTTCCTATGCTCTCGATTCCCTGATCTCTGATGAGATCTCTTCCGGCCTTAGCCCGTCCTGGTTATGCCCTCTGGTCCATATGACCGCTCTCATAAGACTGCAGCCTTATATCCTCCTATCGAGGTTTCGGACTTTCAAGTGACAAAATGCACTTGTCCTCAGGATCCGCGATTCCTCGAATCCTGACGTGCTCTTTACGCACTAGCTCCCCTGGCTAGGTTCCTGGCCCATATGACCACTATCCCCGTGACCGAAATCTTACCTCCTTTCGGAGTTTTGGGTTTCAAATTCCCGATGAGCCCCAATTTCCGTTAGCCTTCCAGGCTAGACCCTTGGTCCACGTGACCTCCTCTATATGACCACAGTCATATCACCTATCGAGGCTTCGGGGTTTTCAATGCCAAGATGCAATCGTCTTTAGGATTCCCGATCCCTCGAATCTTGACTCCCCACTATGCTGACAGCTAGCAACTCCTATCCGCCTTTAGCTTAATCAACGGTCGTGATCGTCTACTGGATCAATGGTCCCTGATCTCCCTCAGGGTTCGGGGTTTCAAATGTCGAAAAACATTTACCCACGGGACTGTCGATCCCTCAAATCTCGATTCTCTGCCATGTTGACAGCTGCCCCCCCACACAACGGAGCTTTCCTCCTTCTTGTCGGGGTTTTGAACTTCGCGAATCTAAAATGCCCAAACCTCTTGTCACCAGGATCCCTAATATCCCGATGGCTATAATGCCGATGGATGACTCCCTGTCGGGACCTTCCCTGATGGCTCCGATTGTTGCCACGCGTCCCTTCTAGATGGATGGTCTTGATTACCTCTCAGGGTTTCGAGACTTCTGATGTCCTGGACACCTCATCCCTAGGACTTGCAAAATGCTGGACTCCGACTCCCTATAGATCTCTGACACGCGTCCCAAGTGGATGGACGGTTCAGATTGCTCCTCATGTTTTCGAGACTTCTGATGTCCCGGATTTCATGACCTCAGGAACTCCGATTTCCCGAATGCCGATATCCCGATGTCTAGTGTCCGGATCTCTGGAATGGACGATCGCATGACACGCGTCCTCTCTCAGATGGACGGTCCAGATCGTTTCCGGGAACTTTCCCATGGACATTCCCGATCTTATGTCATTGAGGCTTCCGATTTCCTGATATGTGATACCCCGATGAGCCAACCCTCCTTTCAGGATTTTTCCTTCTGTTCACGAGCTTAACCCCCGCGCAACTTCTGTTAGATCCGACGACTGATGGGTATCTGCTCAAGATCTGATGGCTCAGATCTGTCCCACCTCGCGCATTCTTCCACTACTTCGTGGATGTGGAAAGATCAACGGTCCATGAGAACACTTGGACCGTTGAT
>JASDQU010104327.1:170934-206391 GCA_032191745.1 Picea mariana | reverse complement strand
GGGCCAGAAGTCTAACTTGGTTCAACTTATGCATAATTAAATTCATTTATCAATCATAAGCCAATTCATTCATTTTCTGTTATAAGCATATATCTACCCTTTCTTACCAAAACACTGCACAAACATTCTTTACTACAATCGTTCACAATTTCACAGTTTATGAGCATATACGTCAACATATGAATTTCAAGATGCAATATGTAAAACACTTATCAGAAATAACACTAGAAGTATGTGCAACTGCTGAGAGGGGTGCTCGTTTCCACCCAACCGTAGGCTCAGCGACTCCCAACAGATTTACCACTAGCCACCCCTGAGCTGAGACCACGATGCTGTTGAGACTGCGTCTCTCTATCTGCCAGTGACCAGGAGTGAAGGTTGCAATCCTTCCTCTTTGCTTTCACTCACTCTGTGTAACGCCAGAGTTCACCTCGCGTCTACCCCCCTAATCACTTCTACCCCACGCCTTATCCTCTTGTGAGGTTGCGTGTGGCACGATTACCCTCGCGCTGATTAGGTCTGACGGTTCTACGGATGGGAGGTTCACCTCCCATCCCTCATTAAACCTCCCATCCCTCATTAAACCATCCATATACCAGGCTGCGAGATAGTTAATTCAGGGCCAGCGAGCAGCTTTTGGTTCTCCGGGCCAGTGGAATCCAAATACGATATTAATTTTCGGTGGAAGTTAACGCTACCTTTCCAGGTGCCCTCCACCACCATCGTGGTCTCTTTTTCTGCACATCCCCTCTCAGCAGTCCTGAAATAAATTAAAAAAATGTTATTCACATTCATTGACCTCTTCCTCAAGGTCCATTTACATCACATATTCACATTTATGAGTTTGCCATAGTTCTTGGCCAGTCCAATTATATTTACAAGCTGGGGGAAATAGGGTGTTACAATTCCCTCCCCCTTAAAAGGAACATCGTCCTCGATGTTCTTATCTATGTACAGAAGTAAACAAAATCGGATATGCCTGTCTCATGGCATCCTCCATTTCCCAGGTAGCCTCATCTGGACCAAAATGTTTCCACTGCACCTTGACCTGTGAAATGGTTCTGTTCCGGAGTGGGGTTTCCTTTCTATCCAGTATGCATTGGGGTTCTAGTAGAAACTCTCCCTCCGGTTCCACCTGGATCATAGACCAGTTAATTATATGATTAGCATCATGTACATATTTCTTCAATAATGAAACATGGAAAACATTATGTACTTTTACTGTGGGAGGAAGTGCTAGCCAATAGGCTACAGGTCCCACTTTATCTAGAACCTCAAAGGGTCCACAATATCGCGGTGCCAATTTGGCACAAGCTCCTATTTTCAGGGAACTCCTTCTGGGCTTAATTTTGAGATATACATGGTCTCCCTTTTGAACTCTCTTGGAGTTCTCTTTTGATCAGCATAACTCTTCTGTCGGTTCTTAGCGACCTTCAGATTTTGTTTTATCTGAGTCACTTGCTGTTCCATCTCTTTCAACATATCGGGTCCAATAGAAATCCTATTTACAGGGTTACTCCAACTGACTGGAGTATTACACGGCCTACCATAGAGGACCTCGAAGGGACTCATCTTTAAGGATGCTTGGTAGCCGTTGTTGTAGGCAAATTCCACCAATGGCAGGTAGTCTTCCCATTTCCTGGGTTGATGCATTACATGCATCCTTAACATATCCTCTAATATCTGATTCACCCTTTCTATCTGTCCATCGGTTTGAGGGTGATAGGCAGTGCTAAACAACAACTTGGTCTCTAAACCAGCCATTAGTGATTTCCAGAAATTGGAAGTAAATTTTGTGTCTCTGTCAGATATTATCTCTCTCGGCATGCCATGCAGTCGGAATATCTCTTTCATGAATATCTGGGCGATATATATCGCCTTGCAGGTTGATTTAATGGGGATGAAATGAGCAGACTTGCTCATTTTATCCACCACTACCATAATGGTGTCATTCTGTTTAGTTGAAGTTGGCAATCCAGTGATAAAATCCATGGAGATGGTTTCCCATTTGCATTTTGGGATGGGTAAAGGGTGTAATAGGCCTGCTGGGTGTCAATGTTCTGCTTTAACCTATTGGCACTCTATGCATTGGGCCAAATATTTGGCTATGTCCTTCTTCAATCCAGGCCAATAAAATTGTTTCCAGGTGGCAGTGATCATTTTCTGGTATCCTGGGTGACCAGTGTAGGGTCTTTTATGTAGTTCATCCATGATGAACCTCTTCAAGTCGTCACAATTGGGAATGTACAGTCTATCTCTGTGAGTGAGAAGGCCTCCTTTGGTCATCTGATAGCCTTCATATTTTGCTCCAGCAAGTTCTTGCTGTAGGTACAGGGTCACATTTCGAATGAAGGGATCTGTTTCTTGTGCCTCTTTGACTTTGTTCTTGACATCTGTCTTGCAGGTACTCATTGCTGCCATGTGAATCGTTTTCATGCTTCTGCTGAGGGCATCGACCACCCTATTTTCCTTCCCTTTAATGTGTTTGATTTCAAAATCAAATTCGCTAAGGAGGGCCATCCATCTATCTTGTCTAGCATTGAGCTTTGGTTGGTCGAACAAATGTCATAATCCACAGTGATCTGTCATAAGCACAAAGTTTCTTCCCAAGAGGTAATGCCTCCACATTTTTAAGGCATGCACTATGGCAGCCAGTTCTAGATCATGAGTCACATAGTTGACCTCATGTTCATTCAATTTTCAGGATTCATAGCCGATCACCTTTCCTTTCTGCATAAGGACTCCTCCATGCCCTTCTTTACAGGCATCTGTGCACACAAGGAAGTCAGCTCCTGGGTCAACGATTTTCAGCACGGGTGCATGGGTCAGTAGATGTTTCAGAGTTTGGAATCTTTCTTCACATTGCTGTGTCCACAAGAATTTTGTCCCCTTCTTCTGGAGGGCAGTGATTGGACACCCAATCTTGGAGAAATCTTTTATAAATCTCCTATAGTATCTCGCCAATCCCATAAAGGATCTGATATCTGAGACATCCTTTGGGGTAGGCCATTCCATGATAGACCTGATCTTGTCAAGATCTACTACTACCCCTTCCTTGGACAGAATGTGTCCTAAGTAATGTATTTGCTTCTGAAAGAAGTCACATTTGCTGAGTTTAGCATAGAGTTGGTGCTCTCTTAGCACTTGTAGCACAAGTCTAAGATGGTCTTCATGTTCTTCTCTATTCTTAGAGTAGATTAATATGTCATCAATAAAAACCAGTACAAATTTGTCTAAAAATTTACTGAGTATATTGTTCATTAAGCACATGAAAGTGGCAGGGGCATTGGTTAACCCAAATGGCACTACCACAAACTCATAGTGACCATACCATGTCTGGAAAGCAGTTTTATGGATGTCTTCACCCTTAATTCGGACTTGATGGTATCTCGACCTCAAGTCAATCTTTGAGAAAATAGACGCACCCCCTAACTGATCGAATAGATCATCGATCCTAGGCAAGGGGTATTTGTTCTTTATGGTTACTTTATTGAGTTGTCTGTATTCTATGCACAGTCTAAGGGTGCCATCCTTCTTTTCCACAAATAGGACTGGTGCTCCCCATGGGGACACGCTGGGTCAAATATAACCCTTGTCCATCATTTCTTTAATTTCAATTTGAGTTCAACTAACTCAGGTGTGCTCATCTGGTAGGGTGTTCTAGACACCGACACCGCTCCTGGTGCGAGCTCTATCAAGAAGTCAATGTCTCTTCTCAGAGGTAGACTCGGTACCTCTTCCGGAAACACATCTCTATATTCTCTCAGGATAGGGTGATCATCTGGGCTTGGTTTAGCGCCTTTTATGTTTTTCAAAACCTGTATTGCATATAGGGAACATCCCTTTCGGCAATACTTTCTCATTTCCAGGGATGATATTTGTCTCAACGAGACTGGTTTTCGGATCCCTTGGAGGGTTATCCTTTTTCCTTCTCTGCTCACACATTCTAAGGTTTTATGGTAACAGTCCAGTTTGGCTTTATGGGCGACCAGCCAGTCCATACCAATCAACAGGTTGTATGATCCTAGGGGTAATACATTAAGGGTTGCTTGGGTGGGGAATTCAACCAACATTAATTGGCAAGCTGGTATGACCTCTATTGCCTTTCTTTTGGTGCCAGTGGCTAACTGTACCAACCATGGTTTAGTTTGCTTCTGTGGCTGTAGTTTACACTTATCAACAGCTCTAGGGGATATATAACTCAAATTTGAACCAGGGTTAATCAAAACAGACACCAGATGGTTGAAAATCATACCTTCTATTTCCACCACTGAAGCTTGGTGGTCAGCTTGGTTATTATCCAAGGCTGCATAAATCTGCAGCACACTCCTTGCCACATCATTGACTATGGTATCTTCCTGCATGTTATAAATTTTTCGACTGTTCTGTTGTCGGTGTGGACAGTCTCTCCAGATATGTTCTCCCCCACAATCCCAACATTTCAGAGGTTCTTTCTTTGGGTTATTAGTCTTTACTGGTATAGGTCCAGAAGTTTTATTTCCATCCACCGAAGGAAAGTTCTACTGGAGTACACTCTGGGTTGGGAAGTTCATTTTGGGGTTCTTTTTGTATTTTTTAAATCCTGAGGATTTGCTCCCCTTTTTCTGAAATCTCGAACCACTCTTCTGTTTCCAGTCTCCACAAGACTTTGCCCGATGTCCATATTGTTCATGACAATATGTTGCCTTTCGTATAGTGTCTTCTAAGGTATTTGGCTCGTCAAATTCAATTTGGTTCCGGTATTCCTTGGGTAGCCCACTGATGAAGCGTAGTGCCTTCGCCTTCTCTGCTTTGATGTAGGGTACATATCTTAGTAAGTTGAGGATTTTGTTGACATACTCCTCCATAGTGAGTTGTCCCAGTTTGAGTTCATAAAAATCTTTAGCCTTCTCGTCGAAATATCTTTCCGAAAAATACTTCTTCCGGAAGTACTTCTCAAACCGTTTCCAAGACAGGTCTTCCTCACGGACCCCTTTCATATTCTTAAGGTCTTCCCACTAGATGGAAGCCTTTCCGTTCAGATTGAAAGTGGCCACTTGGGCCTTCAAATTCTATGAAAAATCATGGAATCGGAAATATTTCTTCAGTCCAAGTAGCCAGGGCTCAGCTTCCTCTCCCTTCTTTATCTCACCGTCGAAGGAGGGAGGTTTGGCCTTTCTGAATTCCAAAAATTTATGACTCTTGGAAGTCCTTTGCTTCTTCTGTTTTCTGCGAGAATAGGAACTGGTCCTGCTGCTGGAAGAGCCTTCTGAATCACCAGCTTCCTTCTCATTGGAATCGTCTGGCACTGGTCCTTTACCTCTGGGGTGGACCTTTCTTGATGTGCTTCTCTCAGTGTGGCCACTGACACGACCATGATTATACATCTCAGGTTCATGCTGCATTTGTCGCTGTAGGTCGGATAAGCTATGTAGTAGAAATGCATTAATTTCGGTTTTTTTTTCTTGTTCTTTCATCATCCTTTCATTGTTGGCCTTGCAACTTTGCAATTCAACCATGAGACTCCTCACAGTCTCGGCTAGGTCTGGAGGGGTTCCTATTGCTCTTCTTTCGTCAGACTCTTTGCCTATATTGTGGGAGCCTTCTCCCACCTCTTGGTGAGTAGCCATACTCTGCATCTGTAGATTCCCGCGGCTGATCATCCGCTAGAGTGAAAAAGGAAAACACTGGATATTAGTCAAGAGTTAAATACATTTTTATAATTTGTGCATAATTTATAACCCTTTCACATGCATACACAGCCAGGTTCTCATTTTTCGAGTTTTTTTTTTTTTTTTTCAATCCTGGACAAGAGAGTCAAGTTAGAGGGTTACTCCTCATAGGAGTGCTTCGAACGGAGTTTATGCACAACTCGTTCATGAGCCCAATTAGGTCGAGTGTTGTAACCATGCTCTGATACCACTTTGTAACATACCCACTACCTAAAATCAAACTATTTCTTTGATTTCTCAATGAAGAGAATCCCCGAAGCTTGGAGCAGCAAAATGCCAATCCCAATCCACAGGTCTTTCATTCACCTACACGGCTCTCTGCACATAATCGTGGTCTTTCCTTGATAAAAATTTCAGGTTTTTGGGGTTTCATCCTTTCTGATGTCAAGGGTTCCTATGCTCTCGATTCCCCGATCTCCGATGAGCTCTCTTCCGGCCTTAGCCCTCCTGGTTATGCCCTCTGGTCCATATGACCGCTCTCATAAGACCGCAGCCTTATATCCTCCTATCGGGGTTTCAGACTTTCAAGTGCCAAAATGCACTTGTCCTCAGGATCTGTGATTCCTCGAATCCCGACGCGCTCTTTACGCACTAGCTCCCCTGGCTAGGCTCCTAGCCCATATGACCACTATCCCCGTGACCGAAATCTTACCTCCTTTCAGAGTTTTGGGTTTCAAATTCTCGATGAGCTCCAATTTTCGTTAGCCCTCCAGGCTAGACCCTTGGTCCACGTGACCTCCTCTATATGACCGCAGTCATATCACCTATCGGGGCTTCGGGGTTTTCAATGCCAAGATGCAATCGTCTTCAAGATTCACGATCCCTCGAATCCCGACTCCCCTCTATGCTGACAGCTAGCAACTCCTGTCCGCATTTAGATTAATCAATGGTCATGATCGTCTACTGGATCAACGGTCCCTGATCTCCCTCGGGGTTCGAGGTTTCAAATGTTGAAAAAAATTTACCCACGGGACTGCCAATCCCTCGAATCCTGATTCTCCGCCATGTTGACAGCTGGCCCCCCACACAACGGATCTTTCCTCCTTCTTGTCGGGGTTTTGGAATTCGTGAATCTAAAATGCCCAAACCTCTTGTCACCGAGATCCCCGATATCCCGATGGCTGTAATGGCGATGGACGACTCCCTGTCAGGACCTTCCCTGATGGCTCCAATTGTTTCCACGCGTCCCTTCCAGATGGACGATCTTGATTATCTCTCAGGGTTTCGAGACTTCTGATGTCCTGGACGCCTCGTCCCTAAGACTTGTGAAATGCCGGACTTCGACTCCCTACATATCTCTGACACACGTCCCAAGTGGATGGATGGTTCAGATCGCTCCTCGCATTTTCGAGACTTCTGATGTCCCGGCTTTCACGACCTCAGGAACTCCGATTTCCCGAATGTCGATATCCCAATGTCTAGTGTCCAGATCTCCAGAATGGATGATTGCATGACACGCGTCCTCTCTCAGATGGACGGTCCAGATCATTTTCAGGAACTTTCCCATGGACATTCCCGATCTCATGTCATCGAGGCTTTCGATTTCTCGATATGTGATACCCCGATGAGCCAACCCTCCTTTTGGGATTTTTCCTTCTGTTCACGAGCTTAACCCCCGCGCAACTTCTATCAGATCCGACGACTGACGGGTATCTACTCAAGATCTGACGGCTCAGATCTATCCCACCTCATGCATTCTTCCACTACTTCATGGATGTGGAAAGATCAACGGTCCAAGTGTTCTCATGGACCTTGGGGGGGGTCTACGATCCCGATTTCATCGCTATTCACGAATATAGAGAGAAGAAGGGGGCGAGGTATGTAACGCCCTTATTACTTTCATCAATCTGACGGTCGTGAATGACCATGGGTCTTCCGACAGGATCTCATCCATCGATTTGTTACTTATCCCTACGCTGCTACTTTGGAATTTTAAGAGGGTCATTCCTCCTCGTACAGGGTTATTAAGACTTGCACATTCAAGTCCTTTTTCCAGGTTCTTGGTAAACCCTTACAAGGGGGGGGGGAAATCTGCGAAGAGATCTATTCTGGGGCTTTCCTAGAGGCGGTTAAGGGGAAACAACTTCCTAAGAATGGGCTGGAAGTCTAACTTGGTTCAACTTATGTGTAATTAAAATCATTTATCAATCATAAGCCAATTCATTCATTTTCTGTTATAAGCATATATCTACCCTTTCTTACCAAAACACTGCACAAACATTCTTTACTACAATCATTCACGATTTCACAGTTTATGAGCATATACGTCAACATATGAATTTCAAGATGCAATATGTAAAACACTTATCAGAAATAACACCAGAAGTATGTGCAACTGCTGAGAGGGGTGCTCGTTTCCACCCAACCATAGGCTCAGCGACTCCCAACGGATTTACCACTAGCCACCCCTGAGCTAAGACCACGATGCTATTGAGACTACATCTCTCTGTGTGCCAGTGACCAGAAGCGAAGGTTGCAATCCTTCCTCTCTGCTTTCACTCACTCTGTGTAACGCTAGAGTTCCCCTCGCGTCTTCTCCCCCAATTGCTTCTACCCCACGCCTTATCCTCTTGTGAGGTTGTGTGTGGCGCGATTACCCTTGTGCTGATCAGGTCTGATGGTTCTATGGATGGGAGGTTCACCTCCCATCCCTCATTAAATCATCCACCTACCAGCCTGCGAGACAGTTAATTCGGGGCCAGCGAGCCGCTTTTGGTTCTTTGGGCCAGTGGAGTCCAAATACGGTATTAATTTTCGGTGGAAGTTAACGCTACCTTTCCAGGTGCCCCCCACCGCCATCGTGGTCTCTTTTTCTACACATCCCCTCTCAGCAGTCCTGAAATAAATTAAAAAAATGTTATTCACATTCATTGACCTCTTCCTCAAGGTCCATTTACATCACATATTCACATTTATGAGTTTGCCATAGTTCTTGGCCAGTCCAGTTATATTTACAAGCTAGGGGAAATAGGGTGTTACAATGGTTTAATGGGCACACAAGAGAGATGAAATTATGCTCGATCCTTGATAGTGTCTTTTTATTTCATTTTTAACGAGCCCAAAAAAGAGTAAAAGCATACTTGTGGTGGTGTCTTTTTTCATTTCTTTTAAAAAGTCTGAAAAAGAGGTAAAAGTGTACTCAAAAGGGTGTCGTTTTCGTGTCTTTTTGCGAGTCCAAAAAAGAGGTAAAAGTATACTCGTTAGTGTCTTTTTCATGTCCTTTTATGATTCTGAAAAAGAGATAAAAGTGTACTCATCTGGAGAGAACGAGTGTCTTAACAACATGATCCTATGTTCCAAGCACATGGAACTGGCCTAAGCAAAATGAATGCAAATGGTACTGGGAAGTGAGCTCCACTCTTAGCAACTGTTCTCTACATGGGATGGTGGATGTAAAACTGAGGCCAAATAATGCAAGAGGCGGATGGTCAAAAGTCATGATTGTCAATTAAGGTTCCATGAAATGTGGGGGTCATTGTTAAAATGTGTGGCTTCAAATGGGTGATTATTCCTTGAAAACACACATGTTTTCTATTGAAATGGGTGGTTGTGACATTGTTTAAGGGTTGAATGGTTAAGGACATTAAGCCCATCGCCATGTATTTTCGATATTCATACATGAGTTTTCAGTAGGTGGGTCAATGCTACACTTTCCAAGGAATCACAACTAGTTCTCTAGATATCATCATCTCACACTGTATGGAAAAACTTCTTTAAAAAAGTAATTTAGGCATTATGGCCCAATTCCATGCAATTCAATCCTTTGAGACACCTTCTCAACCCATCCATCTTGACCAAACATCAATAAATATTTGAAACCCACCAAGGCCTCCCACCTTCCCACAATGCATATGATCATTCTATTCCACTCATACTAGGTAGCCTCCCACCCAATGTAAACCCTTATCACCACCCATTTTCCCAAAAAAAAATGAAATTGAAAAGATGGTTCAAGAGTTTCTAGCTGCTAGTGCCATCCACCCTTGTACCAATCCTTGTTCATCACCAATTTTCATGGTACTAAAAAAAGAAGGTACTTGTCACATGTGTCCCAACTTTCAAGCTCTATACAAAATTATTGTCAAGGATAAGTTCCCCATTCCAATCATTGATGATCTCTTGGATGAGATCAAGGGCACTCAATATTTCACCAAACTTGATCTTCGTTCTAGATATCACTAAATTTGCATGAAGGAGGTTGATATTCCTAAAATGGAATTTGGGACTCACGAAGGCCATCATGATTTCCTAGTGATTCCCTTTGGCCTTTGCAATGCACCTTCCACCTTCCAGAGTCTCACGAACCACATCTTTCAACCCTTTCTAGATAGTTTGTCCTCATTATTTTTTATGATATCCCAATCTAGAATGAAAATTGGCATACCCATTTCATCCATGTGGATCAGATATTACAACCACTATCTAATCATTAACTCTCTCTCAAGAGGTCCAAAAGTGCATATGGTGTCTCTAAACTAGAATATTTGGGTCATATTGTTAGTGATGATGGTGTATGAGTGGACCTAAAGACAATTAAAGAAATGAAGGATTGGACACATCCTAAGACTCTTAAAATTTTACAATTTTTTTTTAGTCTCACCAATTACTACCGAAAGTTAGTCAATAACTATGGAATTATTGTTTCTCCCCTCACCACCTTGCTCAAAAAATTTCTTTCAATTGGAATGAAGCCATAGATTTGGCCTTCCAGGATTTGAAGACTATTATGTGTACAACACTTTCACTTTCTCTAACTAACTTCACTAATCCATTTGTTTTGGAATGTGATGCTTGAAGTAAAGGCATCAGAGAAGTCCTCATGCAAGAGGGATTCCCCCTAGATTTTACCAGTAAACAACTATAAGAGGCACTTGGGAAAATCCATTTATGAAAAATAAATGATGTTTATCGTACATGTTATGGATATCTGGCATCCCTACCTACTTGGGAAACATTTCTAATTAAAATGTATCATTTCAACCTAAAATACTTCTTGGAGGAAAGGATTTCATCCCTGGAGCATCATAAATGGGTCACCAAAATGTTGGGATATGATTATGAGATCATTTATAACAAGGGAAAGGAGAATGTAGTCACAAATGCTCTCTCTGTTAGGGACCTAACCCCTCACGTAGGTAGAATAATATACTTCCATGTAATAAAGGTCAATATTAATAAGGCTTAGCAATAAGTAAGAATAAGTCAAATGTAAGAAGACCTAATAGAAGCTTCAATTCTAGAAGGATCTTCCTCTAGATTGTTCTTTTGGATAGACATATTTAGTATAAATAGGAGTAGAGGGTATGATAAGTTTTGTCTTGGATATTATTGCAATAGAGCTCTTTTCTGCTGGAGGTTGCCTCCTCGAAGAGGCAAGTGAACATTTATCTGAGTAATCAAAATGCTCTTTCAGGTGTTATTTTGGTATTATTGTGGTGTTGTTCTGGTTATATATTTGTTTATCTTCCATATCTAGATAATTATTTATGTTCATCATACTATTTTATATCTGGAATATTACAAGTGGTACCAGAGCACCTTCCTCGACAGAAAATTGTTGGTTAATTTTTTTTCTTCAGGGTAGAGACATATTCCAACATATTTAATATATAGAGATCTATCGTTAGACACATAAACCCATGGTTAGGGATTCATACACACATGAAATACAAGTGGTACATAAGTGCACATCTGTTGGCCACCCTTGTAACCCCTGTTAGTACCTCTTCGAGTGGTGGCGCATCAGGCATCACCTGTATACAAATCGACCTAGATCTCCTGAGACTCTCCATATATAAACTAATCGACCGCCTGGCTTCTATAGTGCCACCAAAAAAAACACTCGGGAAGATACTCTCTAGTACCTGGGTAGTTGGGTAGTACAACTAAGAGCAAGGTCTAGCCTCCTTAGTTGGCGCCTTGAGATATTGGGCCGAGTACTGCTATTGGACCCCACACGTATATCAGAGAGCTATATCACATGGAAATCCCTTTTCTATAGAACCCTTGAATACCCTAACCCTTGGGATGAAAACAAAAACAAAACAAACAAGATCTATTACCGCGCAACTATGTCTCCTGCATTCGGGTTGTGAAATTACTACACATTTCTTCCTGTTAAGCATTTGGGCATTTTGTCACTGCAATATTCTTTAGATTGGAGTATAACTCTCTGCACCATTATTTGAGACCTATCCCATTGGATGCCTCTCTTCTCCCTTATCGTAGTTATACCTATCATTTTTCAGCAATTTTTTTTCTCGTGGACCCTACCCCCTTCCAACACCATTATTTGGGCTTTACCCCATTGGATTCCACTCATCGCCCTGATCAATGTGATACACTTCATTCATAACCCATTTTTTGTGTGGTCCCACCCACACCTTTTTGTGTTCCCTCTTCATCATGGCCCACATTCGTAGCCAAGACTTGAAATCTTGCTTCAATGCCTTGCACTCTAATTTCATAGAAACCCAACAAAAAGTGAGACAACTCAGTGCCAATGTTGCCACCTTCAATAAAAACATGCATTCCTCTATCGATGCCAAAATAGAGGACCTCAAACAAGACCTCAAACAAGACCTTTCTACCCATCTTGAACCTTCAATACCTAGTTTGTCTCCTTCACTACGATGATGTGTGCCAAGCTGCATATCCTTGCAGATCTTCCCTCATCTGACCCACCTTTGCAAATCGAAGGTGAAAATTCCTCTCATTCCTAGAATTTTCAGCCCCATCACTTTCAATGTGACCTATGCCTTCCGCATGTGGATGTGACCAAATTTGATGGCTAGGATCCCACTGGATGGGTAACTCAAATGGAACATTATTTCTCTTTTTATGGAATTACAGATGAGTTGGCCAAACTATGGTATGGTGTTTTCCATCTAGATCAAGAACGTTGGCAATGGTGGCAATGGAGAAAAAATGCCTGCCAAGGGTATGTGGCTTGGACACACTTTGTGGTAGAGATTTATGAACACTTTGACATTGACACCAACCATTTAGGCAGTTTGAAAAAGTTGAAACAATATGGAATAGTGTAAGTCTTTATAGCCGCTTTTGAATGATTGGATTTCCGTACAGAGGGCATGTCTGATGCTTTTTTCTAAGAATGTTTTATAAATGGCCTCAAGAATGATATTTGTGCCCATGTCCTCATGACTCGGCCTCAGAGTTGGGTGGGCGCTACTAAAAGAGCTAAGGAAGCACAACAGGTTGTCTCTTCTCAAAACCAAAAACCCTCCTTTATTCCTCGCACTAAACCAGTCACTCCCACTCCTCTTTCTACTCCACTAAAGATCCATAAAGTGATCAGAGTAGAAATGGATGAATGCCAACTCAAAGGATTTTGTTATAATTGTGATGAAAAATATTTTCATAGGCACAAGTGTAAGAAAAAATATATTTTTAGGGCCATCTTGGAGGATGTTTTGGAAGATGATGTTGAGGCTCCCCTTGTGGCAGTGTCACCTAAACCCATTGATATGACCCCTCCCTTAGAACCTCCTAAAGTAGAACCATTAATTTCCCTAAATTCTCTCACTGGCTTCTCTGCTCCCCAAACCCTCAATCTAATTGGTTACACTAAGCATAGGAAGTTCATCATTCTTGTTGATAGTGGAAGCACCCATAATTTTATTCATCGCCACATTGCTCAAGAAACTAATTTCTATATATGTGCCATCAATAATTTTCAAATCATGATTTCCAATGGAGGGCCCATGAAATGTGGAGGGCGTTGTGAAAATGTGTGTCTCCAAATTGGTGAGTACCACATGAAATCTCATATGTTTTCTATCGACATGGGTAGTTTTGACATTGTGTTGGGTGCATAATGGCTAAGGAATTTGGGTCTCGTTCTCATGTATTTTAAGGAATTAACCATGCAATTCGACCAGAGGGCAGACAATATAAGTTCCAAGGCATCACCTCCAGTTCCCCGGAGATCATCAGTTCCCATCGCATGGAAAAGCTGCTAAAAAATGGTCATTCTGGCATTATTGCATAACTCCATGCCATTCAAGAGACTAAGACACCCTCTGTACCGTACTACCTCCAATCAATATTCTATAAACATCAAGTGGTTTTTTTCACTCCCCAGAGACTCCGTCCTTCCCATGGTGTTCATGATCATTCCATTCCCCTTGTCCCCAGAATCCTTCCTCCCAATATTTGTTCCTATCTTCATCCCTTTTCCCCAAAAAATGAAATTGAGAAAATTGTTCAAGAATTTATCAACGCAGGTGTTATCCTCCCTAATACGAGCCCCTACTCTTCTCCTGTGGTCATGGTCCTTAAGAAATAAGGTTCTTGGTGGATGTTTCCTGACTTGCACCCTAAAAAAACTCACCATTAAAGATAAATTTCTGATTCCTGTCATTGATGACCTCTTGGATGAATTGAGTGGTACCCCGTTCTTTACTAAACTTGATCTTCATTTTGGCTGCCACTAGATACGTATGAACGAGGCAGACATTCCTAAGACTGCATTTAGAATTCAGGAGGGCCAATATGAGTTTTTGGTTATGTCCTTTGGCTTATGTAATGTTCCCTCCACTTTCCAAAGCCTCATGAATCATGTCTTCCGTCCTTTTCTCCATCATTTTATATTAGTTTTCTTTGATGATATCATCATCTATAGTAAAACCTGGACAACCCATCTTTCTCATGTGGATCGAGTTCTCCATCTACTCTCTCAGCACAAAATTTTCCTCAAACAATCTAAATGTGCTTTTGGCACCTCAGAAGTTGAGTACCTAGGTCATCTTGTTGGTAAGGCTGGTGTCAGGGTGGATCCTAAAAAGATTGAAGCTATACAATATTGGCCTCACCCAAAGACTCTCAAAAGATTGCGTGGATTTCTAGGTTTAATAGGTTATTATCGCAAGTTTGTTAAGAATTATGGAAATATTGCAGCACCTCTCACTTCTCTCCTTAAAGGAATTCTTTCACTTGGACTCCACTAGCTGCTCAGGATTTTCAAACCTTGAATATGGCCATGTGCACCACTCCAGTCCTAGCCCTTTCTGATTTCACAAAGACCTTTGTCCTGGAATGTGATGCTTCTGGGAAAGGAATTGGAGCAATCCTTATGCAAGAGGGTTGGCCTTTGGCCTTTACCAACAAACAAATGTCAGAGTGACGTTTGGGAAAATCAATCTATGAAAAGGAAATGTTGGATATTCTGCATGTTTTGGATCTTTGGGTCCCTTATCTATTGGGGCAACACTTCCAAATTAAGATAGATCATCAAAGTCTCAATTATTTTATGGAACAAAGACTTTCCTCCCCAGAGAAACAAAAATGGGTGGCTAATCTCTTTGGATATGATTATGAGATCATTTACAAGAAAGGCAAAGACAATGTGGTTGCTGATGCACTTTCTAGAAAATATGAAGATGAAGGGCCCCTTTTTTCTCTCTCCTTCATTGTACCAGATTGGCTCTGAGATGTTTTCCATGAATGGCTACACAATCCCAAAAGTTTGCATCTGATACAACAATTGCAAGCCAATTCTACAGTTTCCCCAGGGTACTCTTGGATCAATGATGAGCTTCAATACAAATGCCGTTTGTATTTAAGTAAAAAGTCAAAACTTAAATCCATGGTACTTTCTTAGCTTCATGCTACACCCACCGCTGGGCACTCAGGGTTTACCGAAACCTATGATCGGGTCAAACGTTCTTTTTTCTGGGATGGTATGAAACATGACGTTCACAATTTTGTGGCTGAATGTGATGTTTGTCAATGCAACAAGGGTGAAACAATCAAATCTCCTAGCACACTTCAACCACTTCCGATTGCACTTTCTATTTGGAGGGATATCTCTATGTATTTTATTATAGGCTTACCTAAATCAGGAAATAAATCAATCATCATGGTGGTAGTTGATCGTCTTTCCAAGTATGCTCATTTTTGTGCTCTTTAACACCCATTTACAGCCTCCACCATGGCTCAACGTTTCATGGATCAGGTCTTCAAGCTTCATGGCATGCCTTATTCTATTGTTTTTTATCGTGACCCAACTTTCACCAGTAATTGTTGGCAAGAACTGTTCAAGATACAAGGTATCCAATTGCATCTCATCACAACTTATCATCCCCAGACTAATGGTCAAACTGAAGTTGTCAACAAGTGTTTGGGAACATATTTGAGGTGTTTTTTATAGGAAAGGAAAAGTCAGTGGGATCAATGGTTACCATTAGATGAATGGTGGTACAACACTTATTACCATACAATTACTCGCATGACTTCTTATGAAGCAATATATGGACAAAATCCACCTTCGGTTCTCTCATAGTTTCCAGTTGTTTCAAAGGTCTAGGCGGTTGATCAAATGCTTACAATTCGAGAGGATATTCTACGTACCGTCAAAGAGAATTTTTTCATGGCCCATAATTTCATAAAGAAACAAGCACATCAAGGTCACTCTAAACGTCAATTTGTAGAAGGATATCATGTGTTTCTTTGACTGCACCCTTACAAGAAAAATTCCCTCAAGGTTGACCATTGTCAGAAACTAGCGCCCAAATTTTATGGTCCTTATACTGTTCTCAAACGTGTGGGACAGGTGGCCTATTAGTTAGCTTTGCCTATTCATTGTAAGATCCATCCTATTTTTCATGTTTCTTTCTTAAATAAGGTTATTGGAACTAAATGGAAAAATCAAACCAAACTTCCCGAGTTGGACGAAGAAGGCTCCATTTGGCTACAACCAAAAGTAGTTTTGGACCAACATGAGCGTCGTCTGCGTTAGCGCACCATCAAGGAAGTTTTATTCTAGTGGAAAGATACAACTCTAGCAGATTCCACTTGGGAACCAATGATCCAGGTGGATATTGGTGGCCACCCACCTTTTCTGATTGGCTCAAAACAATTTTCTGGCAATTTTGGCAATTTACTATTTTTTGTAGGTTTTAACTTCCGAGGCCATTTTGAGGGCTTAAATGAAGGTTTTTATAGATAGAGGTTATAAATGATATCCAAAGGCATGATTGAGCTCCCAAAATGAATATCCTCGATGATACCTTTCCAACGAGCTATCATACGCCTAAAACAAAGATCGTATGCAAAAGTTACGACCCCGGGAAGTTGATGTACTAAATTACCCAAACGGGGCCCACATGACTTTTGGCGCTTCATCTCCTATGGTTAGGTCTTTGGATGTCTATGGTTTTTGGAATTATTGTTTATTGTAAAAATGCCTTCAGAGCCTCATTGTAATCATCTTCTTGTGAATGCGAGTAGCCGTCACATCTCTTCTCAGAGATAAGTTGCCACCATTCTAGCGAGTCTTTCACTTTGTATTTTTATAGTCTCTGTACATTTATTTCATTAATAGAAATCATGTATTATTGTATATCTATGTTTATGGTTGCATCTATGATAAATTTCTGTTATATTATTGAATATCTTGGATATCTCTGTGCATTTCTTTGTTATATCTCCGCTCTCATTTCATGCCGAAAATAATCCAGATCAGTGATATCAGAGCAGGCTGCTCGTGATCATTTTTTTCAGTGCATGTCCTCGACAAGGTCCGAGTATAGCAAGTTGGGTCTCGAGCTTGTCTCTCTTGAAGATAATCGCTCTTGCACATCCAAGAAACCCTCAATGGTGGAAGAAAAGAAAAATGATGGAGTAGACGATCCTATCAATCTATTGCTTGAGCAAGCTCTCACGCGACAGAGGGACGAAATGATGGAGAGGTTTTCCCACATCTTTAAATGCCTGTTGATAGCATTAGGCACATCTTCATCAAGCAGCCACTTTGGAGGCACCTCACTTTTCAAGGTACAAGTTAATTTTGATATTCCTCTATTTGAAGGATAGATAGATGCAGATGTCCTAGAAAAATGGTTAACTCTGCTAGAAGGTTATTTCTCTGTTCACAATTTTTCCGACAAAGAAAAGATCATCTTCACACTCCTTAAATCTCTCCCTCATGTCAAACATTGGTGGGAAGCTTACTGGGAGAAAATTTCCACAGAGGAGTCTGGAATATATGGGGCTGATCCCACTTGGGATTTTTTTGTGGATGCGGTAAAGGAACAATATTACCCTGTTGGCAACTATGAGGACCAATACATGAGATGGACCACATTGCAGCAGGAGAGTGGCCAAGAAGTTCTGGAGTTCACCAATACCTTCCATACCTTACGCACCAAGATGGGTATCAAAGACTCCGAGCGACATTTGGTTCTGAAATACCGTGGGGCTCTACACAGATACATCCAGACTGAAATGAATTTTTTGGACATCTCGTCACTTGGTGATGCTTATCGATATGATGTTAAAATTGAGTAGAAATTTAAGCACCAGAACAAACGGGAATTCGGGTCTGCAAATCGGCAACAACCAAAGTATGACAAAGACGACCCTAACAAACAGTCTCCCGAAAACCAGTCCAAGACACAAGAAAAGAAGGGCCACGAGAAGACAAATAAGGACACCAAAAAATGGTGTGATTTCCACAAAATCCCCTGGCACAACATCGATGAATGTCACTCAAAATAGTCATTGGTGGCCGAGACAAAAAATAAGGAGCCAAACCCTGATTCAAAATTTGATTTTAAAAATAATGGTAAAGGACAGATCATTGATGCAGACCCCACTGCTATTGTCGTGACTACAACAATTTAACTAGAAAAACCAACAGATCCTAAAGAGGGGGATCACCTTTTTCATTCATAGATGTGGGTGAAGGGGACTCCATCACATTCAATTGTTGATAGTGGAAGCTAGAAAAACCTCATCTCAGCAGAGGTCATCAAATAGTTGGGATTGTCGACAACACCACACCCACATCCATACAACATCGGGTGGCTTCGACAAGGACAAGATTTCCATGTCAGCTAGTAGTGTCGATTGTCATATGACATACAACCATTCAAGGATGAGGTATTATGTGATGTTTCCCCACTGGATGTCTGTGATGTTCTCTTGGGCCAACCATATATGTGGAGACGCCATGCTGTTTATGAGTCTTGACCCTGTAGTGTCATTGTTACTTTGGGGGGTCATCTCTACAAAATACCAAAGGTAGTTCCAACTATTGTTCCACCTAAAAAGTGTTGCAAGGTAGTATCTCACACTGTAAAATTCAACTTCTTCACAATCTGTTCAAAAGGGGAACAAAAGGACACGACAACCACTATAGCCTCACCCCCTACACCTTCTATCCAATAGAAGCAGGATGACAAGGTTGCAACAAAGTGCAAAGATTCCTTTTGCACACTATCCTCTCATGTAGCTCAACTTGTTGAACAACCTCAACTTCAACAGGTTCATGACAGACTTCCACAAACTAAGCAGCACGATGTCTCCAACAATACAAGGAGCTCACCAAGATGCAGATCCAACAAACATTTTTCCCTCTCCCCCGGGAACTCAATGCAATGCAGACCATTTCTTCCTAATGAGGGAGGATTGATCTAGGTGGATATCAGTGGCCACCCACCTTTTTCAATTGGCTCAAAATAGTTTTTTGACAATTTTGGCAATTTACTATTTTTAGCAGGTTTTAACTTTTGGGGCCATTTTGAGGGCCTAAATGAAGGTTTTTATAGATAGATGTTCTTAATACTATCAAAAGGTATTATTGAGCCCCCAAAATGAATCTCCTCGATGATACCTTTCCAACGAGCTATCATATGCCTAAAACAAAGATCGTATGCAAAAGTTACGACCTCGGGAAGTTGATGTACTAACTTACCCAAACGGGGCTCACATGACTTTTGGCACTTCATCTCCTAGGGTTAGGTCTTTGGATGTCTAGGGTTTTTGGAATTCTTGTTTATTGTAAAAATGCCTTCAGATCCTCATTGTGATCATCTTCTTACGAATGCGAGTAGCCATCACATCTCTTCTCAAAGATAAGTTGCCACCATTCTAGCGAGTCTTTCACTCTGTATTTTTACAGTCCTTGTACATTTATTTCATTAATAGAAATCGTGTATTACTGTATATATGTGTTTATGGTTGCATCTCTAATAAATTTATGTTATATTATTGAATATCTGTGATATCTCTGTGCATTTCTTTGTCATATCTCCGCTCCGATTTCGTGCTGAAAATAATCCGGATCAGTGGTATCAGAGCAGGCTGCTCTTGATCTTTTTTTTTCAGTGCATGTCCCCGATGAGGTCTGAGTATAGCAAGTTGGGTCTCAAGCTTGTCTCTCTTGAATAATATCACTTTCGCACACCCAAGAAACCCTCAATGGTGGAAGAAAATAAAAATGATGGAGCAGACGATCCTATCAATCTGTTTCTTGAGCAAGCTCTCACGCGACAGAGGGACGAAATGATGGAGAATTTTTCCCATATCCTTAAACACATGCCGATAGTATCAGACACATATTCATCAAGAGGCCACTTTGGAGGCACCTCACCTTTCAAGGTACAAGTTAATTTTGATATTCTTGTATTTGAAGGACCGATAGATGCAGAAGCCCTAGAAAAATGGTTAACTCTGCTAGAAGGTCTCTGTTCACAATTTTTCTGACAAAGAAAAGATCACCTTCGCACTCCTTAAAGCTCTCCCTCTTGTCAAAAATTGGTGGAAAACTTACTGGGAGCAAAGTTTCATAGAGGAGTCTGGAATATATGGGGCCAATCCCACTTGGGATTTTTTTGTGGATGCGGTAAAGGAACAATATTACCCTGTTGGCAACTATGAGGACCAATACATGAGATGGACCACACTGCGACAAGAGAGGGGCCAAGAAGTTCCAAAGTTCACCAATACCTTCCATACCTTGCACACCAAGCTGGGTATCAAAGACTCCGAGCGACATTTGGTTCTAAAATACCATGGGGCTCTACACAGATACATCCAGACTGAAATGGATTTTTTGGACATCTCATCACTCGGTGCTGCTTATGGATATGATGTTAAAATTGAGCAGAAATTTAATCACTAGAAAAAACAAGAATTTGGGTCTGCAAATCCGCAACAACCAAAGTATGATAAAGACGACCCTAACAAATAGTCTCCCGAAAACCAGTCCAAGACACAAGAAAAGAAGGGCCACAGGAAGACAAATAAGGACACCGGAAAATGGTGTGATTTCCACAAAATCCTCTAGCACAACACCAATGAATTTCACTCAAAATAGTCATTGGTAGTTGAGATCAAAGACAAGTAGCCAAACCCTGATTCAGAATCTGATTCTGAAAATACTGGTAAAGGACAGATCATTGATGCAGACCCCACTGCTATTGTCACGACTGCAACAATTCAACCATAAGAACCAATAGATCCTGAAGAGGGGGAGCACCTTTTTCATTCAAAGATGTGGGTGAAGGGGACCCTGCTACATTTAATTGTTGATAGTGGAAGCCAGAAAAACCTCATCTCAGCAGAGGTCGTCAAACAGTTGGGATTGTCGACAACACCACACCCGCAGCCATACAACATCGAGTGGCTTCGGCAAGGATGAGATCTCCGTGTCAGCCAATAGTGTCGATTGTCATACAACATCCAACCATTCAAGGATGAGGTATTATGTGATGTTGCCCCACTGGATGTCTGTGATGTTCTCTTGGGCCAGCCATATATGTGGAGATGCCATGTTGTTTATGAGTCTCGACCCTGTAGTGTCATTGTTACTTTGGGAGGTCATCTCTATAGAATACCAGAGGTAGTTCCAACTATTGTTCCACCTAAAAAGCACTGCAAGGTAGTATCTCACACTGTAAAATTTAGCTTCTTCACAATATGCTCAAAAGGGGAACAGAAGGACACTACAACCACTACAGCCTTGCCCCCTGCACCTTCTATCCAATAGAAGCAGGTCGAAAAGGTTGCAACAAAGTGAAAAGATTCCTTCTGCACACCATCCTCTCATGTAGCTCAACTTGTTGAACAACCTTAGCTTCAACAGGTTCATGACAGACTTCCACAAACTAAGCAGCGCGATGTCTCCAACAATACAAGCAGCTCACCAAGATGCAGATCCAACAAACACTTTTCCCTCTCCCCCGAGAACTCAACGCAATGGAGACCATTGCTTCTTAAGGAGGGAGGATTGATCTAGGTGGATATCGGTGGCCACCCACCTTTTATATTTGGCTCAAAACAGTTTTCTGGCAATTTTGGCAATTTACTATTTTTAGCAGGTTTTAACTTTCGAGGCCATTTTGAGGGCCTAAATGAAGGTTTTCCTAGATCAAGATTCTCAATGATATCCAAAGGCATTATTGTTCCCTCAAAATGAATCTCCTTGACGATACCTTTCCAACGAGCTATCATATGCCTAAAACAAAGATCGTATGCAAAAGTTATGACCCGGGGAAGTTGATGTACTAACTTACCCAAACGGGGCCCACATGACTTTTGGCGCTTCATCTCCTATGGTTAGGTCTTTGGATGTGTAGGGTTTTTTTCATTCCTATTTATCGTAAAAAATCCTTCAGAGCCTCATTGTAATCATCTTCTTGTGAATGCGAGTAGCCATCACATCTCTTCTTGGAGATAAGCTGCCACCATTCTAGCGAGTCTTTCACTCTGTATTTTTACAGTCTTTGTACATTTATTTAATTAATAGAAATCGTGTATTACTGTATATATGTGTTTATGGTTGCATCTATGATAAATTTTTGTTATATTATTGAAGATCTGCGATATCTCTGTGCATTTCTTTGTTATATCTCTGCTCTCATTTCGTGCCGAAAATAATCCATATCAACCAACTACCATTCTGCAACAATTTTCTCATCTCAAGCCTTAAGGACACAACTGTTTTTAAAGGGGAGACCTAACCCCTCACATAGGTAGAATAATATATTTCCATGTAATAAAGGTCAATATTAATAAGGCCTAGCAATAAGGAAGAATAAGTCAAATGTAACAAGACCTAATAGAAGCTTCCGCTTCTAGAAGGATTTTCCTCTAGATTGTTCTTTTGGATAGACATATTTAGTATAAATAGGAGTAGAGGGTATGACAAGTTTGGTATTGGATATTATTGTAATAGAGCTATGCTCTGTTGGAGGTTTCCCCCTTGAAGAGGCCAGTGAACGTTGCTCTTAGTAATCAAAGTGCTATTTCTGGTGTTATTTATGGTATTATTTGTTATTATTGTATTGTTGCTCTAGTTATATCGTTGTTTATCTGGAATTTCTAGTTAATTATTTATGTTCTGCATACTATTTAATATCTGGAATATTACACTCTCTCAAAAGTATGAAGAGGAAGGTTCCATCTTTTCACTGTCCTTCATCGTAGTATATTGGTTGAATCAGGTCCACAAGGAATGGCTCATCGATCCCAAGATCCCCTACCTATTTGTTGTGGGTGGGAAATCCCTCCTACGGACTCGCACTAAGGGTTTTATCATGCATGCAAAAATGACCTAAATATTCTTACTTTTTACCATCATCCCATGCCTAGACCCCCATTACTCATATGTAAATACAAGGCTCAAGAAATTAAGTTGGCGTACCTTATTCTTCATGTTTGATGTAGATCCCTTTTCGCACTTGGTCGTTCTTTGACTGCAACTCTCCTCCCAATGCTGACCTGCATTCACTAAAGACAAACAAGGAACTCCACATGCATTTGATCTATGAACTAATGGGTTAGAGATTTAATCAATCATACAATCAATATTCCAATAATGGCAATCTCATATGGCGGGACAGGAAAAAAAATTCTTTTATTAACTTCACAATGATAAATTACAATCATAAAGTCGGCTACTACTCCTCGATCCTGGTCCTGGGCTCTTCTTGCACTGTATTCCAACTGCTTTTCTCTATACTTCTCTTTGCACAAGGATGGCTAAAGGTTGGGACAAAGGGAATGATTAATCGGGTATAGTTTCCTTACTATGATTCTCCCCCTTTCAAATGGGACCCCTAACCCTCCTTTTATAGGCTAGAAGAAGATAGGTATTTGGTTGAGTGACCGGCCATGCATGGCCGAAAGGTTTATTTAACTTACCCAAAGCTGTGTGTTCTGTCAACAACTTTCCTTTTTCCGTTCTTTGGTAGGTACATGCGGGCTATCTTGGGTCAGCTAGTGTGCACACACGTGTAGTAATGGAGCAGGGCGCGTGGGTATTTATAAAAGGAGTTTTTAAGAAGAGTTGTTCAACAGTGTTTTGGCAAGGAAGGAATTTGAGATGGCCTGATGCCAGGTAATCATGTCTGGTGAAAATTAGGGTTATAACAGATGCCCCCTAACGTGTGAGGTCAGAAGAGAATCTGATGGCTGAAATACATTAATAATATTCACCGATGTGCTGAACAAGTAAGCCCAGGGACCAGAAATTGGGAGGTGTCATTTGCAAAATAATAATTGTCTCACCGAGGTGGGCATACCCATGCTCGGGATAAAATAAAATCATGGCTACCAATCAAATACACTGTAGATCCATTTCATATAACTATATAAAGTGTAGCCGTGAACAATACACGGTGGAGCTACATCTCGAAATCAAAAAGATATACATGTAGAGTATCCATCTTCTAGAAGCTGATAAGGCCTGATGGCTAGAGATGAGGTCTTCAGAGCTCGAGCAAAAACTTCAAAATATTCAAAACTCGGGTAGGAGTGTAATATGAGTGTACGAATTCACTACCTAGAGGTCTTTGACGGCTCCTCGGTCACGGACAAGAGAATCTTGATGATCAGACTGAAGGCTTCATGGATTTCGAACAAAGACTTGATTGGATGTTTGAGGATGGCCAGGCATGAGGGCAAGAGACAAACTGCAGAGGGGCTGAATCAAGCTTGGTAAAAGCTTCCCTTGGAAAATAACACGACAAATGATGAGACTCTGGCAGCATGGCATTGACATAAGTTCACGAGGCAGGAGGCGACACAAAATCTCCATATGTTTGGAAGAATAAGCAAATGAAATAGGACACAACTCTATGTAGCGAGAACAACTTCCTAAGGTCATATTAAATCCTAGAGCTTGAAGAAAAAATGGAAGGATGTGCTTTGTCCAAGGGAGACTCATTGTGATGCCAATAAAAAGAAAATACTTTTCCCTTTCTCTTTTTGGGGTATATTTGATTTTTTTGTCTTTTTCAATAATTTTGGAAAAAGCATAAAAGAATGCTACGTTACAAAGGAGGAATCAAGTGTCGCAAACATACTAGTTCCAAGTGCATGGAACACAGGGATGCTCAAGGGAAAGGGACATATGCAAGAAAAGGACACTCGAGAAAAATACTCCAGGGCCCAAAGGTGTCAAGACGCAGAGGCAAAGTGCTACAGGGCTTGCGTATAAGGCATGCTTTAGATGGTTCAGTTGAGAGAAACATGGAGCCGGCATTAGGCAAAGACGCGGATATGCAAATGTGATTAATAAGACACACAATGGTAACATCCTTTGATGTAATTTTAACGAGCCTAGAGAAGGTAAGCTCGGTGGTTTTTCATATTTAGAGAGTTTGAAAAATGTAAAAGGAGACTCTAATGGGGTACCTTTTTCGAAGGTAGTCTAGTCGGCTCAAAAAAGGGGTAAACTAGCACTGACAAGACATCTATTCAAAACCATTTTAACGAGTATGATAAAGACAAGATCACTCGACCATTTTTTCATTTTTAAGGTGTTTGAAAAAATCTTAACTATGGACCCCGTCAGGAATGTTCTTCTGGACCATTTTAACGAGTGTGAAAGAATAAGGTCACTCGACAATCTTTTCAATTTTAGAGAGTCTAAAAAGAGCTTAACTATGGACTCCGTGGGGGTTCCTTTTTTGTAAATTTAGTCCCTCAGGCCCGAAAAAGGGGTAAAATTATACCTGAGGGTACTCTTCTAGAGAATTGGAGTTCCTTAGAGTATACCTTTGTTCATATAGTTGACCGTCCAGACTGAAAAAGGGGTAAACTACCGCTGGACAGATGTGACTTCAAATTTCAGTTTAACGAGCGTGAAAGGTCACAAGATCGCTTGACAATATTTTCATGCTTAGAGGGTCTGAAAAGGGCTGAAAAGAAGACTCGTTGGGGGCTACGACTCATGTATGAAACTGGTTCAGGTAGAGCCCACTGCTAGGCTCAGACCAAGAGTCTCTTCGATAGTCAACTTGGAAAGTCTCCCAAAAGGGAAGAAAACACAAACCACAGTGTAAGTCCTCCCTTGGTATAGAAACCGTAGTTATGACTTCAAGGATAGCCTCATCTGAAGGTAATTCAAAATTTGTGAAATCATGCCAACGAGGGTCGACAGTCCCAAAGGGTGAAGTAAACTGACCATACTCCATATGACGATGGAGGTTCTGGCCAGGGCTGGCAGAGTCTATCAGTGAAGAATCAAAAGCATGGGGGCTTGAGGATCTACAAACAATGAGATCAGACTCAGAAGGATACTCAAGCCCACTTGGACTAAAAGGGGGAAACAAGGGCTTCCATGCCCCCATTGGATAAACCAATGGATCAATTCCTGAGACTAAGTCTCGGGAGGGTCAACATGATTTCACAGGTTCCTGATCAGAAGCAATTGAACATCGAGGATAAGATGCCACATAATTAACCTGTGGTGGGGTAGAGTCTACACAAACGCTAGGAACATATAAAGGGTTAGTCTAAAATAATGCCAAATTAGGATGGTGATTATCAGATGCCAGCTGGTTGATAGTGTTAATGCTTCCATTGTGAGGGAAATGCATCACGTAGAAGAGCGTAGACACCACAACATTCATAGCATATACATAATCACGCCCGAGAAGCATATTGAAATCTAACGGGCCTTGCACCACTATAACATCAACAAGGACAATCTTCCCACCTAATGAGATAGGCAATTGAGGAAGAATCCCCAAATATTCACTAGGACATTTGTCAAAAGCCAAAAACTCATGCGAAGCAGACACAAGTGTGGGAGATCCCAAGACTTTCCAAACCGAGGAGGATAAAATACTTGCAGAGGCTCCCTCATCCATAATACATCAATAAATGTTTGTTGAATTAACTTCAAACATTATTTAAAAAGGTGTGGCAGAAGGAAGACGAGGCTCAACAAGGTCATTCCAATCAAAGGAAACCATCCTAGGGCTTGGAGGGGGTGTGCTCGGAACAAGCAGAATGCCCCCTTGTTCTGAAAGTATTGAACCGAAAATGCTAAAAACATAGTCGGTAGACACGTCACTCCCCAAAATAGGAGTGGGATCATCTAATGACTGCATCGGCATGACCACTTTCCCAACCAATGGATGAATAGGCTACGAGACTACATGGTCTAAAGGTGTTGCACCCCCCAAAATAGGAATGGGATCAACCGATGACTGCATCGACATGACCACTTTCTCAACCAATGGTTGAAAATGCTAAGAGACTACAAGGTCTAAAGGCACCTCACCCCTCAAAAGAGGAGTGGGATCAACCGATGACTATATCGACATGACCACTTTCTCAACCAATGGTTGAATAGGTCGAGAGACTACAAGGTCTAAAGGCACCTCACCCCCGAAAAGAGGAGTGGGATCAGCCAATGATTGCATTTGCATGACCACTTTCGCAACCAATGGATGAATAGACTGTGAGACTACATGGTCTAAAGGCACCTCACCCCCTAAAAGAGGAGTGGGATCAGCTGATAACTGCATCGGCATGACCACTTTCACAACCAATGGCTGAATAGAATGTGAGACTACATGGTCTAAAGGCACCTCACCCCCCAAAATAGGAGTGGGATTAGTCGATGACTGCATCGGCATGACCACTTGCTCAACCAATGGCTGACTATATTGTGAGGAAACCTTAGAAGACTTAGAATCAGAAGAGCTTGTAGACAGGGACCACAATCTTTGTACCTCTAGAATGCCAAGGCATAAATGAGTAAGGTGATATCCCTTGCAAAGCTTACAAGGGAACTTAGGCTTATGTCCTATCTGTCTAGGTTTCTCAACAGAATCAATGCCCCCATCATGATTGGCAGTGGTTGGTTGCACATCTCCAACATGACTTGTAGAGGTTGGTGATGGGTCGATAACATGACTCACAGAGGCTACAGACCTATTGCTAATATGACTAGCAGAGACTGGAATTTTTCCCCCAGCATGATTTGCAGAGGGTGGGTGATTTCCCCTAGCATAACTTGCAAAGGCTGGGTGATGGTATTCAATGTGACTTGCAGAAGTTGTTGAACTATCTTCAACATGACTCGTAGAGGTTAGTGATTTCTTGTTCCTATTCTTCCTCTTTCTATTTCGTTTAGACTTCCGGTTACTAGTAACTATACTTTCACCAGAGGCATGATAAGGAGGAGGAGAAGACTTTGCTGACAAAGAAACATCAACAGGGTGACCATGACATAAATTACTTAACTGAGAAGCGTCAAGAGCATTTGGGACATTTGGAATGGTACCCAACCAAACCGGTAATCCCACATTCAACCTAGGAATGTATAAAGTGGCCATCAATGGGACACCAACATTTCTGAAGAAGGGAAAAGAACAAGAATCCCCTTGTGAAGGGGATCCTTGGTTGGTATCGCTGGGAAGTTTAGACATGAATATCTTATGCACAGGTTCTCCCCTTGCGGGATCGTTCAAATCCATAAAAGTCTCTCACACTAACTCTGAAGAACCAACGGTATCAAAACAACACCTATAAAAAGGCGGCTCCACGTTTCTAAGAGAAAGACCAAAAAGTCCTCACGAATGACGGAGTGGGCGGTCTACCACCCTAGGTCAGAGACCCAAAGCCACAACTAACTAACTCACTATGGAAAACTAGGGATCAGAGAGCACACACTAAAAGTTCCTAAAGACAAATCAAGAAAATGACTAACTAGTTGGAAGAACAGTTACACCAACAAACACTAGAGCAACTTACCGGTGCAAGTGAAACTCAAAAATGGAAGCACCCTCTGGGTATACTCTGCAAAGCATGGCCCAATGTTTGTCCTAGGTACTGCAGTATACCCCCACAGTTACTTGTGTATGTCACTAGAAAGATAGGCAACTAGGTTGCCAACGCATGAATAGTCACCAGGCGGGTACAATCGACAGTCGGGTAGACCACAATGAGAAGGGTATCAAGCCCAAAACCTGCCAAGGGTATAGAAAGAAAGTGGTCCAGAAGAGAACTGAGGACCTCAAATGGATTCGAGACACACGAAGCTCTGTGGAAAATGCAATCAACGAAATCCGAAGACAATCCCTCTATATGTGTTCTCCACTACGATTGGTCCGGCTTTGGAGGGGTTATCTCCGCTACCTTTCCGCACGCGACCTTGTGTTTATCCCCTGTGTTAGAGGGGGGTCCCAGATAACTTTCATGATATTGGACTTCTACACTCCTTAGCACAGACTCGTATGTTTTTTTTATAGCCTTGAAGAGTTTCCTCTCCAACCTAAATCAAGGCTCTAGCCTAATCTAGTTGATGGACCCTACAAACATAAAGTCTAGTAAATTTTAATTAGCGTTATTTTTACTGTCTTGATTTACTCAAAAGGGTACGGTAGTCCAAATGATGGTGTTAATACTCTTGCGAAAAATGATGAAACTTATATGAACACTGACAAAGAATGATTATAATTTTTTTTTTTTTTTTTTGAAATGCTTTTTAAAATTAGATGAAAACACAACGCTATGTTAATTTCTTTTTATTTTTCAAATAACAATGCAAAGAAAATGCCAGGAAAGAAAGAGATCTAACAAACTAAGTTTTTTTTTTATATATTTTCTTCCAATCAAAGAAGAAATAACAAAATATTCTAAAAGAAATTGCTGAATGCATGATTCATGCAACTCATTTTTCTTAAAATTTCAAGCTAAAAATAAGTTTAAAAAGATAGGAAACACAAGAAATCTTCTAAATGAAAAAGCAATCTATAATAGAGTCCAAACCTAGGCTAATTTGCTATGGCAGAGACCACGAACCCTGAGAGGTATAACTCTTGACAAGGAAAGGATGGCTGCCTCTCCTTAAACCAAAATTTTTTCTCAACAAGCACGCTGCTGACAGTTCAACAACCAGTGTGTGCACATGAGCTGTGCAAGGTCAGAGCGCGAGTACACGCATGCAGACCTTATGCAGGACACATCTACTTCTGCAACTCTTCAAAAAATGAAACTACAAGCAATCAAGCACTGGAAAAGACTATTGGTATTGAGAACCAGAATCGCTTGAAGACTTAGAAACTTTGATAGAAAAAGAAAACAATTGAAGGAAAATTTCATAGAACAAACCAATATGAGGTAAAAGCTAAGCTATAGACTGCAAACAACAAAGACTAGAAAAAGTTCCAGAAAACCCTTAAGAAGGATTATTCTTGACAGGGGAGAGGATGACTGCCTCTCTAAAAGAATTTTTCTGGAATCATACACGCGACTGACACTTCCTCAGTTGGCGTGTACATGTGGGCTATGGGAAGGTAGGGTGCGGGTACACGGGTGTAGACCTTTTACAAGCTGCATGTACCTCTGTGGGTCTCGAAAAAAAAAATGCAGTCAAGCAAAGAAATAGAGGTAACTGGTATAGAAGACCAGAATCTCTGTTAGCTCAGACTTTTGCAGAAACTTTAAAAACAAGAAATGAAACCAGTTCTTAAAAATACCCAAGAAAAAACATTCCTAGAAACCCTAGAGATCCGCAGTATGGTCGCCAATTCTATTGTGGGTGGGAAATCCCTCCTACGGACTAGCACTAAGGGTTTTATCATGCATGCAGAAATGACCTAAAGATTCTTACTTTTTACCATCATCCCATGCCTAGACCCCCATTACTCATATGTAAATACAAGGCTCAAGAGATTAAGTTGACGTACCTTATTCTTCATGTTTGATGTCGATCCCTTTTCGCGCTTGGTCATTCTTTGACTGCAACTCTCCTTCCAATGCTGACCTGCATTCACTAAAGACAAACAAAGAACTCCACATGCATTTGATCTATGAACTAACGGGTTAGAGATTTAATCAATCATACAATCAATACTCCAATAATGACAATCTCATATGGCAAGACGGGAAAAGTAATTCTTTTATTAACTTTACAATGATACCTTACAATGATAAAGTCGGCTACTGCTCCTCGATCCTGGTCCTGGGCTCTTCTTGCACTGTCTTCCAATTGCTTTTCTCTATACTTCTCTTTGCACAAGGATGGATAAAGGTTGGGACAAAAGGAATGTTTAATCGCATATAGTTTCTTTACTATGATTCTCCCCCTTTCAAATGGGACCGCTAACCCTCCTTTTATAGGCTAGAAGAAGCTAGGTATTTGGTCGAGTGACAGGCCATGCATGACCCAAAGGTTTAGTTAACTTACCCAAAGTTGTGTGTTCCGTCAACACCTTTCCTTTTTCCTTGCTTTTGTAGTTACACGTTGGCTGTCTTGGGTTAGCTAGCATGTACACGCGTGCATTAATGGAGCAGGGCGCATGGGTATTTATAAAAGGGGTTTTTAAGAAGAGTTGTTCAACAATGTTTTGGCAAAGAAGGAATCTGATATGGCCTGATGCCAGGTAAGCATGTCTGGTGCAAATTAGGGTTATAACACTAATCCAACGACTTTAAATGGAAACCCATGCATCTCAATGATACACTTGGAACAATTAATAGTTTTTTTATAATTAGCATATGTATTTGAGAAAACAATCCACCTTTAAATCAATAGTGTTATTTGAACTCCATGCATCTCCAATAGTAGGTCATTATAGATTTCATAAAACATATGAATGGATCATTTTATTGGGAAGGCATGAAGAAGGACCTTCATGCTTTGTTGGTAGAATGTGACGTTTGTCAATGACACAAGGAAGAAACAATGAAAACTCTAGGTGAACTACAACCTTTACCTATTCTACTCATTGTATGGACTTCATTGTGGGGTTACCCAAATCGCGAAATAAATCATTCATCATGGTTGTGTTTGATCACTTTTCCAAATATGCTCATTTTTATGCTATACAACACCCCTTTAAAGCTTCCATGGTCACTCAAGTCTTCATGGATAATATATTTAAACTCCATGGTGTGCTGCAATCTAGTGTAATGGGTCCTGACCCCACTTTCACTAGTAGTTTCTAGGAAGAACTATTGAGGCTCCACTCAATTAAATCTTTGCACCACCTATCAACCCTAGGTTGAAGGTTAGATGGAAGCTATCAACAAGTGTTTGGAAGCATATTTGAGGTGCATTAATTTATAACAAGAGTCCTAATGGGTTCAATAGTTACCACTAGTAGAATGGTGGTACAATACAAATTATCATGGGGCCACTTCCATGACCCCTTTTGAGGCTGTATATGGCCAAAGTACTCCCTCGATGCTATCCCTCTTACTAAGACTATATAAGGTACAAGAGATTGAAAAATCCCTCACATCTTGATTCGACATTCTCTACACTCTCAAAGATAATCTAGTCATTTCTCATAATAGGATGAAGCAATAGGCTGATCAACATCGCTTTGAACACCATTTTGAAGAAGGGGATCATGGGTTCCTTCGTCTTCATCCTTATAAGAGACCTCCCTAAAAAAAAATCGCCACTAGAATATCCTATAAGGTCCTCAAGCATATTGGGTTAGTGGCTTACAAATAAAAACTTTCAAGCCACTCTAAAATCCATCCAGTCTTTCATGTTTCTTTCTTAAATAAAGTGGTTGGATCTCATTACCATGTTCAAACTAGCCTTCCTGAATTGGATGAAGAAGGTTCAATTTGGTTGCATCCATAGGCCATCCTTGACAAAAGATAACATTGTCTTTGTTATTTGATATATCGGTAAATGCAGACATAAAATGATCTCCCTAGATCCACCTAGATATAGAAAAAACAAACCAAGACATGGTGCTTTCCCTAAGCTCTAATCATTGAATCTATCATCAAAGAAAGGATGAGTAACATACCTTTGAATATTGCTTCATTATGTATTTGTTGTCCCTGCTTCGCTCCGATGCTCTTATGCTATTGATCCTACAATGGAACACAAACCAACCAAAGTGAAAGCGATAATAATATATTCAATGAAGACTTATACATGTGATCAAGGAATCATGTAATAAAATGAGACTGATTTTATGGGAAAGAAACATGCCATTGTATTATATTAAGAGAAAGTGGAAGATACAACCAAACAACCTTGATGTCACTAAATTCCCTTTCGGTGGCCCTTGCTCTTGACACACACACTTGCTCCAAGCTTGCATGAAGATGATCCATAATAACTTGATAAGATAAGATGAAGCTTTCAAGCATTTGATGTAGAGTACCTCACACAATTCACAGCCTATTCAACCTTAATCATTCCTTACTTTCTCTTTCTTACTTAATGCTTAACCTTTTCCATGAGAAATCCATTATTATATAGGAGAAAGAGAGATGGTTAAAGAGATCCAGATGATCCCACCAAATCAGAAAGGTGGGTAAGATCTCAATCACATGGATGCCACCTCATATTCTAGAATATTCCTTCTAGAAATTTCATGAACTCATTCCTTTTTCTTAGTTTTTGAATGTCGCCACACCCTATCTATATAGCAGCCTGCGGAAACCCCGCAGGCTAGGTATGGAGCAGGCTACAGAAATCAACATTTCTGCAATGTACAATGCTACTAGCCTGCGACGTCCTTCTAAAAAAAATCCTTGTAGAGCAAGAAACAAATTACTTCTCTCATGGGAAAGATCCTTTTGAGAGGCTGAATACATGCTTGTAGACACATCACCAGGGTGACCAAAATAATGTGTAACAGAATGCCCCCCAAAGTATGAGGTTGGAATTTATGACATTTGAAATACTTTGTAGAACGTGCGTGTGTGTGTGTGTGTGTGTCAGAAATAAGGAGCACACCAATTGGGAACTTGCAAACTACCAAGCATCTGCACAATATTATACCATTTATGAGGTAGGCATTTCCATGCTCAGACTACAAATGATTTAAACCATAAATGTCAGTCATGGACACCAATCGTACACTATGGATCCATGTCACCAATACTCTACATATCCACCAGGAATACACTGTGGATCTATGCTCTAGAAAACTCAAATTCGGACATAGCCATGAGACATACAAAGTGGATCTATGTGTCAATACAAATCATAAATATTCCATCGCAACCTGGACCAAAATGAGGAGATCCAAGGTCTTCAATCCCTTCAACCGTAAGTACGAATATAGACATGCAATTATAGGTGTTGAAGTCAAACATGGTAGAAACCACTTGATTACTGGTCATTAATGAAAACCATTAACAAGTGCGAGGGAAATCACCATTGATGTCAATGACTTCCAAGGTACTTTAGTACAATCCATCGAATGCGAATAAATGAGCTGAAGTCGAACACTTGATAGAATCTCGCGATCAGGGACCAATGATGTGAATCCACTGTCGAAAGTGAAGAAACCTGCCATTGAGGCATGTAGGATCTAAGGTACTAAATGATTTCTAAGTCTTATTCCCATATGATGAGTTGAATTAGATAGGAAAATACTCCTCACAGGAGGGCCTTGATGTATCCCCCTTCAATGACGTGAAATACGTAACAGATTTAGAGTAGATCAAAGTATGAAAATTATATGAAACTGGCACAGGGAAGGCTGACATGGTAAGAATTGATAACCACAGATGGTCAACTCAATAGAAGGTTTGTGTAAGGTTGGACTTCTCTTGAACATATAAACAACACGACAATGGTCTTGGCAGAATTGACTCAAAGATGACTCAAGATATGAACTTGCAGAAGGTTAGACGAGAGACAAATAAATTTTTCAACCCAGGTTCAATGAAGAAGGGGATGTCATGTTCAAGAGCGACTATTACTTCCACTAACACAAATACTGAGACACATTTCTTTCCCAAAATCTCCCCCACCATTTCTGGCGAGTACCTCTTTATTTTTACGCAAGATTGAGGAGGATAACATATGCTTGTTGATGTAAGCTCATCCTTTGGATGAGTCCCTCAGAGTATGTTTAATGAACCCTAAGAAGGAGTGGTTTGGCCCCACATGGGTCTTTCAATGTTTGTTTAATGAGTTCAAAGATAGAAAACTCATGGTTTTTCATGTTTAGAGAGTCTGAAAAACACTTAAAGATAACTCTCTCAGTTCCTTTTTTGTAAAGTAGTTCGATGAGACTGAAAAAGTGATAAACTATCGCCCATCAAACATTTTCTTCAAATACTTTTCCAAGCGTGAAAATATGTTAAGGTTCTAACCCGCACATAGGTAGATCAATGTATTCGGATGTAATAAAGGTCAATATTAATAAGACCTTTCAATAAAATAGAATAAGGCGGATGTAAGAAGACCTAATAGAAGCTTCCTCTTCTAGAAGGATCTTCCTCTAGATGCTTCTTTTTAGTATAAATAGGAGTCGAGGGTATGAGAACCCTAGCTTGGATATTATTGTAACAGAGTGCTACTCGATTGGAGGTTGCCCCCTCGAAGAGGCCTGTGAACATTGCTATCTGATTCAAAGTGCTATTTCTGTTGCTATTTCGTATATCATTTCTGTGTATTGTGAAGATTATGCTAGATATTTTGCTGTTATTCTGTCATTTCTAGCATTTCATTTCTGTTCTGCATATTTTATATATCTGGTATCTTGCAAGTGGTATTAGAGCACTTTCCTTGGCAGAAATTGTGGGTATTTTTTTTCAGGGTAGAGACATATTTCGGCGTCTTTAAGCCACAGAGATCTGTCATTACGTGCATAAACCCGCGGTTGAGGGATTCATACACGCAGGAAATACAAGTGGTTCTTAAGCGCACGTTTGTTGGCCACCCTTGTAACCCCTGTTGGTACCCCTTCGAGTGGTAGCGCATCAGACAGCA
>JASDQU010104327.1:103393-158389 GCA_032191745.1 Picea mariana | reverse complement strand
AAAAAAAAAATCTGCAAAAATAAAAAATAGTTGCCCACAACTTCGACCCTGGAAAGTGCTCTGATACCACTTGTTAAGAGCCAAAAACCTGAATACAAAATATCACAATAGATCCAAAGATATCTGAATACAATCACCACATAAGATATATGAAACCATATAGAAAACCACAACTTTATTATATCAAACCCTTGAGGTAGGGCAACACCGTACAATAGATCCTGTTATGGAAGGGATCCTCTCCTGTTCACTTGCCTCTTCGAGGGGGCTTCCTCCTAATGAGCTCCAACTCCAAATACAATACTTCTCTTCATGTCTCATTACATTGCTTGAACCCCTTTATATAGTGTAAAACCACAACTTTATTATATTAAACCCTTGAGGTAGGGCAACACCATACAATGGATCCTATTATGGAAGGGATCCTCTCCTGTTCACTTGCCTCTTCGAGGGGGAATCCTCCTATTGAGCTACCGCTCCAAATACAATACTTCTCTTCATGTCTCATTACATTTCTTGAACCCCTTTATATAGTGCTACCATCACATAAGAACATTCTAGAGGAGGAATCTTCTAGAAGTAGAACCTTCTAAGAAGTCCTCTTACATTTATTATATCTAACTACCATAGTGGGCCTTATTTAATAATATAGTGGACCTAGTCCACCTTACATTAAATGACCCCCACTATTATCACTATGGGCCCTCTGGGCCCCCCCACTACCTCTCTAGCTACCTTACATTCCTCTTGACTTGTGGTTTTCCTTCTGTTTGTCTTCATCCATTTGATCGCACTGTTTTCCTTGTTAGGCCACCTGAAATCCATCGTCCATAAGCCTTTCTATTTTCCCTAGGGTCGATGAATTTCTTCCTTTGCCTTTGGCAATGATCCTCTTATTCTCCCCGAGCCTCCAACCAGTCACCCAAGTAATCATTCACAGGTCCCACTCATGACCACTAAGTACAACACTTGAAGTGGTTTGATGAAGACTCAAATCAAATGAGCGAGCAAGTTCAGTCTTCAACGAAGGTAAGGGAATAGAGGAATTGGGAGTTCAAAATGTTGAAAAGCTGTCCAACAAAGATTGTGAAGTCCCAATTCATGAAAAAGTAAATCTGGGCTATTCAATCGTGAAGAGTCGAGGGATGTTGATCTAACATCGGTGAATTTCAGAGGATTGAGAATCATGATTTTTCGGGTTCTTGTCATAAAGGTGTATCCATAGCCCGAAGTCCTGAAACTTGAAGTTCCGATATGATCTAGGTCGTCCGATCAAAGGAGATGCATGGAACCCGATCCGAGGGATCGAAATTTCATGATTCAGAGGTTTGAGCATGAAGCACCTCGTGAAATTGCGAAAAGTGAAATTATGATGTGACTATGAGTTGGGCCCACAGTTACAGCCTACGGTCATGTAGGGCAATGAAAGGGAGCTGTGCAAAGAATCGAAGTGCCTGAGTTGGTCACAGAGAAGGACTGCATGGCCTCAAGTGACAAGAATTAACATAAAGAAGTTGCGTGCTCACTTGGACATTCGTGGGTGTTAGGATCCACCCTGATCCCAATGCAGTTAGTTAATGGAAAGCATGGAAGTGCCGACCATGGAGGCAAGATGTCACCCCAAGGTCTCTCTGTCAATGAAGGTTTTTGCAAAGCCCATACTGATCTGAGATCATGTTTGACAGAAGAATGTATCTACAGTTTGACAGGAGAAGAAGAAGACGTGAAGCATTGAATACAGTGACCAGAGCACGCTTCTACAGGGGGTGAGTTGCTTTGGGTATATATACTCAGTTTTTATATTTTGTAAGGGTGGATGGTAGAGAAAAGCTCCTGAATTGTAAAGTTTAAATGGACTCTCTGGTTATCTGGTTATGCATATGCATTTGAAACTTCTTGTTTAATGACAGACAACTTTATTACTTCCTCTTGTTTCCCTCTGACGCTGAAAGAGTTCATGGTTGAATGATTCACTTGAACTATTGTGACTGCATTATGATGAAAGTTTGATTACAGTGCTGTTATAGTTCCTTTAAGTTTATGTGAGATTTAAATTCAAGAAGTTCTTGTGTTTAAATTGTTCCTCCTTGGGCTGCCGAAAGACTTGATGTCCTTGGCAGACCTCTGCATTTTCTCACCAAAGTCTTCCACCTACTCAGCCTTAATACAACTTACTGTCTGAAGTTAAACCAAGACCTCACCTGCTCGTGCATATTAGTCCAGTTTTCTGAGTTAAAACGATGTTTTCTTGAGACTATGCCCATTTGACCCTTTTTTAACCAATCTGTGACATAAACTCTGATGGGTATCAGGATTACCTCTACCACAATCTAGGGGTGACTTCTGGTGCTAACATTTCTGGCACCATTTTCGAGGAAGAAATTGAAGATTTTCCCTGGGATTGAACGACAAAGCTTACTGGTTCTAAAGGTGCATCAGAACTTAGTACATCAAAGATTGCAGTTGTGTGCCTGGCAACTCCACTGTGGTGACTATGTTGATGTGAATCCGCTGCTGACTCCATTATTTCAGCTGTGGATTCTAGAGGCAGACACACGAGGTCTACTCCACAACTACCTTTAGAAACACCTAAAGATGACCCAGAGAAAATTATCAGAAAGGGAAAGGCCCCTCGAGAAGGAACTTTTACTGTTGAAATAGGTATTTATGATGATTTCCATGGTCCTTCTTTAGAAAATCCAATTTCTTCTTATCATTCCCCTGTTATACATTCTTTTGGAGTTTCCCGAAATTTAAATTTTGGGAGTGTTCTTATTGAGTTTTCCCCTCCTGCTATGGGATTAGAGGGAGAAGTCCTTGTCACTCCTCTCTCCCCTGAAATTGTACCGTAGTTTAGACCCAACTCCTCTGAATATTTTCCCACTCTGAGCTTTAACACCCCTCCTCCTATTACGGTTGCTACTGCACAAAGAGACCCCCTACTCCCTCAAGCCCTGTAGCCTTTAGTTCAAATCCTTTGCTATTTCCCTTTCCTCCCAGAAGCTCAGTTCCAGTCTCCCTCGTTTGAACCTTGTTACGAGGGAAAAACTCTCTATGGCCAAGGGTAAACCACAACAGACAGGTATATGACTGCAAAAATCAACTCAATTCTAACATATGCTATACAAACTAATGTGCAATACAAGGAATAGGCCTACCTCGATCCAACGTTTGATGATGTTCCATCATTGAGCACTTTGACCCAAATCTTTATACCTGCAATAAGTTTTTGAAAAACAAGCGGAGAAAGTACATAGTGATAATATAAAAGGGGTTAGCACATCAGATAGCATAATCCATTAATAAACATTACAAACATGCCCATGGATAATAATCATATATTTGCAAGATACCAATAGGATGGAAAAGGAGTATTTTTATTAATAATTGATCAGTAGAAGTGACAACATTAGAGACTTTTGTGTCAGCATGGTTCAAAACCAAGAAACCAAGTTCCATCCAACTGAGTCTCCACCACTTCAATCCTCCACCAAAGGCAAGCTCATAATAAATGGGCAATGAGGTCCTCTTAAAAATAGGGAAATATCTTGGGGGATGAACACTGTGTTTAGACTTGAGGGACAAAGCGATGCAGACTCAATATGAAGAAATTTCTCCAGAGTAACTTTTGTCTCAAAGTTGAATGCTTTCTCTTCTTTTCCATAGCTTGAAATTGTGCTCTTATAGCCTTCATAATGCAACTGAAGGGCCAAGTCAGAATGTTTCCAGTATATGGAAGGCCAAGGATTAGAGATCTTCTGTCGTGAGATGGAAACCCGACCTCAGTTTGTATTTTCTGGCACAAATCTTGATATACAAGAGATGTAGTGAAGCAACAAGCGTATATGCATATTGTATAACTGATAGGGAGCGTATATGTGGAAAAATGTATATTTTATCTCTAGATTTCATTAAAAAGGGATGATAAGTCTACATAGGGAAATGGAAAAAGGCCCTCTGTGCAAGATAGCAATGGTGAGGAAAATCTTGCTATAACAAATGCCCCCTAATGTGTGAGATCAAAGGAGTATCTGTGATGGCCGAAATACATTATAAATAACCCAGAAGTGGAGTGGTAGAGAACTAGCTAGACAAACTCAATTGCTCATTACATTATGTACTGACTTTGAATACATGGCTGCCAAGAATACATTGCATATCCATGTGGAAAATATACCAAACAAGTGTTCATGGCCATGAATAGGCAAATACAAATGTGGTTACATGCCAAAAGATGTCATAGTCACAAACAAGGCGCAGTGAAACCAGTCTCAAAATTAATCTGAAGATATCTGTATACCATGAAGTATAATCTGATCTCCCATGATCACTGAAGTCAAATAGGTATTGGTCCAATGAAGGGGAAGCAACAACTCAGGAAAGTTGTGGCCTCATAGTGATGTCTTCAAGTCTTCTACACTATCCGCCAAAGGTGCAAGTCTACATCATGTGAATAAAGGAGTTGAGGTCAAACATGATGAGACATCGTTTGATTATCGATCATTGAGGTATACCGTTAATAAACATGAGACAACCTACCAATAATGAAAGTAGGTATCAAGGCACCGACTACATTCCTACAAGTGTGAAAAAGGAGTTGATGTCGAACACTTGAGAAATCCATTGATCAGGAGGCATTGATGTATTCCCATATGTCAATGGCGAGAGAGCCTACCACTAATGATTGGAAGCCTCAACGTACTTATAAAACTCTAGGTCCTATATCTAGAATAAATGAGCTGAAGTCGATGGAAAGAGACCTGCTGAAAGGAGAGCATTGAGGCATCTCTCATAAGTCAGCACAAGGAACAAAGCAAGAGCTTCAGGATTTGGTGGAGATCAGACAAAGAACATGTTCACGAACCAATGACCCTATGCATCTTTTGCGTGTTCCAAATGAAAGAGGTACACGAAAAGGACCCTCTGAATAGCATCCAATGATGAAAAACTATTGAAAAAGGTGAGGAAACCACCAATAAGGCTAATGGCATCCAAGACACTGCACGAATCCCAAATTGTGAATAGATGTCCTTCCGTCGAACACAAGGGAAACCACCCAGTCAACGACCAATGATGAAATGTCGATTGTTAGGTTCAAGGTGACCTACCAATGATGGAAGTAGGGTCGGGGTGCATGATAAGACCAAAGTATCATGTGATTCTGAGACAAATTGAGGGTATGGCCGACATGCAAAGACAATATTTCTGAGGAGTGGTCGACACAGGTTGATAGAATTCCTTTGAACAAGAGCATGAGACAGATGGTGGACTCTGATAGCATGGACTCAATGATGTGACAATTATATGTAGGAGGCATCAATAATGTTCTCTATAGGGACTAGAAGAGTAACCGGTTGGTAGAGAAAACTCTGTAGTGAGATCATCTTCCTAAGTCCATGCTAAGCCCAAAATTATGATGACACAAGGACTCAATAAATTTGTGCCATGTTCAAAGGTGACACGACTTCTACCAATTACAATATAGTACTCCCTTCCCACCCTTCTTTTTTTTCATTTTTTCATAACAAATGAATGCTATGATATAGAGGAGGGAATGAGTGTCGCAAGTAAGAAAAACTAGTTCCAGTTGTTATCATTGAAATTTCATCCGCAAATGTTTACAGGAATCCAGCATCTCTAGACACCTATTAGTTCACCCACGACTTCAGAAATGCATGTCCAAGAGGAAAAAACTATACAATTGGGTGAAAAAAATGAAGTGACCAAATTGACCAAAGGAATCACACACACATGCTCAAGATGCGCTACTTTATATAGGAAAACCCGCGCACATGCTCAAGATGTGCTACTTTATATAGGAAAAACCATGCACATGCACGATTGTTTACAGTAAAAGCCGCGCACTTCCATGAACGACACATTTATGGTTGTTGTCGACCCCTCACCCACTTTTGGTTCAACTCCCAAGTCGATTTGACCCTCAAATCTGAGCTGAATCCAAGTGGGGGGCTGGTCAAAGACCTAAGGGTTCCCTAAAGGGCCCCTTGTTCGCACTAAGAACTGGTTGCATATTGCCTCAAAGATATGCTATAAAAGGAGGCCATGGGTGGACTATATTTTCAAGGAATTCATTTGCAAGGTTATGCTGATGTTATTCTCTTGGGGAAACCTCTTTTCTCATCAAAGGCATACTAGCACCATTCCATTTGGGCAATCCACATCACCTTTTGAGTGGGTTAGATTGAGATTCTTTCACCATTTCTTTCAAGTTTTCAAGATGTAAGAAGAGCTCAATCTTGGGGGTCCAAGAGCCCTCCCTTGGAGGAAGAAGGGACCCAAAGTCCCCTTTCTCTTTGGTGTTTTCTTTTCACTAATACAATCCTTTCCATTGCTGACATGAGTCTTGTTTGTTTATTGCTCTTATGTCCTTATGCACAATAGTTTAATTGTTTTTTCCTTTCCTAGTTTAATTCTTAGCTTAGACTTTTATGTTTATTCTTTTAACCCTTTCCTTTACTGCTGTATTGCTTAGCTAACCCAACTAAGATTGTAAGCACCTTTGTTTTTCTCATTTAGGTGACGAAAGAGGTGCTACAGATTGACGATTCCACTATGGAAAGGTATCAATTTCCTACCCTGCTTTTGTTATTTTAGCTCTTGTTTTTACTTATTTAACCTGCAGGTACCATAACTGGCCCAAGTCGACCTACAAAACATCAAATTCAAAGCTGAGTTGAGAGAATTCTGTTCAGAATTTTTTTCACTTCCGTATGATAGTTGTGCACAGTTTTATTGGCCCACAGGTGTGCATCATGTCCACGTGTGCCAAAATCACTGCATTACTCAGCGCCTTCTGCGCATCTGTGCTCAAAAATCTTTTTCAGTTCGCAGATTGGCACTCAGAGAGCCTTTGTCTAGTTTGAAACCCGTGCACCTGTGCAAAAAAGCACACATTGTAAACTTTTTTATGATCTGTTGAAGGCCCATAGCCTTCTTAAAGATCATCCCATGCATGTTGTAATCTGACCACACTTACATTCCCTCTCATATAAAGGGATTATTCAAAATACATAGGTACTTAGGGGTTAAAAATCATTATTTTTCCTCTTTTTTCTTTTTATTTCGCCACATGGATGGCTTGCTTTGACTAAAAATTGGAATCATTCTACATCACATATAAAACTTGCATTAGGACTAGAAATTGGATATCAAATGTTGAGTATGCTCTTCTCTCATGCTCCAAAGTGATCTTGAGAATCAGAAAGAGGTTGAAAGACAATTTCATCTCCCTTAAAAAGATAAAATTTTTAGGAGAGGACAATAGCCCCCTCGGGACTCCTCTTAGTTTATTTTTCAAACACATCTCAAGATTGTAACAGGCCCATACATGCCCACATGCTACAAAGATAAGATAGTATTGAAATTTACTTTCTTAGATTAAATCACTAGGGAAGTTTAAAGGTTTTGTAACGGGCCCATACATGCCCACATGATCACAATCTAGGATAGTTTCAAAGCTTTCTTAGATTAAATAACATTAGGGAGTTAAAGGAATAGTAAAGGACCCACATGTCCACATGCTGGCTTCCTTGGGACTTTTGAATTCCACAAGGTTGTACCAATGACATTTAGTTAAATAGGTAATCAAAGACTTGTAAGGACCAAGTGAAGTCCACATGCAGCAAGGCGACACTTAATTCATTAAAAAATTGGCACACTTTCACTCATTCACACACAAAAGTCACTTCTTACTCACATAGTTTTCATCTCGAAATGTGGAGGTTGAAGTAAGTTTCATCCAAAGGGATTCTGAAACACCCCACGTTTTTCTTGATGAAACTATCCACTCCCACTTAATTTCAATGAGGTTGGCTTACACCGCCAATCTCTCAAACAACCACATCTAATTTTTTTTCTAAAAACTCACTAAGTTTTACTCCACAGGAGGTGGCAAAAAAAATCTTTTAGTCTAGGTAGGATTTCAGGGATAGGCATCCAAATAACTCCCTGTTATCTGGTTCTCACATTTTCAAAACAATAGAAGTTGTCAAATAGGGAACTTTAAATCCTCCAAGTCAAGTGTTCCTAACACCATAAGGCAGGGAGATACCCATGAAGGGTTGAAGGCTGAGGTCCGGTTGTTCTGTGCGTCCCCCTTTGACGCACCCACCTCTTGGACGGGATCCATCCCGTGACCCATTTCTTAGGCCGAAAATCTAAATGTCGCACTTTGGTCGAGGTACCTAGTGACCAAATTTTAGGACATCTACCCAGGTGGAAATTGTGGGCTGCAATTACACCTTGATCATATTTTGTGTGGCTATTGGGAAATATCGTCAGTTCTTTTGGGATATGCACCCTCTACCCCTCATTCTAACTAATTTCTTTATCCTTCACTAGTTTCTCTTTCAGTGGCTTTAGACCCCACTGTTGAGTGCTATTGGAAGGTCCAGTGCTATTTTGAGAGGAAGGACATTACGTATTTTAGGACATGAGCATTTGTTTTCCTTGTTCCCCCACGTGGGCAAAATCCACCTATCGACATGTATGCTTCTTTATCAAAACACTTTATGTATGATACCCTTCTGATTATATTTGATTTGGATATATATTGTATAAGGTTCAAAAATTGCAGGAAAATCTCTTGTTTATTTATTACTCTCACCACCATTTACACACATTCACTCAGATAGTAGGACATCATAGGGGATCCACAGAACCCCCGTCGTTCCAGACACTTTCTAAATCTCCATCCTATTCTAGGGGGAGTTCCTAGTCTTGCCAACTCATCGACTCCACCTTCTCACACTCCTGTGAGTGACACTATCTTGGGATCAACTTTGCTTGGTTTCACCTTACTTGGGTCCAATTCCCAAGGTCCATCATCCACTCGCTCTCCTTTACACGGAAGCAGGGGGACAACTTCCTGTCAAGGGGGATGTACAAACCCACCAAGTCCCCTCCAAGGGTCAGGTACTCAGAACACTCACACTATGGCCGGAACTAATCCTATGCCACCCCCCCATATGCCATATTTAACATCCCTCAACATACCAGATCTGACTAAACTCACCAATGATCCCATATTGCACAACCCCGCATGGCCTGCAATGCTTACCAAACTCCCTTCAGACATCCCCAAGTTTGAAGGAAAAGCAGGAGATGATCCTGCCAACCATATCATGACATTTCACCTATGGTGTTCTTCGAAAAACATCATGTACAATTCCATCCGATTAAGGTTATTTCAACGTACACTCACTGGCCCATCTACCAAATGGTACGTCGAAGAAATATCTGGGTCCCACGTGACTTTTGAATTCTTGGCCAAAGCATTTTTTACCTTCTTTCAATTACCCATTCATCATGACAATGGCCTTGAACTACTCTCAGATTTCAAACAAACCACCTCTACACATATTACCGACCACATCCACGAATGGCGTCGGTGACGTAGCCTCTGCAAAGTTGATGCTACCCCCCAACAGTGTCTCAATTGGTTCCTCAAATCACTCGTTTCCCTCCTTGCCAAAGATGTGGCCGCCACCTTCCCCCAGGCTGAAGAAGAAGCCATTAGCAAGACCCAATGATTCAAACTCATCTACGCCTAGTCCGAATACTTATACATGCTACTCCAAGATGCCCCAAGACCCATGCCATTTGGCCAAGACAAACCTGGGATGTCTCACTCAGTGGATGGATTGATTGGTACCAAAACACACCAGAATCCATACCCCCCACAATCCGCTATGTATGGTACACCTCCATATCCACTGGCATATGGAGGAAATCCATACTACCCCCCTCCCCTTTACCAACAATCATACCCTGTTGTTCCCCCTCAGTCATTGAGGGCACCCCCACCGGTACCCGTGTCGTATTCGGTCTCTCAATCCAGTACAGGTCCACCCCCAACCCATGGATATAACCCTAGAAGTAGTGGAAGTACCTCTATTTCCTATAAGCCATATGGATCCTATCCACATAACAATCCATATTTTCCACTTCCTAGTCCTCGCCAGCTGGTTAATCCTGCACTGGGACAACCACATGCCGATGTCAAATTTGTTCATCCATTTCCCATTCAACAGGTTCATACATTTGAAAAGTTGAATATGGCCAATCCAACTCATAAGTAGAAAGGAAGAAACCAAAACAATGACAATCTAGGTCTAGGCGAGAATGACCCCCACAACCATCCCATTAGGGGCAACCAATACTAAGACCTTCAAGGGGGAACGAATAAAAATATACCACGACAAGGGAAGAACAACAATCTTCGAACTAACTTCCCCTGTGCTATATGTAATGAGTATGGACATTATACTCATCATTGCCACCAAATTCCTGATCTTTGACGGATGAGGGCATCCATGAACTCACAGGGCCCTCCGACACCATCTGCCCCTCAACAGGACCCACAACAGTATTTGAAACCACTAAATCCAACTTTTTTTCAAAACCCCATTCCATACCAAAATGTGATGAACACCCAACAAGTGATCAACCCTACCCCACCACAAATGGGGCAATATCCAACCCCGGGTGCCACTCAACCTAGGAATTCGGTTGATCGCAATGTCCTCCTCACTAGTGAAGAAATTCTTTTGCAAACCCACAACCGTCAATATGGTATGCCTCCCGACTCTACCCCAACCACCTTAGAAATACTTCCAATTACTACAAGACAACCATTAATGATTCCACATCCTCACGCGGAACCCATTCCTCACATACCACGTATGCCTTTATGACGGAATGTGCATAACCCTCATGCTAGGGCTACTCATAATTATAGTCTAGTTGATGACTTAGCCTAGTCTTCACTAGGGAAAGGTATCAATTTCCTACCCCACTTGGGTCAGTTTAGCTATTCTTTTTACTTATTTAACCTGCAGGGACCATAACCGGCCCAAGTCGACCTACAAAACATCAAATTCAAAGCTGAGTTGGGAGACTTCAGTCTGGAATTTTCTTCACTGCCGTGTGACAGTTGTGCACGGGTTTATTGGCCCACAGGCACGCATCGTGCGCACGTGCGCCAAAATCACTGCATTACTCAGTGCCTTCTGCGCACCTGGGCTCAAAAATCTTTTCAGTTCGTACATTGGTGCTCAGAGTGCCTCTGTCTAGTCTGAAACCCGTGCACCTATGAAAAAAAACACACATTGTAAGATTTTTTATGATCCGTTGAAGGCCCATAGCCTTCTTAAAGATGATCCCATGCATGTTGTAATATGCACCACACTTACATTCCCTCTCCTAGAAAGGGATTAGTCAAAACACATAGGCACTTAGGGGTTAAAAATCATTATTTTTCCTCTTTTTACTTTTTATTTTGCCACATGGATGGCTTGCTTTGACTAAAAATTGGAATCATTCTACATCATATATAAAAATTGCATTGGGACTAGAAATTGGATATCAAATGTTGAGTATGCTCTTCTCTCATGCTCCAAAGCGATCTTGAGAATTAGAAAGAGGTTGAAAGACAATTTTATCTCCCTTAAAAGGATAAAATCTTTAGGAGAGGAAAATAGCCCCCTCGAGACTCCTTTTAGTTTATTTTTCAAACACATCTCAAGATTTTAATGGGCCCATACATGCCCACATGCTACAAAGATAGGATAGTGTTGAAATTTACTTTCTTAGATTAAATCACTAGGTAAGTTTAAAGGTTTTGTAACGGGCCCATACATGCCCACATGATCACAATCTAGGATAGTTTCAAATCTTTCTTAGATTAAATCACATTAGGGAGTTAAAGAAATAGTAAAGACCCACATGTTCGCATGCTAGCTTCCTAGGGACTTTTGAATTCTGCAAGGTTGTATCAATGGCATTTAGTTAAATAGGTAATCAAAGACTTGTAAGGACCAAGCGAAGTCCACATGCAGCAAGGTGACACCTAATTCATTAAAAAATCGGCACACTTTCACTCATTCACACACAAAAGTCACTTCTCACTCACATAGTTTTCATCTCGAAACGTGGAGGTTGAAGTATGTTTCCTCCAAAGGGATTCTGAAAAACCCCACCCTTTTCTTGAAGAAACTATCCACTCCCACTTAATTTCAATGAGGTTGGCTCACACCACCAATCTCTCAAACAACCACATCTAAATTTTTTCTAAAAACTCACTAAGTTTTCCTCCACAGTAGGTGCCAAAAGAAATCTTTTAGTCTAGGTAGGATTTCGGGGATAGGCATCCAAATAACTCCCCGTTATCTGGTTCTCACATTTTCAAAACAATAGAAGTTGTCAAATAGGGAACTTTAAATCCTCCAAGTCAAGTGTTCCTAACACCATAAGGCATGGAGATACCCATGAAGGGTTGAAGGCTAAGGTCCAGTTGTTTTGTGCATCCCCCCTTGACGCACCTGCCTCTTGGACGGGATTCATCCCATGACCCATTTCTTAGGGTGAAAATCTAAATGCCGCACTTTGACTGAGGTACCTAGTGACCAAATTTTAGGACATATACCTAGGTGGAAATTGTGGGCTGAAATTGCACCTTGATCATATTTTGTGTGGCTATTGGGAAATATCATCAGTTCTTTCGGGATATGCCCCCTCTACCCCTCATTATAACTGATTGCTTCATCCTTCACTAGTTTCTCTTCCAGTGGCTTTAGACCCCACTGTCGAGTGCTATTGGAAGGTCCAGTGCTATTTTGAGAGGAAGGACATTACATCTTTTAGGACACCAGCATTTGTTTTCCTTGTTTCCCCACACGGGAAAAATCCACCTATCCACATATATGCTTCTTTATCAAAACACTTTATGTATGATACTCTTCTGATTATATTTTATTTGGATATATATTGTGTAAGGTTCAAAAATTGTAGGAAAACCTCTTGTTTATTTATTACTCTCACCACCATTTGCACACATTCACTCAGATAGTAGGACATCATAGGGGATCCATAGAACCCTCGTCATTCCAGATGCTTTCTAAATCCCCATCCTATTCTAGGGGGAGTTCCTAGTCTTGCCAACTCATCGGCTCCACCTTCTCACACTCATGTGAGTGCCACTATCTTGGAATCAACTTTTATTTGTTTCACCTTACTTGTGTCCAATTCCTAAGGTCCATCATCCACTCGCTCTCCTTTACACAGAAGAGGGGGGACAACTTCCTCTCAAGGGGGAAGTACAAACCTACCTAGTCCCCTCCAAGGGTTAGGTACTCAGAAAACTCACACTATGGCCGAAACTAATCCTACGCCACCCCCCCATATGACATATTTAGCATCCCTCAACATACCGGATCTGACTAAACTCACCAATGATCCCATATTTCACAACCTCGCATGGCCTGCAATGCTTACTAAACTCCCTTCAGACATCCCGATGTTTGAAGGAAAAGCAGGAGATGATTCTACCAACCATATCATGACATTTCACCTATGGTGTTCTTCGAACAACATCATGGACGATTCCATCTGATTAAGGTTATTTCAACGTACACTCACTGGCCCATCTGCCAAATGGTACATCGAAGAAATATCTGGGTCCCACACGACTTTTGAATCCTTGGACAAAGAATTTTTGACCTTCTTTCAATTACCCATTCGTCATGAAAATGGCATTGAACTACTCTCAGATTTCAGAAAAACCGCCTCTCCACATATTGCCGACCACATCCACAAATGGTGTCAGTGACCTAGCCTCTGCAAAGATGACGCTACCCCCCAACAGTGTCTCAATTGGTTCCTCAAATCATCTGTTTCCCTCCTTGCCAAAGATGTGGCCGCCACCTTCCCCCAGACTGAAGAAGAAACCATTAGCAAGACCCAATGATTCAAACTCATCTATGCCCAGTCCGAATACATATACACGGTACTCCCGGACACCCCAAGACCCTTGCAATTTGGCAAGAAGAAACCCGGGATGTCTCACTCAGTGGATGGATTGATTGATACCACAACACACCACAATCCATACCCCCCACAACCCACTATGTTTGGTAGACCTCCATATCCACTGGCATATGGAGGAAATCCTTACTACACCCCTCCCCTTTACCAACAATCATACCTTGTTGTTCCCCCTCAGTCATTGAGGGCACCCCTACTGGTACCCATGTCGTATCTGGTCTCTCAATCCTGTACGGGTCCACCCCCAACCCATGGATATAACCCTAGAAGTAGTGGAAGTACCTCTACTTCCTATACGCCATATGGATCCTATCCACATAACAATCCATATTTTCCGCTTCCTAGTCCTCGCTAGCTGGTTAATCCTCCATTGGGACAACCACATGCCGATGTCAGCTTTGTTCATCCATTTCCCATTCAACAGGTTCATAAATTTGAAAATTTGAATACGGCCAATCCGACTCATAAGAAGAAAGGAAGAAACCGAAACAATGACAATCTAGGGCCACGCGGGAATGACCCCCACAACCATCCCATTGGGGGCAACCAATACCAAGACCCCCAAGGGGGAACCAATAAAATTATACCACAACAAGGGAAGAACAAAAATCTTTGAACTAACTTCCCCTGTGCTATATGTAATGAGTATGGACATTATACTCATGATTGCCACCAAATTCCTGATCTCCGATGGATGAGGGCATCCATGAACTCACAGGTCCCTCCGACACCATCTGCCCCTTAGTAGGACCCACAACAGTATTTGAAACCACTGCATCCAACTGTTTTTCAAAACCCCATTCCATAACAAGGTGTGATGAACACCCAACAAGTGATCAACCCTACCCCACCACAAATGGGGCAATATCCAACCCTGGTTGCCACTCAACCTCGAAATTCGGTTGAGTGTCCTCCTAACCAGTGAAAAAATTCTTCTGAAAACTCACAATAGTCAATATGGTATGCCTCCTGACTCTAACCCAACCACCTCATAAATACTTCCAACTACTACAGGACAACCATTGATGATTCCACATCCTCACCCGGAACCCATTCCTCGCATACCATGTATGCCTTTATGATGGAATGTGCATAACCCTCATGCTAGGGCTACTCATAATTATAGTTTGGTTGATGACTTAGCCCAATCTCCACTGGGGAAAGGTATGAATTTCTACCCCACTTGGGTTAGTTTAGCTCTTCCTTTTACATATTTAACCTGCAGGTACCATAACCGGCCCAAGTCGACCTGCAAAACATCAAATTCAAAGTTGAGTTGAGAGAATTCCGTTCGGAATTTTCTTCACTGTCGTGTGATAGTTATGCATTGGTTTATTGGCCCACAGGCACGCATTGTGTGCACATGCACCAAAATCACTGCATTACTCAGCGCCTTCTGCGCACCTGGGCTCAAAAATCTTTTCAATTCGTACATTAGTGCTCAGAGTGCCTCTATGTAGTCTGAAACCCACGCACCTATGCAAAAAAGCACACATTGTAAGATTTTTTATGATCTGTTGAAGGCCCATAGCCTTCTTAAAGATGATCCCATGCATGTTGTAATTTTTACCACACTTACATTCCCTCTCCTAGAAAGGGATTAGTCAAAACACATAGGCACTTAGGGGTTAAAAATCATTATTTTTCCTCTTTTTAGTTTTGATTTTGCCACATGGATGGCTTGCTTTGACTAAAAATTGGAATCATTCTACATCACATATAAAAATTGCATTGGGACTAGAAATTGGATATCAAATGTTGAGTATGCTCTTCTCTCGCGCTCCAAAGCGATCTTGAGAATTAGAAAGAGGTTGAAAGACAATTTCATCTCCCTTAAAAGGATAAAATCTTTAGGAGAGGACAATAGCCCCCTCGGGACTCCTCTTAGTTTATTTTTAAAACACATCTCAAGATTGTAACGGGCCCATACATGCCCACATGCTAAAAAGATAGGATAGTGTTGAAATTTACTTTCTTATATTAAATCACTAGGTAAGTTTAAAGGTTTTGTAACGGGCCCATACATGCCCACATGATCACAATCTAGGATAGTTTCAAAGCTTTCTTAGATTAAATCACATTAGGGAGTTAAAGGAATAGTAAAGGACCCACATGTCCACATGCTAGCTTCCTAGGTACTTTTGAATTCTGCAAGGTTGTAGCAATGGCATTTAGTTAAATAGGTAATCAAAGACTTGTAAGGACCAAGCAAAGTCCACACGCAACAAGGTGACACCTAATTAATTAAAAAATTGGCACACTTTCACTCAATCACACACAAAAGTCACTTCTCACTCACATAGTTTTCATCTCGAAACATGGAGGTTGAAGTAAGTTTCCTCCAAAGGGATTCCGAAACACCCTACCCTTTTCTTGACGAAACTATCCACTCCCACTTAATTTCAATGAGGTTGGCTCACACCCCCAATCTCTCAAACAACCACATCTAAATTTTTTCTAAAAACTCACTAAGTTTTCCTCCACAGGAGGTGCCAAAAGAAATTTGTTAGTTTAGGTAGGATTTCGGGGATAGGCATCCAAATAACTCCTCGTTATCTGGTTCTCACATTTTCAAGACAATAAAAGTTAATAGGGAACTTTAAATCCTCCAAGTCAAGTGTTCCTAACACCATAAGGCATGGAGATACCCGTGAAGGGTTGAAGGCCAAGTTCCGGTTGTTCTATGCATCCCCCCTTGAGGCACCCACCTCTTGGATGGAATCCAACCCATGACCTATTTCTTAGGCTGAAAATCTAAATGTCACACTTTGACTGAGGTACCTAGTGACCAAATTTTAGGAAATCTACCCAGGTGGCAATTGTGGGCTTCAATTGCACCTTGATCGGATTTTGTGTGGTTATTGGAAAATATCGCTAGTTCTTTTGGGATATGCCCCCTCTGCCCCTCATTATAACTGATTGCTTCATCCTTCACTAGTTTCTCTTCCGGTGGCTTCAGACCCCACTGTCGAGTGCTATTGGAATCTCCAGTGTTATTTTGAGAGGAAGGACATTACATATTTTAGGACATGATCATTTGTTTTCTTTGTTCCCCCACGTGGGAAAAATCCACCTATCCACATATATGTTTCTTTATCAAAAAACTTTATGTATCATACCGTTTTGATTATATTTGATTTGGATATATATTGTGTAAGGTTAAAAAATTGCAGCAAAAGCTCTTGTTTATTTATTACTCTCACCACCATTCACACACATTCACTTAGATAGTAGGACATCATAAGGGATTCATAGAACCCCCATCATTCTAGACGCTTTCTAGATCTCCCTCCTATTCTAGGGGGAGTTCCTAGTCTTGCCAACTCATCGGCTCCACCTTCTCACACTCCTGTGAGTGACACTATCTTAGGATCAGATTTTCTTGGTTTCATCTTACGTGGGTCCAATTCCCAAGGTCCACCATCCACTCGCTCTCCTTTACACGAAAGCGGGGGGAAAACTTCCTCTCAAGGGGGAAGTACAAACCCACCTAGTCCCCTCCAAGGGTCAGGTACTCAGAACACTCACACTATGGCTAGAACTAATCGTATGCCAACCCCCCATATGCCATATTTAGCCTCCCTCAACATACCAGATCTGACTAAACTCACTAATGATCCCATATTTCACAATCCCGCATGGCCTGCAATGCCTACCAAACTCCCTTCAGACATCCCCAAGTTTGAAGGAAAAGCAGGAGATGATCCTGCCAACCATATCATGACATTTCATATATGGTGTTATTCGAACAACATCATGGATGATTCCATTAGATTAAGGTTATCTCAACGTACACTCACTGGCCCATCCACCAAATGGTATGTCAAAGAAAAATCTGGGTCCCACGTGACTTTTGAATCCTTGGCCAAAGCATTTTTGTCTTTCTTTCAATTACCCATTCGTCATGACAATGGCCTTGAACTACTCTCAGATTTCAAACAAACCTCCTCTACACATATTTTCAACCACATCCACGAATGGCATTGGTGATGTAGCCTCTGCAAGGCTGACGCTACCCCCCAACAGTGTCTCAATTTATTCCTCAAATCACTTTTTTCCCTCCTTGCCAAAGATGTGGCCTCCACCTTCCCCCAGACTGAAGAAGAAGCCACTAGTAAGACCCAATAGTTCGAACTCATATACGCCCAGTCCGGATACCTATACATGGTACTCTGTGATGCCCCAAGACCCGTGCCATTTGGCCAAGACAAACCTGGGATGTCTCACTCAGCAGATGGATTGATTGGTACCACAACACACCACAACCCATACCCCCCACAACCCACTATGTATGGTACACCTCCATATCCACCGACATATGGAGGAAATCCTTACTACCCCCCTCCCATTTACCAACAATCATACCCTGTTGTTCCCCCTCAGTCATTGGGGGCACCCCACCGGTACCCATGTTGTATCTGGTCTCTCAATCTAGTACGGGTCCACCCTAGTAGTAGTGGAAGTACCTCTATTTCCTATACACCATATGGATCCCATCCACATAAAAATCCATATTTTCCATTTCCTAGTCCTCCCCAGCCGGTTAATCCTCCACTGGGACAACCACATGTTGGCGTAAACTTTGTTCATCCATTTCCCATTCAACAGGTTCATACATTTGAACAGTTGAATACGACCAATCCGACTCATAAGCAGAAAGGAAGAAACCGAAACAATGACAATCTAGGGCCAGGCGGGAATGACCCCCACAACCATCCCATTGGGGGCAACCAATATCAAGACCGCCAAGGGGGAACCAATAAAAATATACCATGACAAGGGAAGAACAACAATATTTGAACTAACTTCCCATGCACTATATGTAATGAGTATGGACATTATACTCATCATTGCCCCCAAATTCCTAATCTCCAATGGATGAGGGAATCCATGAACTCACAGGGCCCTCCGACACCATCTGCCCCTCAACAACACCCACAACAGTATTTGAAACCACTACATCCAACTGTTTTTCAAAACCACATTCCATACCAAGGTGTGATGAACACCCAACAAGTGATCAACCCTGCCCCACCACAAATGGGTCAATATCCAACTCCGGTTGCCACTCAACCCGAGAATTCGGTTGATCGCAGTGTCCTCCTCACCAGTGAAGAAATTATTCTGCAAAACCAAAACCATCAATATGGTATGCCTCCCGACTCTACCCCAACCACCTCAGAAACACTTCCAACTACTACAGGACAACCATTGATGATTCCATGTCCTCACGTGTAACCCATTCCTCGCATACCACATATTCCTTTATGACGGAATGTGCATAACGCTCATGCTAGGGCTGGTCATAATTATAGTCTAGTTGATGACTTAGCCCAGTCTCCCACAACCATATTTGTGTTGGAGGTCCTCCAAACCTGTCCATCACAGTGAAAATCCTTGCTTTCTTCCTTGGGGGTAGTCGACACAGTTGACACGAAGCTGATCACATTTGATTCAGATAACGTAGAACCACGTCTTCCTACCCAAATAGCCTTCCATATACCAGTTAAAATCTGGAACACCACAGTTTATCGGTGTATAATCGATGAAGGTGCATCCACCTGCATCATGTCTAAACACATATGGCAGAAAATTGGCTCCCCTGAGCTAGTACCCTCTACCATCACCCTTCGAGCTTATGACGGTCGACCAACATCTTCTGTAGGGATTTGTCAAAATGTCCCCATAGAACTTGGGGGCAAAACCATCCTCATTTACATTGAAGTTATTGATGCCCATCTTGATTACAATATCTTGTTTAGAAGCAACTACATGTATGCTATGAAGGAAGTCGCCTCTTCTATGTTTTGTAAGATGATGTTCCCACATAATGGGAAGATCATCACCATCGACCAACTTACACATTATGAGCCTAACCATTCCACCAACATTGATAACATCCTCCCCCTTGTTTGTGTTAGCTCGAATGATTTCTTAGTTTCCAACATTAGCCCTGGATTATTCCATGACCCATCCATTTTGGACACTTATCAGGGAGCACCACCGTTCCTAAACCCATCTTTTTCAGCACAAGTGTGTGTAGTTTCCTCTAAAGGAACAGACATCGAAAACAAGACTCCTATAACTGAGTCCCCTCCCCATATCAAAGTTCCACCAGTTGAAGAAATACTACCTTAGGAGTTCCTTGAGAGTGCCAACACACCACTTATCACAGATCTCCTCCCCCTCCAGGGGAAAATCCCGGTATGGTATCTACATCCACCCAATATGGTTCCTCAACCATCCCTCCCTCCTCAGTTAGAGGTAATCCCAATGTAGATTCCAATACTTGTTCCTACCATGCCACCCTCACCCCCAATCACTAGCACCATCGTTGCAGCTAGGGGCAGACGGAAGAAGAAAGAGCCCATCTCTCCACTACCTCCCCGAGTTCAACTCCCTTGTGCCTTATGTGAAAGAAAAGGACACCCCACTCACAAACGTCCTTCTCTTCCCGAGCTACGTAGTTTTATCCAGCTTCCTCAAGAACACATTTTTCTTACCACTTCACCAAGGACGTCCCACGCTACTATGGCGTCATCAACCACATGCAAACAACATATACGAACCAATTTCGTATGTGCCATATGTGCATAGTATGGGCATTACACTCATCATTGTTGATCTATCCCATACGTCCAACACACATTATCTGCGGAACACCACACATATCCTCCTAAGATTCCTCCGGCACTCCATAACAATGCTCGAGCAAAGGGGAGGTCCATTTATTCCCACCAGTCCTCGAGCAAAGGGGAGGTCCATGTATTCTCACCAAATTACCACCCAATTGTCCATAGTTTCAGTGAAACTGGGATGGCATTATGGACCCACCATCCATATCTAAGCCCTTTTCCCCACTTTCATTTTTTGGTACAGGAGCCCATAAGCTTTGTTTTCTGAACCATCTTCGGCCACTTACACAAACATTTTCATCAGGTTATCATTTTCCCTTTTCCCTGGTGGAGCATCTTTCCATGACACACTCAGGTATGCCTGCTCATGTTCAAAATTATCAAATAACTATTATAGGTCCTTTATTTTCAAATATTGTTCATGTCGGGTATTTGGTTTTCATGTGTGTAGGTACTAGTTCATCACACACCAGCACATCCCCTTCAGGTATATGATCGACAATGGCATGTAATCATTCCCTTTGAATATCAATTGCATCTCCCGTCACAACCTCTAAAATTTGCCTGTAGGATCCTCATATCCGGCTCTGCAGTACTGTCACCTCTGCTGCATTTTGGTACTGGCACTTGATAGCACTGTCCCCCACATGAGTTTTCCCATTCATAGTACCCCTTGGCACTTTGACACTCATGCTGCTTTGACCCCCTAGAGAAGGGAGTCTCGATAGTCTTACACATTTCCGAGAATCAACCACATACACATTCTCCTCATTTTGCTAGCTTTCCCAATAGAATCCTAGGTTATCTCTTCTAGGACTGTGCCTCCACAGTATCATTAACCATCCATTTCATCCACAATCCGTTTTCCCATCCGAAAATTTATGTCCATTCCATTTACCTCATACAGAAACCCACCCATGGGACCCCCAACCTCCACTAGTTCTCCATGCAAATTGCATCCTAACCGACCCAACCATCTTGCACTGGGGCACCCATTTGTGTATTTGTACACTCATCCCAAATTATTCTTTATTCATTTAATTGTAAAAAGCCTTTCTTTCCAGCATTTACATAGCTTTCTGTCGTTACTGTTGGTGACCTTATTTTCCTGGCAAAGCAACCCATGTTGCCCTTGGTTGGGGCATTTTTTTTAAAACTCCTACCCTTGCTGACATTATCCATAAACCTCGAGTATCTTACAAGTCCATAAACATTTTTTATCTCTGTGTTTGTCCATTTTATCATGCCTCTGGCACAATTTACCCTCATCTAGATGTTCCCCTGACACTAGATTCAGTTTCACTATTGCTGCCACTTTACATTGCTCCCCAACCAAAGGCAATCTTGTGTCTCACTACTCCTCAACTTCGTCCATGTTCCTCATTAGTTCCTGATTTTGCCCAAGTAGATTTCATGAAGCCCTCTGCTTCTCGAAGTCGTGTCTCCCTTTCTGTCAACATCAACACAGTTTCCAGGAGGGCGATAGTATCTTGACTCTCATTACCTTTACAATGAAGTGCCTCGGACGACACAGAGAGAACCATCATTTCCCTCTGTTGTGATTGACCCCCATGACATTCGACTTTAACTCTTTCTCATGTTGCGGTGGGTCTTACTTTGCGACTATTGCAGTTTATTTTCATATATGCCAAAGACCTCTGAAATTTGATAGGCTATCAATGCATGAGTATCATCGACACCTCTCATAGGTTTCCTTACCTTTTTTTAGAGTTTGTTCACCATCAAAATTGTCCTCTGTCATTATCAAACCACCCCGGAGAGCGCTGCAGTGATCTACACCAACACACAGTTTCAGTTACTGTATTACACATTTTTTATTTACATAGCATGAGCATGGGGCATGCTTGCCTCATGTGTACACAGTTTATTTTTGCACCTTACAAAAGGTTGGTGTTAGGACCCTATAATGTACCTTTTTGTTCATACTCTGTGCTATCATTACATCCTTTTCCCACTCACATTTAAGCTTACATTATCACCTTAACCTATATTTCCAAAGGTATATAACGTTTCTTCTCTTTGCTATATGTTTAATTTGTTTTACCTGTAATTTTACATTACTCTCATACTTAGCCATCGATCAGAAACATATAGTTGCTGAAACAGTTCGAACCGCAGATTATTGTTGCTTCTTGAAGACCCGTTGCTGAAACAGTCAACAACACGCAAATCCCGTTGCTGAAATAGTCCGTGATCTGTGATGCTGGAACAACAATTCACACAGCAGTAACAAGAAGGAGCTGTTACACTGGCCGCAACAGCTGCACCTTAAGCCAACACCAACCATCGCTGCTGCTTGAGACCACGTTGCTGAAACAGTCAGAATGCAAATCCCATTGCTGAAACAGTCCGTGATTTGTGATGCTGAAATAGTATACAATAGCAGTAACAAGAAGATAAATAAAGAAGTTGTTACACTGGCCGCAACAGCTACACCTCAACCCAGCACCATTCCAACTATTGTAATAGCATTTTTCTACGGGAGATCAGAATATCCTATTCCAACATAGAAGATTAGATCTGACTAAGAATAGGATTCGTATGTGCACATGTAATTTGATGCTCAATTGTATTGAGAGGATTCTCCTCTTTAAATAAGGGGAAATCATCATTAGAGGGGATAATCCTTTTTGGCTAGAAAGGAATTACAGAGAAGGACGTGTTCACTTTGGATATTGTAACATGATACAATTGACAGATAAATAAAAGATTATTCTGAGCATTTCTTCTTATTTCCTTTCATTCCTGGGGAATATTGTGAGAAAGGAGGGCCCACCTTCTTCACAAGATTCACCCATTAGTTCTGTAGTGTGTTAGTATTATTTTTGTTCACACCTTGATTAAACTCTGTTTTACTGAAAATCTACTTTATTGAACTCTGTTTTGCTGAAAATCTACTTTACTGAACTCTGTTTTGCTGAAACTCTGCTTTACTGATTGTTACATTGTTTTCATACAATTCATGCTTGGGTAACTGTTAATCATTCTGATTGGTAATTCTGCTTGATGAATTTATGAAAGTGTGATAGTCAAATACAGGTGCTGAAGATTCCTGCTTGGGGAATAGGGTCTTGTTCTCTGTTATGAGATAGTTAGCCTTCAATACATGTCAATCATTTTGATTAGTAATGAGTTCATGAAAGTGTGATAGTTGGAAACAGGTGCAGAAGATTCATGCTTGGGGAATAGGGTCTTGTTCTCTGTTACAGAATAGTTAGTCTTCCTTGTAGTATCCTGAAAGATTTCTTTTCCTAGGTTGTTGTTCTTTTTAATGTAATCCAGGATTCTTTTGATAATTATTTCCTTAAACCTTGAACTCTGCAATAGATAGATTGCTTTTCTGTAATTCAAAGTAGAACTTCAGTCTGTTCAAGGCAAGGTGTGATTAATGTACTTTTACTACAATTATAGATTTCTTTTGAGATTGAGAATATACAGTGTGTGATTTCTTTTGAAATAAACATACTTCCCTGGGTTGACAATTTATGTAACACTTGATTGTTTAGTTAATAAGCAATTACAGTGACCAACATTTTGGCGCCATTGCCGGGGAAGGCAATTATAGATTTCAAAAGCACTTATGTTCTTTCAGATATACAGATTGGATGAGAGGACACAGAGACCCCAAAGAAACTATTGCTACAGGTGGCAGGGGTAGAGGAAGGGGAGGAAGAAAGACTTTTATTGACGAGATTATATCAAAATCTGAATCTGTTGCTCCTCAGCAACCAAGCTCTCAAAAACCAAAATCTCAACCTTCCTTTCAAGAAAACTTTGAAACAGGGAAAGATATTTGGAGTCCTGAGACAGTTGAGAAACCAACAGAAAACATTGAGGATCGAGCAAGTGCAGCAGGGGAACAAACGGAAGAAACCATGGATGAGTATAATGAAGAACTGCATCATGAAGAACAGGTAGGTCTTGAAGGAGAGGTAAATGATGAAAACTCTTTTTCCACCTTAGGATTTCCTATTGGTGATGTTCCTAGAGGAGTAGCTCCCATGAAGAATATTTCACTCTTAGATTTACCTAACTTTCATGGTTTATCTTTAGAAGATCCTGATGAATTTCTTTTCGAGTTTGACATATTATGCAGAAGTTATGATTACATTTCCAATGCTAAAAAATTGAAGCTATTTCGAGCAACATTAAAAGGAAATGCATTAAGATGGTTCATGAGTCTTGGAGGTCATGTAATCACAACATGGGATCAGATGAAATAGAAATTCCTGCATAAATACCAAGACTATTGCCGAACAAGAGAAAAAAGAGAGGAACTATTCAAGATGATACAGAAAGAGGATGAAAATTTGGAGGACTTTGTGGAAAGGCTACAGTATAATCTACAAAGATCCAGTCACCCCGATGTAAGTAAAGATATTCTTAAAAGAATATTACTAAAAGGAGTAAGGGATGACTGTCTAGATATGCTGAATATGCTTGAAAAAGGGGACATATCTAAAGAAACATATGATGAAATTGTTAACCTATGTAAAAGATGTTCAAGAGGATCTGCAAGGAATAGATCAAACAACAGGGATACCACATTTTCAAGAGTTCAAAAATCATCTAGTGGAGGAGCAACAAGAGCCGAAATAGGTAATTTACTTGAGGGTTTTAAAACTGAAATGTTAAGCTCTTTTGCTTCACAAATTGATACCTTGCAGATTCAAAAGAAACAAGCTGAAGCAGAAGCAACTCTGTCCATATTTTGTTCCAAATGTAGAGATAAGCACCCACGAAGGGAATTCCCATTGAACAAAAAGCAAATCTACACCATTTGTGATAAGTATCATGAAACTCAACAATGCCCTTCTTTACCAGGAATCAAGGCAGCATTACAACCAACTGACGAAGAAGCTGAAACTGTCTATCTGTTGACACATAGAAGGCAATGACAACCGCAGGGACAAGGTATGAATCCTAATATGCCATTTACATATTCTAATCGTTGGAATAACTATCCTTCTTTTAATCAAGAAAATTACCCTCCCTATAATCAAATGCAATACCCACCCCTCAATCAAATGAATTACCCACCCATGCAACAAACTAACCCTCCCTTTGTAGATCCAACAATGTGGACTCCTTGGCCTCCACAACAACAACCTTACCTTAACCAATGGAATCCAAATTGGAGAGGTCAACAACCCCTATTCCCAAATCAATTACCTCAATTACAATTTTTGCAACCACTCTCTTTACCATCAGACACTCCATCGAACAATCAAATGATGAGGCCCCAACTACCTGTACAACCTAACCCTAACCCCAATAATAAGGTTGTACAGTGCATTGATATTCAAAACCAACCTATACTTTCTCTTTTCCCTGCGCAATGCAATGATATTCATTTACGATCTAGGAAAATAGTAGAACCTATCATTGATGATGTCACCTCTTCTGATTCCAATAAAGAAGAAATAAAAAAGCACGATGTACCTGAAGAGGTACAATCATCCTCCAACACTGCTGCTGAAACAACAAAACCACCATTCCTTGAGCGTTTAGCTTTGACTAAAACGCCCGAGCCACCTTCTTTCAATCTTCTAGGGGAATTACAAAATCTTTATGTCAAAATTCCACTATTACAAGCACTAAGAGACATACCAATTTATGCCAGAACTATGTGAGACATTTGTGTGAAGAAACCCAGTACGAAAACTAAAGACCCCCTCACAGTTCATGTCATGGGTGATTTGTCTGCAATAATGTCGGGTAAAGTTCCCCCAGTTAAATATGGTGATCCTGACTATCCTACCGCCTCAGTGCAAATTGGAAAAACAGTAATTCCTTGAGTCCTGGTAGACTTAGGCGCTGCTATCAATATTATGACTCTTGAAACCTCACAACTGTTACAACTGAAGAATGAAATCAGAGATACCCCAACCATTCTAGAATTATCTTACTGTTCTAAAATTAAACTGGAAGGAGTCATTGAAGACCTAATCATCTCAGTTGAATCCTGGAATTATCTAGCTAACTTTGTGGTATTACAACCTAAAACAAAGTTGGGGGCCACCCTCTAATTTTGGGCAGGCCTTGGCTAGCCACAACAGATGCTTTTATCAACTGTAGATCTGGTTCAATGACAATTTCCAATGGATATGAGACTAAACATCTTACCCTCTACCGTCACGCTACACCCTTGATTAATAATGACAATTCTTTATGGGTGGACTTTGATGATTAAACTACTCAACCTATCTTGACTATCGGACAAGCCTTAAGCCTTAAAGATGCCACTGAGGATGAAGTAATTAATAATTTTATTTGTGAACCTTCCTCCGTGACTCTAGAGACTCGTAACCAACTAACTGCACTTTTGGAGTCAGATAACTAGGAAAACCTTAACTCTGAAAACCCACCTCAAACATTAGCAACCATCTCTTCTAAAAGTATAGCAGTAGAAATTGAACCTGGCAAAACACTGAACATAAACCCCAACTTGACAGATGCTGAAACAAAACAATTAATGAAGTTACTTCTTGAACATAAGGAAGTATTTGCATGGGACTATATAGATATGAAAGGAATATCTCCCGAATTATGTACTCATCGTATCTATATCAAGGAAGATTATCGACCGATCTGCCAATCTCAACGACGAATGAACCCTAATTTAAGAGAAATTCTTAAGGAGGAACTTCAAAAATTGCTTAATGCAGGGTTTATATATCCTATATCGGACAGTGAATGGGTTTTCCCGTTGGTAATAGTTCCTAAGAAAAACGGGAAATGGAGAGTATGTGTAGACTATAGAGCCTTAAATAAAGCCACTCAAAACGATCACTTTCCGTTACCATTCATTGATCAGGTGTTAGATAGTTTGTCAGGGAAGACATTTTTCTCCTTTTTAGATGGTTTCAGTGGGTATAATCAAATCAAAATTACACCCCAAGACCAAGATAAGACCACTTTTACTAGCCCATGGGGAACTTTTGCTTATAGAGTCCTCCCATTTGGACTATGTAATGCACCAACAAACTTTCAAAGAGTAGTTATAGGAATCTTTTCTGATATGATTAATGACTCTATGGAAATTTTTATGGATGATTTTACCCCTTATGGTGTCTCTTTTGAGGAAGCACTACAAAACCTTGAGAAAGTACTTAAACGATGTATACAAGCCCACCTCTCCTTAAGCACAAAAAAATGTCATATGATGATGAGTGAAGGAGTAGTGCTTGGAAATTTTATTTCATCTCAAGGAATCCAGGTGGATCCATCCAAGATACAAGTCATTAAAAACCTTCCTATTCCCAAAACCCAAACAGAGGTGAGAAGTTTCCTAGGACATGCTGGATACTACAGAAGATTTATCAATTTTTTTTCCAAAATAGCTTCTCCTCTGTTTGTGTTACTGATGAAAAATGTTGAATTCAAGTGGACTAATCCTTGCCAGGAAGCATTTAATACACTCAAACATCAGTTATCTATAGCTCCTATTCTAAGAGGACCTGATTGGACACTTCCCTTTCATATATCCTTTGATGCTTCAGATACTACAATAGGAGTTGTCTTGGGACAAGAAGAAAATCATCTCCCTTATGCTATTTACTTCATTAGCAAGAATATGACTACTGCTAAACTTAACTATACAGTTACTGAAAATGAATTCTTAGCAGTTATCTATGCTATTAATAAATTTTGACATTACATCATTGGCTACTCTACCCTTGTCCATACTGATCACTCAGCTATCAAATATTTAATGAACAAACCTGCCACAAATGCTCAAGTCACCAGATGGTTACTATTATTACAAGAATTTTATATTACAATTGTAGATAGACCAGGAAAAGAAAATGTAGTTGTTGATTTCCTTTCTCGGTTAACACTTGATGATAATACCCCAGCAGATGGTTCCTTTCTTGATGAATATCTATTTGCAGTATTTGCTCACTCACCATGGTATGCAGACATCGCTAACTACTTGGTTGTAGGGAAGTTACCACCACACCTATCCCACCGATAGAGAAGAAGAATCATTAAACAAAGTGCTCGGTATAGCTGGACAAGTGGGTGTCTTTTCCACACAGGACTTGATAAAAGAATCTGAAGGCGCATTAGAGAAGATGAGGTTTATGATTTACTAAAAGCTTATCATGATGGCCCTTGTGGAGGGCATTTTGCTGATAAGAGAACAACACATAAAATTCTCAGGATGGGGTATTATTGGCCCTCACTTTTTAAAGATGAAAAGAAATATGTTCGAGCCTATGATAGCTGTCAAAGAATGGGTCAACCTAATCATAGAGATGAAATGCCATTAAATCCCCAGGTAGTACTCGAACCATTTGAAAGATGGGCCTTAGACTTTGTAGGACCCATTAACCCTCCATCCAATCAAAAAGTTTATATAGTGGTCTGCACAGATTATATGACCAAATGGGTGGAAGATAAAGCACTCCATAGAGCTACTGAAGAAGCGGTTTTACATTTTCTATTTGAAGACATCTTTATCAGAATTGGAGTGCCTAGAGAATTAGTTACAGATGGAGGACCTCCTTTCACTTCTCACGGTTTTAAAGCCACCATTCAAAAAGATCAGATTCATCATAGAATGACTACACCATACCACCCCCAAGCCAATGGACAGGTAGAAAGCACAAATAAAGTAATAGAAGCCATTCTCACAAAAACATTGAAGGAAAATAGAAAGGATTGGTCTCACAGGCTCCCTGAAGCACTATGGGCTTACAGAACTACCTGGAGAAATACTACAGGATTCTCTCCCTATGAATTATTTTATGGAAAAAGTGTCGTCTTTCCTATGGAATTTGAAATCAAAACCTTAAGGACTGCTTTAGCTATCAACATTGATTTGACCGATGCACAGACAACCAGGGTTCAGCAGCTTAATGAATTGGATAAAAAAAGACTAGATGCCATTCATCAGACAACTATGATTCAACAACAAAGATCAAAATGGCATGACAAAACCATCAAGCATAAGCAATTCCAAAAAGGTAATTGGGCTTTAATGTATGATTCTTGGTTTAAATAATTTCAAGGGAAACTACATACCAGATGGCTTGGACCTTACGAAGTAGACACTGTTTTCCCTAATGGAACAGTAAGGCTCCTCACAATTGATGACTCTAAAACACCGTTATTAGTGAATGGTCATCGACTCCATCTATACTAGCGCCCCATTTCCAAAGAATATTTTAAGGCCACATGTGTGGCAGACTCACATTATCTCTTTATAGAGGGGCCTCCTACCCCTCATTGCAATTAATTCTTCTGAAATTAATCCCTTTAGTATTAGATTAGATTTCTTTTACTAATAATTCCTGTCAAGGAATGGCATGTTACAATTGATTCTTTTGCAGATTCTCAATCAAAGAAAAGGCCTACCAAGAAAGGACGATCTTACTTCAAGAAGATCCAAGCTTCATTTTGTGAAGCACTACTCCCTCTTTCTTTATCACTTTCTAGCAAACATTTTCCTCATTTTTCGCCCTTTTCCCCATTGCTGAAACATCACTTTCCAGCAACATTTTCCACATTTTTTGCCCTTTTCCCCATTGCTGAAACACCACTGTTCAACAATATTTCGCCTTTTTCCCCATTACTGAAACATCAATTTCCAGCAACATTTTTCCTAATTTTTCGCCCTTTTCCCCATTGCTGAAACACCACTGTTCAACAATATTTCGCCCTTTTTCCCCATTGCTGAAACATCACTTTCCAGCAACATGTTTCCTCATTTTTCCCATCTTCCCCATTGCTGAAACACCACTGTTTAGCAATATTTCACCCTTTTTCCCCATTGCTGAAACATCACTTTCCAGCAACATTTTTCCTCATTTTTCCCATCTTCCCCATTGCTGAAACACCACTGTTCAACAATATTTCACCCTTTTTCCCATTGCTAAAACACCACTATTCAACAATATTTCACCCTTTTTCTCCATTGCTGAAACACCACTTCTCAGCAACATTTCGCCACTACTGAAACACCATTTCTTCAGCAGTATTTTCCATTGTTAAAACATCACTTTCTAGCAACAATTTTCCTCATTTTTCCCATCTTCCCCATTACTGAAACACTACTGTTCAACAATATTTTGCCCTTTTTCTCCATTGCTGAAACACCACTACTCAACAACATTTCGCCACTGTTGAAACACCATTTCTTCAGCAGTATTTTCCATTGTTAAAACATCACTCTTCAGCAAAGATTTTTCTATTCTTTTCCTGTTGCTGAAACACCACTTTTTTAGCATTCCCTGTCAATAAAAACATCTACTTCAGCTCTTTCGCTCTCATACTACATTTTTTCCTTCCACGACCCTCTCTCATAATTAAACAAACCCTTGATACAATTTCTCTAATAAATCCAAAGTCTCTCCCATGGTTACTGCAGAACTATTATGGACAGGCACTATATATTTTTTTTGAAGTACGAATCAAAGGTAAAGATGAGGTATGTAAAATTTATATGTAAATACAATTGAACTATGGCTAATGAGAAGATCCCGACTCATTATNTTTGGGGGGGGGGGGGATATCGAAATCTTATGCCATCATTTCACACGAACCGACTACTGTCATTTCCTTTTTACCCATCATTTCATTTGTTTTCACCACCATTTGCATGCCTTCACCCGCAAAACTTACTCTGTTCAGAAGCGGTTACTTGACTCTCTGACTGTGCATTTTATTGAGCTGTTAGCTATGGGAGGCCCTATTATACAATACGAACCCGCCACGATAGCCCTGTTACAATTATATCCAAAAGTCTATCAAATTTTTCTGCAGGTAGGCTGGCTGGTTTATTTTCAGAGGCTCCAGGGATTTGATCAACAACAGGTTCTTCAATTTGCTCTAAATATTCAAGAAAGATTATTCCATTGTTCAAGGGGTTTGGATTCCAGTCACAGAGGATGATATAGCACACGTTTCGGGTCTCCCCGTCATTGGCATTTGCTGGTTCAGCCGCAAACACATTATCCTTAATGCCCAGCAGGATTTTCTCTTGCCAGGAGAACAAATTGAGCCTAAAGGTTGGGGTGTTCGACTTAGCTCATTGCCGCCTCCTTGGCCGAAAGTTACAGAGTTTGTCAAGCAATACCTCACCTGTGAAGGTCGATACCAGGTAGTCTACCAGTACGATTTTGTCTTGTTGTCTCATTTACGACATGCTAGATTGGTGAATATTCCCTACTATCTGCTCGGATGTCTTAGAAATATGTCACATTATTGTAAAAAGGCTAAAAATCCCACCCTTTCCCTCACCCATCACCGTCTCGCTCAACTACTCATCCAAAAGGGATTTGCCCCAAAAAACCCTCCCCTAAACAACCCACCCATAGACAATCATCCATAGACCCTCAAGAAGCTGTTGAGCATCCTGGAAATCTTCAGGAACAACAACCACAAAACCTTTCAGACCCTCTAGAAATACCTAACAATCTGCCTATAGACCTAATTGATCCAATTAACCCTCCTACCATACCAAGCCCACCCCACAACTTACCAGAATCATCTACTCCTACTGTTCATATCCTTAGCAATGATTCTGAACCAGATAACTCTCCCTGCCCTATCACTGAGGAAAAACCCACACGCAAAAGAAACAAGTAAATTCCTCCTTTTCCCTCATTTTTACAAAGAAAACGAACGAGGACCTCAACAAGAGCAGCCACTACTGCCACAACCCTAAACCCCCAACCCATCTTGCTAAAAGCTCGTACACCTCTAACCTCCCAAATTCTAGAATTTTTACCTATTCCACCCATGGGCATTGAAACAAAAGAACCAGAGGCCCAATGTACTGCGACATCATTCTCTTTAAATCAAGTAGTTGAAACACAAGAACCATTTACTCATCCAGTAGTTGAAACGCAAGAACCAGCTACTCATCCAGTAGCTGAAACACAAGAACCAACTACTCATTTAGTAGTTGAAACACAAGAACCAGCTATAGCTGTTACACAAAAACTAGCTACAGCTGAAACACAAGAACCAACTGTTGATGTTGTTACCGAAATATAGGAATCAGATGCCCAGGGTGCCGCAACACTACTTTCTCTACATCAAGAATCTGAAACACAAGAATCAGCTGTTGATCTTGTAGCTGCTCCACAAGAACCAACTATTGCGACTGTGACTATTACACAAGAACCAGTCACCTCTCTTAATACACCCATGAAATATCAACAACCAGAACCAACAATGGCCTCTGTCTTACAAGAAAATGAGTTCCTAAGGTTTGAACTGGAAGCTTACAAGCAAGAGCTAGTAATGGTAAAGGAAGCCTACGACAAGGAACTTAAATTGTATACCCTAGCTCACATAGTGACCATGACAGAGGAAAACACAAAAGAGAATCAGTGTAGAGAGCATATGTGAAGTCAATGTGGGGACATTTATTGTCAAGCAGGCTACAAAGTAACTCAAATTCTAATGCCTGGAGCTTCCCCTGCACCTACGACTTTTGCAGTCAAAGAAGAAAACCCTGTTGTTGCACAAGAACCAATAGGACCTTCCAAAATTCAAAATGAACCCTGGCCTACAACAACTGCTACATCTGAATCCCCTGTTTTTATTAATAAAGCTGTACAAACACTGCCTATTGATGAATCTGACCCTCCTAGCAAGATCAACACCTATACTCTTATGGAACGAGCCACTTAGACCCTGCCTCAGCCTATCACTTGCGATGCTGAAACACAAGCTCAACCATGGGATGAGCAGGCAATAATGGACAAATGGAAAAAACAGTTTGTTGCTATACAAGAAAAAATCCTGCAGGAGCACAAACTACTTTGGCTAAACCACATCTATTCAAACTAGGAAGATTTGGAGCAAACACGCCAAGAATCTCATGCCCATAAGAAGAAGAATGAAGAGCTAAAAGGAAAATTGCTCCTGATGATTGAATTGGCACATAAATTTTTGGCTGCAAGGAAACCATCCTCCAATTACTCTCTTTTCCTCATAGAATGACTTACATTTTTTCAGATTAAATCAATCAAAGAAGGTAGACCCCACACAGTGTTAAATCCAGCAGATTGTGTTAGAACTTTTGTAGAAGCCTCTACTATTGATCAACACCTCGTATGTGAGGTATATCTTCATAATGAGGCCATCCCTGAGAACCGACAGCTTAACCTTAACCCTCTTGTCGATGATATCCAGATTCGGGCACTCACCTCCTTCCTTAACAATCAGATTACATGGAAGAATGAATTCCTAGCTGCCATGCATAACGAGGATAACCACCTCCTCTGGATATGGCTAGAACCATAGAACGCTGCCACCTTTGTTGCAGACTATTATCAATTTTTGAAGAAACCAGGGATGATTCAATATATTCGACAACTACAGACAACAGTACTTCAGGATTGTCAACAATTTATTAAATCCACAGAGATCGCTGCCCTACAAGAAAATAACATGTTTTGGAAACAATATTCTGAGAAAAGGAAGGAACTCAATCCCTTTAGTCCTACCAATCTTGAGACAACAATCTCCCGGGTACCTAGCTACATCAAATGCGTTCAACAATGTGCTGAAAGATGGATAGGTTATCAGTTCCATTTTCCTATTCTGTGGATGCTAGCAGAGAAATATCAAGTTCATCATAAGTCGCCCAAAAAGGTTGAAACAACAGCTTGGAAAAGGTTACAACGCATTCAAGGATTCCGAGCTCCAACAGACAACACTTTCCACAGCTACTTCTTAAGTAATTTGCATGCTCAGAGTCGGTATCCGGATTCTGATTCAGATTGAAGTTGCTTGAGGACATGCAACCTTTTTAGTTGGGGGGGATGTTAGTACCCTATAATGTACTTTTTTGTTCATACTTTTTTCTATCATTACATTCTTTTCCCACTCACATTTAAGCTTACATTATCACCTTAACCTATCTTTCCAAAGGTATCTAACATTTCTTCTCTTTGCTATATGTTTAATTTGTTTTACATGTAATTTTACATTACTCTCATACTTAGCCATCGATCAGAAACATATAGTTGCTGAAACAGTTCGAACTGCAGATTATTGTTGCTTCTTGAAGACCCGTTGCTGAAACAGTCAACAACACGCAAATCCCGTTGCTGAAACAGTCTGTGATGTGTGATGCTGGAACAACAATTCACACAGCAGTAACACGAAGGAGCTGTTACACTAGCCGCAATAGCCGCACCTTAAGCCAGCACCAACCATCACTGTTGCTTGAGACCACATTGCTGAAACAGTCAGAACGCAAATCCCGTTGCTGAAACAGTCCATGATTTGTGATGATGAAACAATATATAACAATAGTAACAAGAAGATAAATAAAGAAGTTGTTACACCGGCCGCAACAACTACACCTCAACCCAACCCCATTCCAACTATTGTAATAGCATTTTGCTACGGGAGATCAAAATATCCTATTCCAACATAGAAGATTAGATCTGACTAAGAATAGGATTCGTATGTGCACATGTAATTTGATGATCAATTGTATTGAGAGGATTCTCCTCTTTAAATAAGGGGGAAATCATCATTAGAGGGGATAATCCTTTTTGGCTAGAAAGGAATTACAGAGAAGGACATGTTCACTTTGGATATTGTAACATGATACAATTGACAGATGAATAAAAGATTATTCTAAGCATTTTTTCTTAGTTCCTTTCATTCCCGAGGAATCTTGTGAGAAGGGAGGGCCCACCTTCTTCACAAGATTCACCCATTAGTTCTGTAGTGTGTTAGTATTATTTTTGTTCATGCCTTGATTAAACTCTATTTTGCTGAAACTCTACTTTACTGAACTCTGTTTTGCTGAAAATCTACTTTACTGAACTTTGTTTTGCTTAAACTCTGCTTTACTGATTGTTACATTGTTTTCATACAATTCATGCTTGGGTAACTGTTAATCATTCTGATTGGTAATTCTGCTTGATGAATTTACGAAAGTTTGATAATCAGAGATAGGTGCTGAAGATTCCTGCTTGGGTAATAGGGTCCTATTCTCTGTTATGAGATAGTTAGCCTTCAGTACATGTCAATCATTTTGATTAGTAATGAGTTCATGAAAGTGTGATAGTCGGAAATAGGTGTTGAAGATTCCTGCTTGGGGAATAGGGTCTTGTTCTCTGTTACAGAATAGTTAGTCTTCCTTGCAGTATCCTGAAAGATTTCTTTTCCTAGGTTGCTATTCTTTTTAATATAATATAGGATTCTTCTGATAATTATTTCCTTAAACCTCGAACTCTGCAATAGATATATTTCTTTTCTGTAATTCAAAGTAGAACTTCAGTCTATTCAAGGTAAGGTGTGATTAATGTACTCTTACTACAACTCTAGATTTCTTTTGAGATTGAGCATATACAGTGTGTGATTGCCTTTGAAATAAGCAGACTTCCCTGGGTTGACAATTTATGTAACACTTGATTGTTTAGTTAATAAGAAATAACAGTGACCAATAGTTGGGTTCTTCAGGTTCCCCTCTCCCTCCAACAGGTTTCTTTTGATACTCTCATTATCGCTCTCTCTTACAATGATACTCTCAGTAGAAGAAACATCGATGAATTTTGGCTATACGTATGCTCCTAACCACATCCATCAGGGGGCATTTTTTATCACTAAAATTTCATCCGCAAAAGGTTACAGGAATCCAACATCTCCAGACAACTATTAGTTCACCCACAGCTTCAAAAATGCATGTACAAGAGGCAAAAACTATACAATTGGGTCAAAAAATTGAAGTGCCCAAATTTACCAAGGAATCACGTGCACATGCCTGAGATGTGCTACTTTATACAGAAAAACCTGTGCACATGCTTAAGATGCGCTACTTTATATAGGAAAACCTACGCACATGCACGATGGTTTACAGTAAAAGTCACGCACTTCCATGAACGACGCATTTATAGTTCTTGTCGGCCCCTCACAAACTTTTGGTTCAACTCCCAAGTCGATTCGACCCTTAAATCTGAGCTGAATCCAAGTGGGGGGCTGGTCAAAGACTTAAGGGTGCCCTAAAGGGCCCCTTGTTCACACTAAGAACTGGTTGCATAATGCCTCAAAGCTATGCTATAAAAGGAGGCCATGGGTGCACTATATTTTCAAGGAATTCATTTGCAAGGTTATGCTGCTGCTATTCTCTTGGGGAAACCTCTTTTCTCATCAAGGGCATACTAGCACCATTCCATTTGGGAAATCCAAATCACCTTTTGAGTGGGTTATCTTGGGATTCTTTCACCATTTCTTTCAAGTTTTCAAGTTGTAAGAAGAGCTCAATCTTGGGGGTCCAAGAGCCCTCCCTTGGAGGAAGAAGGGACCCAAAGTCCCCTTTCTCTTTGGTGTTTTCTTTTCAGTAATACAATCCTTTCCATTGGTGACATTAGTCTTGTTTGTTTATTGTTCTTATGTGGCGGTAAAGATTAAAGGCCCAACTAAGGATGTTGATGTGGCTGAGTGTAATATTGGCACAGAGGGGAATCCAAATTTTTTCAAGTTGTCAAGCAGCCTGTCAAGGGAGAAGAGGGATGTGTATGCTGAGTTATTAAAATATTTCACTGATGTGTTTGCTTAGACTTATGAAGACCTCAGAACTTATGACACTAGCGTTATCAAGGATAAGATTCCACTGAAGGAGGAGGCCAAACCATTTAGGCAGAAATTAAGATAGATTAATCCTATACTACTGCCTATTATGGAAAGGGAGGTAAAGAAGTTGCTAGATGCCCAGATCATTGTGCCTTTGAGATATTCAGAGTGGGTGGCCAACCTGGTCCCAGTGAGAAAGAAAAGTGGGGAAATCAGACTTTGTGTCGATTTTAGGAACCTGAACAAGAGCTCAAAGAAAGACAATTACCCCTTCTCGAAAATGGAACACATATTACAAAGGGTAATTGGCTCATTAAGGATATCCATGATTGGTGGATTTTTGGGATACAATCAGATCTTAGTCTTGCCTGAGGACAGTGAAAAGACATCCTTCACCACTCCTTGGGGTATATTCATGTATGCCAAAATGCCCTTTGGATTGATGAACACAAGAGAAACCTTCCAGAGAGCCATGGATATCGCTTTCATTGGAGAAAAGAACAAGTTCATGGTTATCTATCTAGAAGATATTACAGTTTTCTCCAAATAAGATAGAGAGTATTGTGAGCATTTAAAAAAGGTTTTCCTGAAATGCAGGAAATTTGGTCTCTCCTTAAATTCAAAGAAATCATTGTTTTCCATGAAGGGGGGAAAATTATTAGGGAATATAGTATCTGGTGAGGGAGTAATAATTGATCCCAGAAGGGTGGAAGCAATCCAAGCCTTGTCACTCTCGAGATCCAAGAAAGAAGTCCATTGTTTCATGGGGAAAGTCAATTTTTTGAGAAGGTTTGTTTCCAATTTCATTGAATTGGAGAAGCATATCACAACCATGCTCAGGAAGGGGAACAAAGTGAAATGGATTGATGAGCCCAAATAATCCTTCAACCAAATTAAGAAGGCACTGACTGAGGCACCCATGCTGATCAATCCTGATTATTCCAAGGATTTCCTGATTTTTTCCTTTGCTTCGTATGATACAATAGTGATTGTTTTGTTGCATAAAAATGATGAAGGGATGGAACAACCTATTTCCTTTTTCAACAGAGCATTGAGGGATGTAGAGATCAGATATGACATCATGGAGACGCAGACCTATGCCTTGGTGAAAGCTCTCAAAGATTTCAGAGTCTATGTTTTGCATTCGAAGATCATTGCATATGTTACTTCAGTTTCTGTGAAGGACATTCTCATTCAACCTGACATAGATGGGAGAAGGAGCAAGTGGAACACCAAGATCCTTGAATTTGATTTGGAAATAAAACCCACCAAGCTAGTTAAAGGCCAAGTTTTAGCCAAGTTATTAGCTCAATCAAATTGTAAATATTTGGGGGTTAACTCCATCAACACTTGCTCAGAAAACTAGCAGGCTTAGGCATTTGATATAAGTCTTCAGGACAACCCTCCATTGGTAGAATGCACCTGGTACAAAGACATTATATATTTTCTGTAGAAGTTGTGGCCTCCAGATGGTATGGGAAGGAACAAGGAAAGAGCTTTAAAGCTCAAAGAAATTAGATATTTCCTTATTGACCAGGTTTTGTATTGGAAGGATCCTCTAGGAGTGCTCTTAAGATGTCTTGACCCATAGGAGGCCCAAAAGATTATATTTTAGTTCCACGATAGCCTATGTGGGGGACATCATTTCTGGAAAACCACCACCTACAAAATTCTCAGGGATGGGTAGTATTGGCCTACCTTATTCACTGATGTCTGTGCGAAAGTCAGGGCTTGTATCAAATGTCAAAAATTTTCTGGAAAGCAGCAACTCAAATCTCTTCCATTGAAGCCTGTACTAGCTTCAGAACCCTTTCAACAGTGGGGTATGGACTTTATTGGGGAGATTCATCCTCCTTCAAGTGGTCAGCACAGGTGGATCCTAACTGCGAAAGATTATTTCACCAAGTGGATAGAGGCTATCCCCACAAGGAACGCTTCTCATAAGGTGATCATTGGTTTTCTGGAGGATATTCTAGCAAGGTTTGGGTGCCCGACCATAATCATCATTGACAACGCTGCATCCTTCAAAGATGAACCATTGATCAATTTTTGTGAGCAATTCAAAATTGCACTAATTCACTCTACCCCCTACTATCCAGAAGGTAATGGATTAGAAGAACCCTCTAACAAAAGCCTGGTAAAGATCATCAAAATATTGTTAGAGGATAACAAGAAAGCATGGTATTCAAAGCTCAAATTTGCTCTGTGGGCTGATAGAGTGACAAAAAATCGGTCCCTGGGCATCTCTCCTTTCCAGTGTGTATATGGGATTGAAGTAGTTTTTTCTTCTCAGCTCACCTTTCCTGTGGCGAAGTTCTTCCAAGACTGCTAGGAAGATCATTATGACATGATCAGAAGAATTCATCAACTGGTAGAAGTGCAGTAGGAAAGAGAGCAGCTTCTAGACAAAGCACATCACCGACAACAGAAAATCAAGTAGACCTTTGACAGGAAAAGCAATAAGGAGGATTTCCAGCTGGGAGATATGGTACTCAAATGGGATGCACCTAAGAAGGAAAAGGGAAATCATGGAAAACTTGAAGCCCTTTGGATTGGCCCCTTCCAAATCTCTAAGAAGTTCCCAAATAACACTTAAAACTTGCAAGATTTGGAGGGAGACGAAGTCTTTGGTGGCCCTGTAAATGGGCACTTCTTGAAAATGTTTTTTGTTTAAATTCATAGTCAACGTCTTTCCATTGTAAATACCGTTCATGTTTCATGTTTAATTTGTCTTTTTTCTAATAGAAGACTCCACAACCCAACACTAAGGCACTGAAGCCATGAAAGGATTTCTTAGAGCCTCGCAGGGAGGACTCTATCCCCCATGGAGCCTAATGTTATCACATAAACTTTTCAAGGTATTTAGAGTCGTGTTTCCTGCCTAGGTCTGTAATTTTCTTTGTCTTTCCACCCTGTGTAGACCCGATTGTAATTTTTCTTCTCGTCTTGTGGTTTTCCTTCTGTTTGTCTTCATCCAATTGATCGATCTATTTTCCTTGTCAGAACACCTGAAATCCATCGGCCATAATACTTTATGTTTTCCCTAGGGTCGATGCATTTCTCCCTTTGCCTCTAGCACTGATCCTCTTATTCTTCTCAAGCCTCCAGCCAGTCACCCAAGTAATCGTTCACAGGCCGCAATCATGATCGTCGAGCGCAACACTTGAAGTGGTTTGATGAAGATGCAAATCAAACGAGAAAGCAAGTTTAGTCTTCAACAAAGGCAAGCGAGCATGAGAATTGGGAGTTCAAAATGTTGTAAAGTTGTTCAAAAAGGATCGTGAAGTCCCAATTCACGAAAAAGTAAATCTGGGCCATCCAATTGTGAAGAGCTGAGGGTCATTGATCTGACATCGGAGAATTTTGAAGGATTGGGAATCGAGAGTTCAAGGTTATTGTCATAAAGGTGCATCCATAGCCCAAAGTCCTGAGACCCGAAATGTCGATGTGATTTGGGTCATTCGATCAAAGGAGACGCCTGGCACCCGATCTGAGGGATCATGATTTCGCGATTCAAGGGTTTTCTCATGAAGCACCTCATGAAATCGCGAAACGTGAAATTGTGATGCGCCTATGAGATGGGCCCATGGTCATAGCCCACAGTCACGTAGGGCAATGAAAGGGAGCTTCTCAAAGAATTGAAGTGCTCGAGTCAGTCATAGAGAAGGACTGTGTGGCCTTGAGCCACCAGAATTAACTCAAAGAAGTTGCGTTCTCACTTGGACATTCATGGGTGTCAGGATCCACCTAGATCCCAATGCACTTGGTTAATGGAAATCATCGGAGTGTCGGCTTTGGAGGCATGTTGTCAGCCCAAGGTCTCTCTATCAATGAAGTTTTCTGCAAATCCCATACTGATCTGAGATCGCGTCTGATAGAAGAATGTATGTCTAGTCTGATAGGAGAAGAAGAAGACGTGAAGCATTTACTACAGTGACCAGAGCATGCTTCTGCAAGGGGTGAGTTTCTTTGAGTATATATACTCAGTTTTTATATTTTGCAAGGGTCGATGGTAGAGAAAAGCTCCCGAATTGTAAAGCTTTAATGAACTCTCTGGTTATCTAGTTATGTATATGCATTTGAAACTTCTTGTTTAATGACAGTCAGCTTTCTTACTTCCTCTTGTTTCCCTTTGACATTGAAAGAGTTCATGGTTGAATGATTCACTTGAACTATTGTGACTGCATTATGATGAAAGTTTGATTATAGTGTTGTTATAGTTCCTTTCAGTTTCTGTGAAATTTAAATTCAAGAAGTTCTTGTGTTTAAATTGTTCCTCATTCATCTACTGAAAGACTTGATGTCCTTGGCATACGTCTACATTTTCTCAGAAGTCTTCCTCCTACTCAACCTTACTACAACTTACTGTTTGAATTTAAACCAAGACCTCACCTGCTTGTACATATCAGTCCAGTTTTCTGAGTTAAAATGGTATTTTCTTGAGAATGCGCCCATTTGACCCTTTTTTAACCAATATGTGACATAAACTCTGATGGGTATCAGGATTACCTCTGCCAAAATCCATGGGTGACTTCTGGTGCTAACAAATTCAATGAATGGATTCCGCCAAAATAGTAATCTCCTTGTCCTCTTGCTTTTCAATGGATTAAAATTCATTTTTATTGGTGTAAAATTGAGTTTTGAGTTGAGTTTTAGGTTGGTAGGTGTGCGCTGGGGCCACCGTAGGTGATCTATATTAGGACCTGCAGAAGACATAGGTTTCTGCAGGTGGCTCGTGGTTCACCTATGGAAACCCCACATTGTGTGTAATACTCCACCTGCGGTGGTTGAAAATCAAATTTTCTTCATATGCGTTTAGCCAATAAAAACTTTTCAAAGCAACAAATGAGGATGCTAACTCCCTTTTATTGTCCCAATATAGGTTTTTGATCATCAAAATGTTGGAGTGGAGGGAGAGGGAACATGAAGATGATGATTTCATTGCTTTGAACAACTCAGGCACTGTAAATTCCCTCTGACAGTGTGGTTTACTGAAATTATTTAAAATCCAGGGCATGGGGGCCCAACTGAGGTTACTGGAGTATCTAGTCCACATGTGGGATGTGGACCAGCAGATGTTTCATGTGGGTGCCCATGTACTGTCCTTAGATATCGAAGATATCTATTTCTTGATGATATTATCTCATCATGGATCTCATGTGACCTTGACAAGAGGTAGAGGTGGTAGTCTACCAATGAGTGAGTATCTCCATTGATACTATGATCCCGAGGTAGAGATACAGAAGGGAAAAGTTTCCATTAGGGGTGTTTGGGATTTATCCCTTCAGACTATTCTTTTTACCATTTCACGTATGGAGAGGAGTGAATCTCCTCACATGGCCCTCCAAATCTATTTTCAATATGCAGTAGAGTGCATGGAGCCTCAGGTTTTTAACTGGAGCAACGGAGTTCTTCGTAGCATGACGATATAGCTAACAAAATGCAAGAGAGGGGACCTGAAACAATTTGGATACGGGTCTATATTAGTGTCTTTCTTCTTAGAGAGAGTCCCCCATTTATGTTTACACGTAGAGTGGGGCATACTGACTCCACGAGACCCAAGGATGAAGAGGTGGTGCGACCTCATGGCTTAACATGTTGCAGGCCCCATCGTGAAGTATAATGATGTAAGTTTTGACTGGTTGAGGCCTCAACTTTTGATGGTGGAAAATTATGCATATTCTAGGTTGGATTTCAGAGGCGACCCCGACTTGGTTCTACCTAAAGGCTTTCAGTGGGGATATCTAGGTAAAAAATACATTTTGTTTTTATGATGTTTTTGTGAATTTTGAAATATAAAATGTTTTTTATGCTTTCAATCCAATGACTAATCAAAACTTTTTGACAATGCAGATGTAGGGCCACATCAGCCTCCCGATACATCCCTTATTCTGAGACGAGGGGAAGCAATTGTGGTAGCAGGATGGGATGTTGGTGACTATGAGGTGGTCGAGCATAACCTAAAGGGATTGACAACAGATATCCCAGACATCTCCATCGATGAGATTTCGAGGCATTATCAATGCCATATTGTGGGTGTATCTGGTTCACTTAGTCAACTACTTCGTAGGGTAGCATGGGATGTAGTGTGCTACCATGAGAAGCATCCTTGATGATATTTTGTATATGAAGCCAAGTGCTTCTCATTTTGATATTTTTGGTCTTCGGACAAAAACACATTTTTGTAAAACACTTTTATCGTTATATATATACATGAGGCTTCTACCAGTTACTTGCTTTAATGTGAATTATGGTTAGATTTACATGTGTCTAAAATGTCTGTCTAACACATAATTAGCTAATGCATCTGTTAATGTATTTAGACATCTAGGAATATGCTGATATTTAATGTAATCGAAGTAACGTTCTAAGAGGCAAATTCGTAGATATACCCGTAACAAAGTAGGACTTCGGATAGCATAGACATTACTTAACTGTAGTACCACTAACTGTGAATCAAGTCATACAACAAAGTGAAGGATTCCAAGTGAAATAGCGTTGGTCAACAATTCAATGACTGCACTATATTCCGTGATATTGTTAGTTGCACGACCGAGGCAGACACCGTGTAGACTGATTAACTCATTCATAGGTGCATAAATTGCCCAAGCAGTGGATGCTAAGTTCTAAGTACTACGACTACCGCCATCAGAAAGCCAATGTAGGGTAGCGAAGGCACCGAAATTTGGAAACCAAGCACAACGCAAGGTAAATAAATGGGGGTTGAAACCAAATAACGAAAAAACACACAAAATTAGCACACAATAGTATGATACAATAAAAATACAAGCACTCATGCAAATATGGCCTAAGCATAGTAATTCTTTAAGTAAAGCCCATTCCTAGGCTCACTCAAGGGAATGCCATCATAATCCACTAATTCATATTCTCCCTTCTCCAACACCCGTTTGACAATATAAGGACCTCGCCACATAGCCTCGAATTTTTCGACCCCTAGTAAATCACAATCTTGTTCATAGAGGAGAACTAGATCACCTTCAGAGAAAACATGTGGCTTGACATGCTTGTCATATTGGCCCTTGACACACCTTTTTGGGGCTTCAATAACCAGGGTGGAATCATGACAGGTTTCATCTAATTGCATCAGGTACAATAGAAGTTCCTCTTCGACAGAGGTGTTGGGGAGAATTTCAACGACTAGCTTCAAAGATGGTATCTCACATTCAATCGGTAGGACAACTTTGATACCATACACTAATTGGAAAGGTGTAAGCCCCGTGGCAGACTTTACAGATGTCTGATAGGCCCATAATGCTGAAAACAACATCATGTGCCAACTTGTCTTGTGAATTCCTATTATCCATCGAAGCACAATGATAATAAATTTGTTTATCACTTCAACCTGACCATTGGCTAGTGGGTAATAGGGGGTTGAGTTTTCATGTCGAAGACCCAACTTTTCAGTAAGCTCAGACATCATGAAGTTTCTAAAATGACTACCGTGATCAATTACAATAGCTTGTGGGATTCCAAATCGAGTGATGATATGTTTGAATATGAAAAGTGTTGCAGTTTTTCTGGTGTTATCGAATGTAGGCATCGCCTCGACTCATTTAGTGAAATAATCCATGGCTACGATGATGTATCCATGCCCCCCGACTGAGTGAGGGTTACATGCCATGAAATCAATGCCCCATTTTGTGAAAGGATCAACATAAACTAAAGGGTTTAAAGGAGCGGGATCAGATATTATTTTATTATTATACGTTTGACAAGCATGACACTTCTGGACAACAGTAATACAGTCTTTAAACAAAGAAGGCCAGAAGTACCCTGATCGTAAGATCTTTTGGGCAGTGGCATACTCAAACACATGACCACCACATGCACCAGAGTGGCAGTCATTCAAAGATTTCTCAGCCTCATCATAGGTGAGACAACGTCAAAAAATAAAGTCAACACCACGACGATAAAGAGTGTCACAGAGAATTATGTATTGACGGGCTTGATACCGTATACGACGACGATCTGTGCTAGAAAGGTTGGGCCGGAAAGTTTGAATCTAGAGATAGATGATAATATCTTTATACCAAGTGTCATCAGAACTGATAAGAAAAATGGATTCATTAGGTAAGGAATCCTCTGCCACGTTTTCTGTCTCAGTGGAGGGAAGGTCACATATCAGTTCGGCGAAAACTAATGATTTCTTAGACTTAGCGTGTTCAAAATCTAAGTCGAAATCCTAGAGAATCAAAATCCATTTAAAGTACTTTCCCCCTAGAAATTGGCATGTAAGGATATGCTGCATAGAGTTGCAATCGGAAATGATAGTGGTTCTGCATAATAGGATATAGTGACGGAAACGTTGGACAACTTGAACAGCTGCAAAGGTCAATTTTTCCGCATGTAGGTATTTGGCTTCGGTAGTTGTGAGACTTCGACTCAAATAATAAATTACATGTTTTTCATGCGAATCATCTTCTTGGACTAAAACCATGGCAATGGTAGAGTCCACAGCGGCGAGGTAGAGGAAATAGTCTCCACTATAATCGGGCAGGAAAAGCAGTGGTGTACGAGTTAGGGAAAGTTTCAAAGCTTCGAAGGCTTTGTTGGCAGTTTCATCCCATACGAACTCGTAACCCTTCTTCAATAGTTGCATAAATCCTAACGTTAACTCAACGTAATTGGGGATGAATCGACGCAAAAAGTTTCCCTTCCCTTGCAAACTTTGGAGCTGACGAAGTGTAGAAGGAGGAGGTAGATTAAGGATAGCCTCAACCTTCAGAGGGTCCACCCTAATTCTGTGAAGTGACACAATAAAACATAGAAGTCGACAGGACTCCACACAAAAAACACATTTGTGTGGGTTTAAACGTATACGATAGTAACGACAACGAATGAAAAAGGGTTACGAGTTCGTATGGGACGAAATTGCCAAAAAATCCTTCGAAGCTTTGAAACTTCCCTAGTGGAGTCATCAATTTTGTTATTGGATATATTGGTAAATGTGGACATAAACTGATCTCCCTAGATCTAGAACAAAAAAAGAAAAGACATGGTGCTTTCCCTAAGCTCTAATCATTGAATTTATCATCAAAGATAGGATGAGTAACATACCTTTGAATATCGATTCCTTATGTATTTGTTGTCCTTGCTTCGCTCTGGTGCTCTTGTGATATTGATCCTACAATGGAACACAAACCAACCAAAGTGAAAGAAATAATAATATATTCAATGAAGACTTATACATGTGATCAAGGAATCATGTAATAAAATGAGACTGATTTTATGGGAAAGAAACATGCCACTGTATTATATTAAGAGAAAGTGGAAGATACAACCAAACAACCTTGATGTCGCTAAATTCCCTTTCGGTGGCCCTTGCTCTTGACACACACACTTGCTCCAAGCTTGCATGAAGATGATCCACAATAACTTGGTAAGTTAAGATGAAGCCTTCAAGCATCTGATGTAGAGTACCTCACACAATTCACAGCCTATTCAACCTTAATCATTCCTTACTTTCTCTTTCTTACTTAATGCTTAACCTTTTCCATGAGAAATCCATCATTGTATAGGAGAAGGAGAGATGGTTAAAGAGATCAAGATGATCCCACCAAATCATAAAGGAGAGTAATATCTAAATCACACACATGCCACCTCATATTCTAGAAGATTCCTTCTAGAACTTTCATGAACTCCTTCCTTTTTCCCAGTTTTAGAACATTGTCGCACCCTGTCTATATAGCAGGCAGCGGAAACCCCACAGGCTAGGTATGGAGAAGCCTGCAGAAATAAACATTTCCACATTGTAGAATACTACTAGCCTATAATGTCCTTCTAAAAGAAAGCCCTGTAGAGCAGGAAACTAGTTACTTTTCTAATGGGAAAGATCCTTTCGAGAGGCTGAGTACATGCTTGTAGACACATCACCAGGTTGACCAAAATAATGTGTAATAGTCTCCACAAGTGCACTATTTATAAAGTTTTGATACAATGGAAGGACACACAACCCAAGGATGCCACATGGGGACCAACAAAGATCCTTAAGCAATTCCCTCTTTTTTAGCCTTAAGGACAATGCCACTTTTTAAGGGGGGGAGCATGTGAGAGTCCTAGTCTCCCTAACTCCATAACTAGATAGATAGGCTGCTATGTATTTCTATGTATGAATGCCATCTCTAGTAAATAAGACCCATGTAGTAGTGTGAAATAAATAAATGTAAGAATGCTTACTAAAAGGTTTCACCTACTAGAATGTTCCTAGGAGGTAAATAGTATTATATAAAGAAGTAGAAGCAATGTAATGAGATGTCTTGCAAAGTTATTTGCAATCAAATCTCTAGTCAATTGGATGTTTCCCCCTCGAAGAAGCAAGTGAACATTGCTTCCAGTAATAAAGGTACACCATTTTAGTGTTATTCTAGTTCTTTATTTGGATATTGTGGTTGTAGATCTGTTTTTATGTAGTAAATTTAGGTAAAATATGTTATTTATTCTTTGTATCTTTCAATTTGCTAATAAAGAATGTCATGTCCCCATTTTTTGGGTTCCCCTGTTCTGTAGTTGGAGTTGACTTCCGAGGCTTGTGAGTGAATAAAAAGGGAGTCAGGGGGTTTAATTGATGTCACCTAGTTAGGATATGTTATGTTTCTAAAGTGATATTTAATTAAAAGATAATAAAGTAACTTTTAGTTTAATAGTTGCTAAACATTAGTAATGTGAATTTAATCTTCAAGTGAAAATTAAAAAGGGGGGAATAAGGGTCATGTTTGATTTAGTCAAAAGGGGAAAGCTCTAGAAGGGGATGGAGGAAGAATAAAAGGTGAGGTAGCACTTTACTTTGGGATTATGTTTTAGATTTGATCTCATATTGGAGTGCTCTTATGAGCTAAGGTTTTCGTCAGGGTTTTGGAAAAGCCCTTCCATTGGAATTTGGTTTCGGTGGTGCAACATCCACCCTAGCTAGACAAAGAGGAGGATCCACCAAAGAACTTCGCTTGAGCTTCATCTTCTAGTTTGACATCATCTTGGAGAGGATTTGGAGGTTAGGAGTTATCCCTTCTATAGTTTGGAGGAAGGAGCTTCACCTATTGAGGAGACAGTGGCATTACTCTAGATTTTGGTTTGCATATTGCTTGTTTGTTTGATATATTGCATTTTCCATAGCAACCATAGAGATTGAATTGTGGTTGGGGTTTTAATCCATAAATAAAATGCCCATTTTGTCTTTTCCATTTTATGTGTAGTTAGATTTCATACCATGTGTTTGACGAAAGAATATATACACAAATTGTTTGTATAAAGTTTTCACTCAAGATTGTAGAAAAAAGAGTATATGAATGCAAATTGTTTGACAGAAGTACACAACCAAAAACATCATAAATTACACAATAAATTATTGATATCCTAACATCGCAGATCTGGGGATATTACAAAGAACACCATAGCTTCCATGGGCATTGTGGCCTCAATGGCTCCTACATAATCTTCTACCTCCTTTATATGCTTCAATATCTCACTCCTAGATTCTCTACTCAACTACAGAAAAATAAAAATACCAAAATAAGGCAACCCCTTCCTTTTCTAACATTATAGTATTTAACATAGCATGATAGTCATCCAAGGATAGGATTAGCGTTTTTGTATGCCTTAGCCCTCAACTAGTGTTAGGGTTTTGGAACCTCTAGATTCTCTTTGAAATTCCATACGTAACTAGCCCCATGTGTGAGTAATGAGGGCTGACATGGCATCCACTCGGTGCCGTGGTGATCAACAAGGTAGGTCAACTTGCGAGAGGCATAACTTTCACATACCAACTCCGATTGAGGTAATTTTTGCACCCTTGGAAAACTTTCGATGCATAGAATAGTGTTGAGAGGTTGGGTTCTTTTCTCACAAAGTTTTGACCTAAAAAGGTGTCATTTGATGCCTCAAACTGGCTCTAGAATTTTTCGGATATCAAACCACCGTATTAGGACCTACCCCTAAAATGGGTCCTACAAGCCAATTCCTCGATTGTTTTCACCCAAAAAGTACCAAGATAGATGGAAAATTGTATAATGATCCATTATGGATCGCTTCTCATCAAATTCTCCTCAATCCTTAATGATTTCTAGTAATCCTATGCATCTGTACAGAAATTCAATTCTATTGGGTATGTGTTATATTCTTTGCATGTGTGTGTGTAGGCGCGTCAGATTCGACAACTGTGTCTGACAATCCCTCATAGTAGTGCTCTTTGTTTCGTGTGCGCTGGGCGCTTTCCTAGGGGGCTCCTAGGGGGGGCAGGTATGCCCCCCCTGGTTACGTACAACGTTCGACACCGGGCATTAGTGGTTTTCTAAATTAATCCCAGATTAAGGGATTAAGGTTTTGGTATCTACGGAATACCTAAAAACATTGTATATATTGTATGGTGAATGATGAAATTCGATATAATGAATATAAGAAAGGTTTTCCCGATTGAGGGTTTCCGGTATAAAATCTCTGTGTACTTTGTGTATGAGCCATTGATTAAATTATGTTTTGCTTAAGAATCTGTATGCATTGCTTTACTTCACAGGTTTAAAACTTACAAATTCATCTTGAAGAAATCATTCAAACCATTCAAATACTTGGCTATCGATTATCACATTGTCTCATTGTTCTCGGACCTAATAGAAAATTTGTAAAACTCCTTAGTGTTCTCTTTCACTGTCCTCTTGAACTGCTTGTGGATCTGCAATATGTGGATTCACAATCTTCTTACAAATTTAAGCATAATCTACTGACAACAATTTACTCTTTAACAACGATACCATTATATCCTAGGTTTTGATTCTCTTTGGCACTACTTTGTCTATTTGGTTGCAACTTGTCCTTTTCGTAACCATGATACACACTATATGTGTTTGGATGAGGCACACAACTCAAATTCAACTTTCTTATAACTTCATTAATAACAAAATTTTATCTACTACCACCATCAACAACTAAGGTACAACCCTTACCTCTTTGCTACATTTTGTCATGAAAAGGCTTCTTCTCCATTCTAGTTCTTCAAACACTCTCTTCCTAAGGTTGCAACAATATCCAATTCTCATCATCAAATTATTCACTATGTTATAATTTTAACACTTGCATATGTTGCTACTATCGATTCATCGTCAATCACATGAATTGATCTTATGCCATCAACCTACAAATCTAGGCACTTAGAGGAAATATGTCCCTGATCACCACCCTTAAAACATATGCCTTCAAAATAACCACCTTTCCCTCTTCTTCTAATAGATCTTTCACCTCTCTCTGCTTCAAATCTTCTTGGTTGGTTTGTAATTTTGGTACTTTCTGCGACTTCTTCTTTCTTCTCTTTCATCTGCCTTCTTTCAATCCATAGACTTCTCTTTTCTTTGTAGTTTTCTCATCTTCTCATTAACTTCTCCTCAATTCTTAAGGATGCCTGGTAAACCTATGGGATACATAAATTCAAAACATTAGATTCATCTTGAAAAAATAATTCAAACCATTCACATACTTGGCTTTCGATTCTAGGATCTCCTCATTCTTCTTGGACTTTATAGAGAATTTGTAGAACTCCATAATGTTCTCCTTTACCCTCTTGCTCAAGTGCTTATGGCTTTGCAATCTTCTTACACATTTAAGCATAATCTAGTGGCAACAATTTACTCTTTAACTATGGTACCATTGTATCCAGGGTTTTGATTTTTTTTGCCACTACTTTGTCTAACTTGTAGGTGTGACTTTTTCAATTTTGTAATGCATATCTCACCCACCAATTTGTTCAAGCTTGAAAATTTTCTTCGTATTCCGATCGTTATTCTCACAAACAGTGACGATCGGATCGGGTGTCAAAGAAACAGAAATACACTCGTCACTCGGCAGAAAACATTATTTTGTGTTGACAAATGGCACTCACCTGCAACGACCTTTTTCAGGCCGGTCGTTTTTCGTGCAGAAGTTCTCCGACTCCGGTGAGCGTTCCCTCCAGCACCGACGCTGGCCCAGCAGGGCTACCGGCGACACCGGGTAGGCTCCTTTATCAGTCATTGGCTTCGTGAAACTTTCCGCCATGTGCATTTCCTTTAGTACTCTCTACAGAATTGGCCCTGTTTGTCACGTCACTTCATGAATTGGATCGAATTTCTGTAATTTTTACTATATGGTTCTATCATTTTTTGAAGGCTTTGTGAAGCTTCGAATTGACTTTTAACTCTTGAAAAATCTAAAAACCCTTCTGTATCAAACCCTTCCATTGTTGATGGCTTCAATAACTGGTCTAGATTGTGATGGAGGAGGACGACGTTTTGTTATTGTGCGGCCACCGTAAATTCTTGCCACTCGTGATGAAGGAAAGAAATTATCAGACATCAAAGCGTGTAATAAAGGGAATATCGGACTTTTAAAGTCAATGTAATCTTTAAGAGTGTTCAAATGTAACTTCAATGTCGCCTTTTCTTTCACCAAATTTGACGGTGTCTATTTATGTTAATAAAACATTTAATTTATTGTAAATTTATAATTATTGAAGATTTTTTAAGTAATAGAAGCAAGTATTTAAATATATAAGTTAATACAGAAATAAAATAATAATTTATAAAGTTTTAATAAGTAAAAAAAATAGATTTAAATATATAATTTAATACAGAAATAATATAATAATTTATTATAAAGTGTTAATAAGCAAAAAAAAATTGATTGTTAATTTTTAATAAGAAATTAATAATTATTTTATAAAATATAAATAATAAAATTAAATAATTAAAAATATTTTTTCAATATAAATACAATACATAGTAATACACTAATCTATGAAAATGTAAGGGATGATAAGGACAGGGTTATCTTTGACCCTGAAAGAAAGCAAGAAACTTTATTCATAGAGAAAACATAAAAAAATGCAATAATAATTGGTGATTCGATGATCATCATTTCACATATGGTTCACAAAACTCTTCCTAAAGAAATTCATATGAAAAACTTGCTTTGTCGCATTCAAAACTGATAGAAGTATTCAAAAGTGTCAAGTTTGATCACTCCTTAAGAAGGCTAAACTCTTTAGTTGACTTTATGGCCAACAAGGCCTACAACCTAGCCATTGGAACTCTTTGGAAAGAATTAGGGCGGGGAGTTGAGTTAATTAGCAATCTCTCCTAAGTTTTTTTATCCACGTAACCTCCTTAATGAATCAATTAATATGCATATAGAAGTGGAAAAGCCACATTAACATGCATGTGTATCCATTCTATGGGATAGTTTGTCATGCTTCTCAATCGATCTAACAAGTTATCTCATTCATTAAGTCTAGTAGGATGGCATGGTGAAAAGTGTGTGTTGAGTTTGTAGCATCAAGAGGCATTCCCACTTGTGAAGTGTGGTGAAAATACCTTCCTCACTAAGATGGAGTGTTGATTTTTGTAGCTTCGGGAAAGTATTCTTGTAACACACCCACTATGGAATTTAAAAATTTTCGGCCTTTTCTTCTTTTCTCCGAGGAATAGAATTTCCCCGAGTCCCTACGGGACCTGATACAGATCCTGTCATCCCTTATCCGCACTCATCTGATCGACGGTTATGGCCACAGGCCTTATCAGAGGGTACTCATCGACTTTCGCGATACGAGAAATCACGATATAGGTATTCCCTTGTTCATTTCGGGGTTTCATCCATCGAAATTTTGCGGCTAGCGAATTACGAGGAAAACTGACCCTTGAGAGTCCCGGGCACCGGAAAGCCGAAACACCAAAACCATGTGTGCGAATCCATTTCGGGATTTTGCCTATCGGGATTTCGCAAGTTGGGAGTTCGGGGGATGCGATGACAGAATGTCTCACATCGGGGTCTTCTGGGAGCCGAACTTCGAATTACTAACTCTAAACATACTTCCCTATTTCGGGATTTCCGCCATCGGGAATTCAGGATATGCGACGATAGGAGGTCTTGCACTTAGGTTTCCCGGGAGCCGAAACTCCAAAACCTTAACATACATATAGTTGTATATATGTGTCGCTCAATACATTCTGGGAATTCGCAGACTGGGTTTTCGGGACTGGTGAGCATAAGCAAGCTTACCGTCAGGTATCCCGAGTGTCGAAACACCGACACACCAAATACCATCCGTGTTAAGCCATTTCGGGACTTCGCAAGTTGGGAATTCAGGAGATGCGAGTACAAGGGAATACGCCCTTGAGCATTCCAGTTTCCGAAGTGTCGAAGTCTCGTAACCTATCCGCGTATGGTTCTTTCGGGACTTCACCCATCAGGATTTTGGGACTACCGTGTACAAGAAGACTGACCCTTGGGTTTCTCGATTGCCAAAACATCGAAACACCAAGGCTTACCCACACTAGACCTTTTCCGGATTTCATACTTCGGGATTTCGTGATGGCTAATGACAAGAAGTCTCACTCCTAGGTTTTCCCGGGAGCCGGAACACCGAAAACTCATAGCTACTCCATCCTATTATCATTTTAGGATTTCGTGAATCAGAGTTTCACGATGTGTGCAGATAGGAGATCTCGCGCCTAGACCTTCTGGGAGCCGAAACTCCGAAATACCGACTCCTAAACCTAGGCATCTATTTCAGGGTTTCTCCCATCGGAATTTCACAGACCGGAGATTTGGGACTTGCGAGTATAAAGGGACTCGCACTTAGGTATCCCGGGTACCGAAATGCCGAACTATCCTATCTCATCCACTCCTTAAACTATTTCGGGGTTTCAGTTATCGGGGTTTCATGATTTGCGATGATCAGGGTTCTTCCCCTTTGTCTTCTTGGGTACTGAAACACCGAAACGCTTACTGGCAGCCACGTGTCCATTAAATGGATCGTCCAAATACTCCCACGAACCCTGGGGATCTACGGTCCCGATTTCTTCGCTACTTACGAAGATAAAAGGAAAGGGGTTGAGGCATTAACGCCCTCGTTTCTTCCTTCAATCTAACGATCACGACTGACCTCAGATCTTCCGACAGGATCTCGTCTGTCAATCGATACTTATCCACACGCTGCCATTTCAGGATTTTGTAATTTGGGTTTTTGGGGTTTTAAGAGGACCATCCCTCCTCGTGCAGGATTACTGAGACTTGCGCCATCAAATCCTTTTTCAGGTTCTTGGTAAGCTTTCCAAGAAGGGTGTCTCTATGGGGAGGTCTATCTAGGGTATTACCTAAGACGGATAAGGGTATAAATTTCCCGAGAATAGACTTGAAGTCTGAATTAGATCGGTATACATACATAAAGCTATTTATAAACACAAGCCATACGTAGTCTTTCCATTATAAGCATGCAACCACCATTTCTGGTCAAAACACCACACAGACAGTCTTATTCTGAAACCATTCATAATTGCACAGACTATGAGCATAAATGTCAGAATATACATTTCAAGATGTAAGATATAAAACACTTATCAGAAATAACACCAGGTGTGTTTACAACTGCTGAGAGGGGTGCTCGTTTCCACCCAACCATAGGCTCAACGATTTCGAATGGATTTACCACTAGCTACCCCCGAGCTGAGACCACGATGTTGCAAGACTGAGTCTCTGTTCGCCAGTGACCGAGAACAAAGGTTACTCTCCTTCTTCTCTGCTATCACTCACTATGTAGTTTTTCCAGAGTTCTTTCGATCTCTCTTTCTCTTTCCCTTGCGTTTGCCCCTTGATCGCACACTCTTCCTTCCTTTTCTCTTTTCGGTGAGGTTGCGTGTGGCACGATCTTCCTCGCAGTGGTCAGGTTTGAGGACTCTATAGATGGGTGGTTCACCCCCATCCCTCATCACTCATGAGGAGCCATTTACCTACCAACTTGGTGAGTGATTTAATTTGGGGCCAGCGAGCCGCTCTTGGTTCTCCGGGCCAGTGAAGTCCACATATGGTATGGTTCAGTGGAAGTTAACGCCACCATTCCAGGTGCCTTCCACCACCTTTCTTCAGCCATCGTGGTCTCTTTTTGAGCACTTCCCCCTCTCAGTAGTTATAT
>JASDQU010104327.1:61368-80189 GCA_032191745.1 Picea mariana | reverse complement strand
GATGAAACAGTTAGAAAGTATTTTTTAAGAGTTGAAGAGCTTGTGAATGCCATGAAGGGTCTTGGTGAGAAGTTTGAAGAATCAATTTTAGTTCAGAAGATTTTGAGATCTTTGCTTGATAAATTTAATCCAAAAGTCTCTGCAATAGAAGAACTAAATGATCTTAAAACTCTGTCCATTGATCAACTCCTAGGAACTTTAACTCCATATGAAATGAGAATCAACAAAGATAAATCCATTACTAGAGAATCATCTTTTAAAGCAGACAAGAATACTGATTCAGATTTAGATGATATTGAGGCAAAATTTGTGAGAAGGTTAAAGAAAGGATCATGAAAATATCAAGGCAAGGTTCCATTCAAATGTTTTAACTGTGGTAAGATAGGTCATTTTGCATCTAAGTGTCCCCATCAGAAAAAGGACCAGAACTCTGATGATGAAAAGAAGTACAAATTCAAGAAATATAGTAAAAAGAAAAGTTTGTGTGCAAATAATGACAATTCCTTAGAAGACATAGATAATGATTCATCATGTGAAGACAAAGTGAATGATTTTATGCTTATCGCTATGGGAGATCTTGATGATGAACACACAGGAGGTGAAATGGATGATGAAGAAGATGTGGGGGATATGGAAGGTGAATTAATCAGTGCTTTGGAAGAAATTGACGAACTCAGATGTAAGAAGAGAAAACAAAAACAATTGTTGAAGCAGTTTAAAATGAATGGTGAAAAACCTGATGAAAACTTTTCTCTACTAAAAGTGGAGTTAGAAGAGGAAAAGGAAATAGAAGACATAATGAAACAACAGTTGTCAGAGAAGAAAGTGAGGTGTGAATCCTTAGAAGAAGAGATAGTAAAAACCAGAAAAGAAATGGAGAAGTTTAAGGGATTGTATCACCAAAATCTTCCAAGTATTAAAGCCTCAGAAGGATTAACCTCCATTCTAAATAAACAAAGAAACCCAAAGTTGAAAGTTGGCCAGGGGTATAAAGAAGGATCAATTAGTGATCATAAAAGTAATACAGAACCTATCAAGTTTGTCAAATCCTCAAACATTGACAACAATCACTTTGTAGAAACAAAGAAAGAAAATCAACCACCAAGAAGGAATGAAAGAAAAAGTACCAGAACCGAATCTGTAGATCAGAGAGATTATCGGCATGAAAGAAATCAACCTCCTCAAAGAAGAAATAATTTTTTAAGGTACAAAGGTTTTTTCTATGGTTATTGTTTTTTCTGCTCTAATTTTGGTCACAAAGCTATAAACTGTTCTTTAAGATTTAGATATGAACAATCAAGATATTCAATGAATAACCATCTTCCACAACAAATATCGAGACAACCAAGCAACAAACAACCTGAGACTATAAATCATGCAATGGCTGGGAAAAGGACGCAGGTTAAGCATAACAATAGTTATGAGCGTAACAATCGCTATGCTCTTCTATTTAGTGAACCAAAATGATACATCTGTCATAACTATGGACATAAAGCTGCAGATTGTTGCTTAAGGAATTACAAGCCAGATTTGATCCCCACTGCTAAAAATGTCAAGGTTTGGAAGAAGAAAGAAGATGACAAGTGTGGACTAGTGTTATCAGCCCAAAGACAAAAGAATCCCTGGTATATTGACAGTGGATGTTCCAAACATATGACTGGAGTCAAAAGTAAGTTTCTAACTCTAAGTGAAAGCAAATCAGAGAATGTAACTTTTGGAAATGATGCACCAAGAAAAATAAAAGGTAAAGGAATGGTGTGTTTGAGTAATGGAAAAGGGAAAGCTCAAGATGTGTTGTTTGTAGAAGGTCTGAAACATAATCTGCTTAGTGTTAGTCAAGTCTGTGACCGAGGATGTGAAGTCATTTTTACCTCTAAAGATTGTAAAATAAAATCTGTGAATTTAGGTGAGCGTTCCCTCCAGCACCGACGCTGGCCCAGCAGGGCTACCGGCGACACCGGGTAGGCTCCTTTATCAGTCATTGGCTTCGTGAAACTTTCCACCATGCGCATTTCCTTTAGTACTCTCTACAGAATTGGCCCTGTTTGTCACGTCACTTCATGAATTGGATCGAATTTCTGTAATTTTTACTATATGGTTCTATCATTTTTTGAAGGCTTTGTGAAGCTTCGAATTGACTTTTAACTCTTAAAAAATCTAAAAACCCTTCTGTATCAAACCCTTCCATTGTTGATAACCTCGGTAGCTTGTTGATGGCTTCAATAACTGGTCTAGATTGTGATGGAGGAGGACGACGTTTTGTTATTGTGCGGCCACCGTAAATTCTTGCCACTCGTGATGAAGGAAAGAAATTATCAGACATCAAAGCGTGTAATAGAGGGAATATCGGACTTTTAAAGTCAATGTAATCTTTAAGAGTGTTCAAATGTAACTTCAATGTCGCCTTTTCTTTCACCAAAATTTGAGAGTGTCTATTTATGTTAATAAAACATTTAATTTATTGTAAATTTATAATTATCGAAGATTTTTTAAGTAATAGAAGCAAGTAATTAAATATATAATTTAATACGGAAATAAAATAATAATTTATAAAGTGTTAATAAGTAAAAAAAAATGATTTAAATATATAATTTAATACATAAATAAAATAATAATTTATAAAGTGTCAATAAGTAAAAAAAATGATTGTTAATTTTTAATAAGGAATTAATAATTATTTTATAAAATATAAATAATAAAATTAAATAATTAAAAATACTTTTTCAATATAAATACAATACATAGTAATACACTAATCTATGAAAATGTAAGGGATGATAATGAGAGGGTTATCTTTGACCCTGAAAGAAAGAAAGAAACTTTATTCATAGAGTGAAAACATAAAAAAAAATGCAATAATAATTGGTGATTCGATGATCATCATTTTACACATGGTTCCCAAAACTCTTCCTAAAGAAATTGATATGAACAATTTGCTTTGTCGCATTCAAAATTGATAGAAGTATTCAAAAGTGTCAAGTTTGATCACTCTTTAAGAAGACTAAACTCTTTAGTTGACTCTATGGCCAACAAGGCCAACAACCTAGCCATTGGAACTCTTTGGAAATAATTAAGGGGGGGAGTTGAGTTAATTAGCAATCTCTCCTAAGTTTTTTTATCCATGTAACCTCCTTAATGAATCAATTAATATGCATATAGAAGTGGAAAAGCCACATTAACATGCATGTGTATCCATTCTATGGGATAGTCTGTCATGCTTCTCAATTGAACTAACGAGTTACCTCATTCATTAAGTCTAGTAGGATGGCATGGTGAAAAGCATGTGTTGAGTTTGTAGCATCAAGAGGCGTTCCCACTTGTGAAGTGTGGTGAAAATACCTTCCTCACTAAGATGGAGTGTTGATTTTTGTAGCTTCGGGAAAGTATTCTCTCATGACCCTAGGTGTTGGGCATGTGGAAATCGTCATGGGCACCACATCACACTTTCAGTTTGGAGAAAACCCCTTTGGATTTGAGTGAGGGATTCATAGGTTTCATGATGGGATTTGTGGGCTTGTGTTGGGGCTTCACACCCACAAGGAAATCCTAATTTGAAGTTGACTTGTGGAGGGGCTTCTATGGTGACCCCTAAGGATTGTATATATAGGAGATAAGTCATTGTGACATTAGATCATCACATGGAAGAATGGATTTAGCATAAAATGAGTCTACAATTGTGCTAGGAGGCTTGGTGATCTTAGCAAAGAGAAAGTCTGCAAGGTGGTGAATATGGCCTTGAAGAGAGAAGTGAAGAAGGTCGCACGTGTGGAAATAATTTTTCATACTATACGCGGTTTGCAGGAGTATGAAGCGCGTATATAAGCGGGTTGCAGAAGGATGAATCACATATAGGGTATATGTGGATTACATTGGAGCAAACAACATATATACATGGGTTTCCAGTAAGGTAAATTGTGTATCTTATTTCCTAGGTAGGTACAGATCCATACAGGTTGACAAGTGATGTCAACATGCCATACAGGTGGTCTACAACATATATGTGGGCAAAGGAGATTTCCAGAATATTATTGAGGTTTGGTTTTCTGATTGGTATGGTTATTGGAGTACAAGGTTGTCCTCATATTTTGGTGACATTGTATTAGCTAAGAGGACTGTTTTTTCCTCAGTCTTGGTGACATTGAGAGGACTAGTTTTGTCCTCAAATCTGAAGGATTGGATACAGTTATAGAACGAAATTATTGTGTCTCTTGTGTATTGATGATTCATCTATAATCTTGTTTTTTCTGCTGCATATGTTTTCATTCAATAATTTTAGTGTAAAGTTGTTCAGTGATAGTTAGATCACTAGGAATAAATTTTCAGATTTGAAATTAATCCATAGAGTTACATGTGAAAATTGACAGCGTGTAGGTTTATGTTTTTTATCTTTTCAAGTAGTTGGAAACTTTTGTATAGATTTCGAATGGGAGGACTGAGTTTTTATCTCTTATTATATTGTTGCATTGCTATGTATGGAGAGAAATTCCATGAGGGAATTCTTGGTTTAGGCTCAGGAGGTGTCCATTTCTAGCCTTTTTTGAAAGTGTTATGGATAATTGGTTGCGGGGGTAAAGATTCATAGAACATTCTTCGAGCTCAAATTTAATTTGCAAGTATCTCCTTCATCTCTTCTTATTTTTTGAGTCTTAGGAGTTGTTTCATATGTTCTAGGTTTATTTCTTTAAAGCCAAATTTCCACTCTTCTCTTGGAGGAATAGAGGAAATAAGTTCATGTTTTAAAACTAGAAGAAGGTTGCCTATCTGTGTTATCAATATGTAAGGTTTTAGGGGACTCTCTCACTTCTTCATTGAGTATAACAACACTATTCTCTTCAATCATTCTAAGAAGTACAAGGAATTTGTTCTAGAAACTACACTAGGAACTTGTAAAATGGATACCCATGAGCATCCAAATCGATGTGTATTCTATGAACATTCTACTCTTCGATATTTAATTTGGATATGTGAACAACACAACACAATGATGATCAAGAAACTCTGGCACTAGTAATAGGAAGATGAGATATCTAAAAAAATGAATGGGAACAAAACTATGCAAGGGACCTAATGTTGGCATGTTTTCAGACAGAGGCAGAGTATGCATGTTTGTCATTGATGGAAAAGATCATGACTAGCAACACAACGATGATTGCATGGCAAGATCAGAAGCTAAACTCCATTTTGGGTATCAGATACTAAAGCATGTTTTCAGACAGAGGCAGAGTATGCGTGTTTGTCATTTATGGAAAAGATCATGACCAACAACACAATGATGATCACATGGCAAGATCAGAAGCTAAACTCCATTTCGGGTATCAAAAGATAAACTTCATTTCGGAGTTTTGGATACCGGGAGTTGGAGGAGTCAAGAGTCGAAACTCTTCATCACAGGAGTCCCGAAGTTGCAAAATGAAAAATGCTGAAATCTCGAAACAGGCACATCAACAAAGACTCCATTTCGTAGTTTCACAGACCAGAAAATCAAAGATCAAAGGAATTTTAACCTTTGAAGTAGCGAACCTCGAAATCTCAAAACAGGCACATCAACAATGACTCCATTTCAGAATTTCGAATACTGGGAGTTGGAAGTGTCGAAACACTTCACCACAGGAATGCTGAAATGTCGGAATGCTGAAATGCGAAAAACACCTTTTGGTGCAAGTTTCGGATATCAGGAGTTGGAAGTGTCGAAACACTTCACCACAGGGATGCCAAAATGTCGAAATGTCGAAATGCGAAAGACACCTTTTGGTGCAGGTTTGGATACCGGGCGTTGGAGTGTCAAAACACTTCACCACAGGAATGCCGAAATGCTAAAATGCGAAAAACACCTTTTGGTGTAGGTTTCAGATATCGAGAGTTGGAGTGTTGAAACACTTCACCACAGGAATGCAGAAATGCCGAAATGCCGAAATGTGAAAAACACCTTTTGGTGCAGGTTTCGGATATCGGGAGTTGGTGTGTCGAAACAATTCACCACAGGAATGCCGGAATGTCAGAATGCCGAAATGCGAAATGGTGAAATAAACGCAAGACCCTGCGGATTTAATCCAACGGTGCTGGTTATTTGAGCATCTGATCGAAGGGATATTGTTGATATTTATGATTAACTGTTCAGTTACGATTTAGTTAGCAGAATCGAATCATGGTTCTTGGACGGTTGGCGATTCAATTGCTGAGGCGTTTTTTCCCAAGAAGATTCGAGGTTTAACTTAAGAGAAAGAGGATAAAAGATATACATTGTGACTGTGCGATAGTTACTATGCTGAGTGAAAAAAAATAAAAAATGAATTGAACTATAGAAAGGTAGAATTACAGTATGCGTAGTTGAAAGAAAACATAGAGATGAGGAACACAAGCTGAATATAACAAAATAGTGGAAGAGAGCATAAAGAGCACATATCAAATATACATATCTGTGAGAAGAAGATAAATCCGAGGTGTGCATGATGAGACAGAGGATAAGATAAAAAAGCTGAAGACGATGCAAGAAGGGAGACATTGATGCAGGCAGAGCATAGTGGCATAGCTGAATAATGATAAGCCTGGTAAGAAAATGAAAACTCTTGAATCACTGTAATAAATTCATAGAAAGCAATTTTTTATATTTTAGGGTGGTCGGGAGGTGTTAGGGAGGTGCTAGGGAGGACTATTTTCCTCAGAGGTTCAAGTGGGTGCTTGAACAAAGGGAGTTGTAGCTTCCATATGGTTGTAGCTAGAGAAACCAGGGTGGCAGGGTGGTGCAAGGGAGAAAAAGTGTTCTCTGTTATACAGGTTGGAGCCCATGTAACTGGAAGTTGGTGCTTCCATCCAGTTGGTGCTAGAATACTCAGGGAGTTGGTGCTTCCTTCTAGTGGGTGCTAAAGAAACCAGAGAGTTGGTGCTCTCAAACAAGTTGGTGATTGTATAAGTGGAAGTAGGTGCTTCCATCCAATCGATGTTGGAACACTCAGGGAGTTGGTGCTTCCTTCTAGTGGGTGCTAGAGAAACCAGAGAGTTGGTGCTCTCAAACAAGTTGGAGCTTGTAAAACAGAGATAGTAGATGCACATTGAGTTGGTGCTCAATTATAGATGATGTACAAAACTTAAAAGACTATCTATCATTTTGAAGAAGAAGAGGTTTTCTCCCTCTATGGGTTTCCTCGTGAAAATATGTCTCTGTGTATATCTTATGTGTGACTGATGCTCATTATTTATGTTGTCCATATGTTGTATAATATTGATGATCACTTGAAGAAAGATTAAGAATGTTTTAATAGATTTAAAATTGTTTAAGCACAATAACAACGTATTCACACCCCTCTTAGCTGTCTTAGTAATTTCAACAATTGGTATCGGAGCGGGTTCCTTTTATTTAAAGGTAGATCTATAAGATTAAACATGACAAGTCATGAAGGGACTTCAGCCAGTAAGCCTCATCTGTTTGATGGAACAAATTTTTCCTTTTGGAAGGTTAGAATGAGAACATACCTAATGGCCTTAGGTGCTGATGGTTGGGATGTAGTAGAGACTAGATACATAAAGCCTCTTGTGCTAGCTTCTAAGGATGATAAGTTGGAATTTATCTTTAATGATAAAGGAATAAATGCTATCTTGAATGGACTTGCAGAAGCCGAGTTTGTAAAGGTGATGCATCTTCAAATTGCCAAAGAAATGTGGGATAAACTTATTAGCATCTATGAAGGAAATGAGAAAGTAAAAGATGCCAAACTTCAAACATTTAGGTTGAAGTTTGAACAACTAAATATGAATGAAGATGAAACAGTTAGAAAGTATTTTTTAAGAGTTGAAGAACTTTTGAGTGCCATGAAGGGTCTTGGTGAGAAGTTTGAAGAATCAATTTTAGTTCAGAAGATTTTAAGATCTTTGCTTGATAAATTTAATCCAAAAGTCTCTGCAATAGAAGAACTAAATGATCTTAAAACTCTGTCCATTGATCAACTCCTAGGAACTTTAACTGCATATGAAATGAGAATCAACAAAGATAAATCCATTACTAGAGAAGCATCTTTTAAACAAGACAAGAATACTAATTCAGATTTAGATGATATTGAGGCAAAATTTGTGAGAAGGTTAAAGAAAGGATCAGGAAAATATCAAGCAAGCTTCCCCTCAAATGTTTTAACTATGGTAAGATAGGTCATTTTACATCTAAGTGTCCCCATCAAAAAAAGGACCAGAACTCTGATGATGAAAATAAGTACAAATTCAAGAAAGATAGTAAAAAGAAAAGTTTGTGTGCAAATAATGACAATTCCTCAGAAGACATAGATAGTGATTCATCATGTGAAGCCAAAGTGAATGATTTTATGCTTATGGCTATGGGAGATCTTGATGATGAACACAAAGGAGGTGAAATGGATGATGAAGAAGCTGTGGTGGATATGGAAGGTGAATTAATCAGTGCTTTGGAAGAAATTGACGGACTCAGATGTAACAAGAGAAAACAAAAACAATTGTTGAAGCAGTTTAAAATGAATGGTGAAAAACCTGATGAAAACTTTTCTCTACTAAAAGTGGAGTTAGAAGAGGCAAAGAAAATAGAAGACATACTGAAACAACAGTTGTCAGAGAAGAAAGCGAGGTGTGAATCCTTAGAAGAAGAGATAGTAAAAACCAGAAAAGAAATGGAGAAGTTTAAGGGATTGTATCACCAAAATCTGCAAGTATTAAAGCCTCAGAAGGATTAACCTCCATTCTAAATCAACAAAGAAACCCAAAGTTGAAAGTTGGCTTGGGGTATGAAGAAGGATCAAGTAGTGATCATCAAAGTAATACATAACCTATCAAGTTTGTCAAATCCTCAAACATTGACAACAGTCACTTTGTAGAAACAAAGAAAGAAAATCAACCACCAAGAAGGAATGAAAGAAAAAGTACCAGAACCGAATCTGTAGATCAGAGAGATTATCGGCATGAAAGAAATCAACCTCCTCAAAGAAGACATAATTTTTCAAGGTACAAAGGTTTTTTCTATGGTTATTGTTTTTTCTGCTCTAATTTTGGTCACAAAGCTATAAACTGTTCTTTAAGATTTAGATATGAATAATCAAGATATTCAATGAATAACCATCTTCCACAATAAAGATCGAGACAACCAAGCAACAAACAACCTCAAACTATAAATCATGCAGTGGCTGGGAAAAGGACACAGGTTAAGCATAACAATAGTTATGAGCATAACAATCGCTATGCTCTTCTATTTAGTGAACCAGAATGTTACATTTGTCATAACTATGGACATAAAGCTGCAGATTGTCGCTTAAGGAATTACAAGCCAAATTTGATCCCCACTGCTAAAAATGTCAAGGTTTGGAAGAAGAAAGCAGATGACAAGTGTGGACTAGTGTTATCAACCCAAAGACAAAATAATCCATCGTATATCGACAGTGGATGTTCCAAACATATGACTGGAGACAAAAGTAAGTTTCTAACTCTATGTGAAAGCAAATCAGGGAATGCAACTTTTGGAAATGATGCACCAAGAAAAATAAAAGGTAAAGGAATGGTGTGTTTGAGTAATGGAAAAGGGAAAGATCAAGATGTGTTGTTTGTAGAAGGTATGAAACATAATCTTCTTAGTGTCAGTCAAGTCTGTGACCGAGGATGTGAAGTCATTTTTACCTCTAAAGAGTGTAGAATAAAATCTGTGAATTCAGGACAACTAGTTGCAAAAGGGATAAGAACAGAAAACAATGTCTATGTGTTAAAAGAAGAAAAAGAATAATGCCACTTAAGCAAGTATGATTAAAGTTGGCTGTGGAACAGGAGACTTGGACACCTAAATTTTGATCATATAATCAAGCTCAAAAACAATGGGGTAGTAAAAGATCTTCTAAAGATATCAAAGCCATACGACTCTGTTTGTAAACCCTGCCAGATAGGAAAGCTTACTCGCACTCAAAAAATTTCCTTCAACAGAAAAACATCTCCAATTAGTACATATGGATTTATGTGGATGATCAAGGAAAGAAGGTACAGGAAAAGAAAATTATTTTATGTTGATTATTGATTATTATTCTAGACTAACATGGGTTGCCTTTTTGAAGGAAAAATCTGAAGCATTTGAAAAATTCAAAGTGTTTAAGGCTCTGACTAAGAATCAAACAGGAAAAATATTAAAGGCAGTAAGGTATGATAGAGGAGGAGAGTTTAGTTCATGGAACTTCAAAGAGTTATGTGATAAACATGGGATCAAAAGAGAGTACACAATTCCAAGGACTCCACAACAAAATGGAGTTGTTGAGAGGCAGAATAGATCAGTACAGCAAATGGAAAGATCAATGATGAATGAAAGGAACATACCTCAAACATATTCGGTAGAAGCAATTCATACAACTTTTCATATCCTTAACAAAGCTCATCTCAGGCCGCACAGTGACAAGACTCCTTATGAACTATGGTTTGGAAGACTTGCTTCAATCAAGCATTTTAAAGTCTTTGGGGGTAAATGTTATATCAAGAACAATGATGAAAATATTGGAAAATATGATGACAGGGCTGATGAAGGTATCTTATTGGGTTATTCTACAAACAGTAAAGGGTACAGATGTTACAATAAAAGACTGCATAAACTGGTTGATTGTATAGACATAAAAGTTGATGAAGAAATCCCGGTCAGAAATGTAAGCAGTGTTGAACCAAGCACATAAGATATAGTTGAAGATGAAGATGAACAGGTCCAAGGATCAGAAAGGGAAGAATGTGAATCATATGAAGATACGAATACTCAGGCTGACATAAATCAGCAGAAAGAAGCAAAATCACCTCTCAGAATTGTTAGAAAGAATCATCCTAAAAATCAGATAATTGGAGATATAAATAAAGGAGTTCAGACAAGAAGGAAATTGATTAAAGACTCAGAACAATCTCATGTTTCTTTTTTATCTATGACTAAACCTAATTTTTTTATGAATCCAACCAACATGATGATTGGATTAGAGCAATGAATGAAGAGCTTGATTAGATTGAGAAGAACAATACTTGGGAGCTTGTCCCTAGAGCTGAAGATAAGAATGTAATAGGTTCCAAATGGGTGTTCAAAAATAAAATGAATGAAAAAGGACAAGTTGTTAGAAATAAAGCCAAATTGGTCTATAAAGGGTATGCACAAGTTGAAGGTCAGGACTTTGATGAAACTTTTGCACCAGTGGAAAGATTGGAGGCCATCAGAATGTTCCTTGAATATTCATACCATAAGAACTTTAAAGTGTATCAGATGGATGTTAAGTCATCTTTTCTTAATGGATATCTAGAGGAAGAAGTATATATGGAGCAACCTGAAGGATTCTCATTGACATATAATCCTAATTATGTTTGCAAGCTGAAGAAAGCCTTATATGGACTGAAACAAGCACCACGAGCTTGGTATTATAGACTGGACAAATTTTTACAAGACAAAGGGTTCAAGAAAGGTACTGTTGACAACAATCTCTACATTAAGTCTGAAGGTGATAATTTACTAGTTGTTTTGGTTTATGTAGATGATATTATTTTTGGTTATACTAATGAATCATCTATCGAGTGGTTTGCTAACTCTATGCAAATAGAGTTTGAGATGTCCTTGATAGGAGAACTGTCATATTTTCTTGGGTTACAAGTAAAAAAGAGTTCTACAGGAATTTTTATATCTCAAGAAAAATATTTTAAAGAGATGTTGAAGAAATTTTAGATGGAGGATTCCTCTCCTGTTAGTACACCTATGGTGGTTCGTTGCAAGCTTAGTAAAGATGATATGTCACCCGATGTTGATCAAAGGACATACCGATCAATGATAGATAGTCTTTTGTACATTACAACATCTCGTCCTAATATAATGCAAGCTGTTGGAATGGTAGGTCGTTATCAGTCAACTCCTAATCAAAGTCACTTGGTAGCTGTCACAAGAATATTCAAATACTTGAAGGGAACAATGACTTATGGTCTGTGGTATCCTAGAAATCAGAATTTTCAGTTAACTACTTATTCAGATGCAGATTGGGGAAACTGTGTTGATGAGAGAAAAAGCACCAGTGGAGGAGCATTATTCCTGGGTGACTCATTAGTAGCATGGCTTAGTAAAAAGCAAGGATCTATTTCCTTATCAACTACAGAAGCAGAGTACATCGCTGTTGCTACTTGCTGCACTCAGATTTTATGGATGATACAAACTCTTGCAGATTTGAAGATAACTTACACTGATCCCATTCCACTTCACTATGATAACACCAGTGCCATCAGTCTCTCTAAGAATCTTGTACCTCATTCAAAATATAAGCACATACCAATAACATAACATTTTCTTAGAGAACAAGTTATAAACATAATTGTTCAGGTGAATTATATTCCTTCCACATAACAAATAGCTGATATCTTTATTAAGCCATTAGCAACGATCCCTTTTGGATATCTTCGTCAAAAGTTGGGGGTTATAACTTCTTTCATCTAATCTGTTCACCTAGTCAGAGGGAGTACTTATTGAATATCTATTGTATTTCTAAGTTGCTCATAGTTGACAGGGGGAGTATGTACTATAACAACTCAGGGGGAGCATGTCTCTTCTTTGACATTGATGTCAAAGGGGGGAGAAAGTGTGGTAATTTCAAAGATGCTACATTGGTATAATTGGATGTTCTTCGAGGGGTTTCCATCAATGGCAAAGGGGGAGATTGTTGGCATGTTTTTAGACAGAGGAAGAGTATGCATGTTTGTCATTGATGGAAAAGATCACGACCAGTAGCACAACGATGATCGCATGGAAAGATTAGAAGCTAAACTCCATTTCGGGTATCAGAAGCTAAAACATGTTTTCAGACAGAGGCAGAGTATGCGTGTTTGTCATTTATGGAAAAGATCACGACCAACAACACAATGATGATCGCATGGCAAGATCAGAAGCTAAACTCCATTTCAGGTATCAGAAGCTAAAATCCATTTCAGATTTTTGGATACTGGGAGTTGGAGGAGTCAAGAGTCGAGACTCTTCATCATAGGAGTCCTGAAGTTGCGAAATGAGAAACGCCGAAATCCCAAAACAAGCACATCAACAAAGACTCCATTTCGGAGTTTCACAAATCAGGAAATCATAGATCAAAGGAATTTTAAGCTTTGAAGTAGTGAACCCCGAAATCCCGAAACAGGCACATCAACAATGACTCCATTTCGAAGTTTTGAATACCGGGATTTGGAAGTGTCAAAACACTTCACCACAGGAATGCCGAAATACCGGAATGCTGAAATGAGAAAAACACCTTTTGGTGCAAGTTTCGGATACCAGGAGTTGGAAGTGTCGAAACACTTCACCACAGGAATGCCGAAATGCGAAAAACACCTTTTGGTGCAGGTTTTGGATACCAGTAGTTGGAGTGTCGAAACACTTCACCACAGGAATGCCGAAATTCCAAAATGCTAAAATGCGAAAAAACACCTTTTGGTGTAGGTTTCAGATACCGAAAGTTGGACTGTTGAAACACTTCACCACAGGAATGTCGGAATGCCGAAATGTCAAAATGCCAAAATGAGAAAAACACCTTTTGGTGTAGGTTTAGATACCAGGAGTTGGAGTGTCGAAACACTTCACCACAGGAATGCCAGAATGTCAGAATGCCGAAATGGAAAAATAAATGCAAGAACCTGTGGATTTTATCCAACGGTGCTGGTTATTTGAGCATCTGATCGAAGGGATATTGTTGATCTTTATGATTAACTGTTCAGTTACGATTCAGTTAGTAGAACCAAATCATGGTTCACAGTTGGTGATTCAGTTGCTGAGGCATTTTTGCCCAAGAAGATTTGAGGTGTAACCTAAGAGTAAGTGCAAGATACCAGATATATAAAATATGCAGAACATAAATAAAATGCTAGAAATGACAGAATAACAGTAAAATAACTAGCATAATCTTCACAATAACACAGAAATGATATAAGAATAGCAATAGAAAAAACACTTTGATTCAGAAAGCAATGTTCACAGGCCTCTTCGAGGGGGCAACCTCCAATCGAGTAGCGCTCTATTACAATAATATCCAAGCTATGGTTTTCATACCCTCGACCCGTATTTATACTAAATATTTCTATTAAGAGAAGCATCTAGAGGAAGATCCTTCTAGAAGTGGAAGCTTCTATTAGGTCTTCTTACATCTGCCTTATTCTATTTTATTGAAAGGCCTTATTAATATTGACCTTTATTACATCCGAATACATTGATCTACCTATGTGCGGGTTAGGAACTTAACATGTCTGCCCCCTTAAAAACAACCTTGTCTTCAAGGCTTGAGATGTGGAAACTGCTGCAGAATGGTAGTTGGTTCCCAAGTTGCATCTGTTGGAGGCATATCTTTCCACTGTACTAGCACTTCCTTGATGGTTCTCTGATGCAGGCGACGCTCACGCTGGTCCAAAACTGCTTCTAGTTGTATCCAAATGGATCCTTCGTTAGCTAACTCTGGAAGGTTGGTTTGAATTTGGCACCTGGTTCCAATCACCTTCTTCAAGCATGAAACATGAAAAACAGGATGTAGCTTCGAATGACTGGGCAGAGATAACAGATATGCGACTTGTCCCACATGCTTGAGAACTGTGTAAGGGCCATAAAATTTGGGCACTAGCTTCTGACAATGCTAAGCCTTGATGGAAGTTTGCTTATATGGTTGCAGTCTCAGAAACACCTGATCCCCTTTTGCAAATTGACGTTCAGAGCGACCGTGATCTGCTTGCCGCTTCATTCTATTTTGTGCCATGACCAAGTTCTCTTTAAGGGTACGAAGGATATCCTCTCGGACTGTAAGTGTTTGGTCAACCGCCTGGACCTTCGAGGTACCTGGTAAGTATGAGATAAATGAAGGTGGCTTCTGTCCATATACTGCTTCAAAAGGAGTCATGCGAGTGGCTGTATGGTATGTAGTGTTGTACCACCATTCGACGAGGGGTAACCATTGAGCCCACTGGTGTTGTTTTTCATAGGCAAAGCACCTCAGATATGTTTCCAAACACTTTTTGACAACTTCCATTTGACCATCCATCTAGGGATGATAAGCTGAGATGAGATGCAATTGTGTGCCTTGTAGCTTAAACAGTTCTTGCCAAAATTTGCTTGTGAAAGTTGGGTCTCGATTAGAAATAATAGAGTGTGGAATGCCATGAAGCTTGAAGACCTGGTCCATGAAAATTTGATCCACCGTGGATGCAGTAAATGGGTGGTGAAGAGTGCAAAAATGAGCATACTTGGAAAGGCGATCCACCACCACCATTATGACTGATTTATTCCCCGATTTGGGTAGGCCTATAATAAAGTCCATAGAGATATCCTTCCAAATAGCAGGGGGAATCGGAAGCTGTTGGAGGGTGCCTGGAGATTTGATTTTTTCTCCCTTGTTGCGTTGACACACCTCACATTCAGCGACAAACTTACGGATGTCCTGTTTCATACCATCCCAGAAAAAAGAACGTTTGACTCGGTCATATGTTTTGGTGAACCCTGAGTGCCCCGCTATGGGTGTAGCATGAAGCTCAGAAAGCACCGTGGATTTGAGATTGGATTGTTTACTTAAATACAAGCAGCCTTTGTATCGAAGCTCATCCTGGAGCCAGGAGTACCCTAGGGGAGCTGGAGCTTTGTTCTACAGTTGCTGGATCAGATGCAAAATTTTGGGATCTTGAAGCCATTCCTGGCGCACAGCTTGGAGACAATCGGGTACAATGAAGGAAAGAGAAAAAAGGGATCCTTCATCTTCATATTTCTGGGACAGTGCATCTTCCATGACATTGTCTTTACCCTTCTTGTAAATGATCTCATAATAATATCCAAAGATCTTAGTCACCCATTTTTTTTGTTCCTGGGAGGAAATACGTTGTTCCAGAAAGTACTTGAGGCTTTGATGGTCGGTCTTAATTTGGAAGCATTTCCCCAAGAGATAAGGACGCCACAACTCAATGGCATGTATAATCGCCAACATTTCTTTTTCATAAATGGGTTTTCCCAGATTCCTTTCAGGCAGTTGCTTGCTAGTGAAGGCCAAAGGTCGATCCTCTTGCATAAGGACAGTGCCGATTCCTTTCCCTGAGGCATCACATTCCAACACAAAGGTCTTTGTGAATTTGGGAAGGGCTAGAACTGGAGTGGTGCACATGGTCATCTTCAAGGTTTGAAAAGCTTGAGCAGCTATTGGAGTCCAAGTGAAAGAGTTCTTTTTGAGGAGATCCATGAGAGGTGCTACAATCTTTCCTTACTTCTTAACGAACTTGCAATAATACCCTGTGAGGCCCAAAAATCCATGCAATATTTTGAGAGTCTTTGGGTGTGGCCAATATTGCATAGCTTCAATCTTTTTTGGGTCCACCCTGATGCCATCCTTTCCCACCAGATGACCCAAGTATTCTACTTCTGAGGCACCAAAAGCACATTTGGACTGTTTCAGGAAAAGTTGGTGCTGAGAAAGTAGGTGGAGAACTTGATCCACATGAGTAAGATGGTCTGTCTAGGTTTTTCTATAGATGAGGATATCATCAAAGAAAGCTAAGACAAAATGACGGAGAAAAGGGCATAAGACATGGTTCATGAGGCTCTGGAAGGTGGAGGGGGCGTTACACAAACCAAAGGGCATGGATAAAAACTCATAGTGGCTCTCATGAGTGTGAAAGGCGGTCTTGGGAATGTCGGCCTCTTTCATACATATCTGGTGATATCCTAAGCGAAGATCAAGTTTGGTAAAGAATTGGGCGCCACTCAATTCATCCAGGAGGTCATCAATGACAGAAATGGGAAATTTGTCTTTGATGGTCAGTTTGTTGAGAGCACGAAAGTCAGGACACATTCTCCAAGAACCTTCTTTCTTTAGTACCATGATGATCGGAGAGGAGTAAGGGCTCATACTAGGACGGATGATGCCGACAATAAGGAGTTCCTGGACCTTTTTTTCAATTTCATTTTTTTGTGCAAAGGGGTGGCGATATGGACATATATTGGGGGGGAGGATTCCTGGGACAAGGGGAATGGAATGATCATGAACACCGCGGGAAGGAGGGAGTCCTTGGGGAGTGGAAAATACCGTTTGATGTTTAGAAAGGAGGGCTTGGAGGTCTTGGGGCACTGGGGGTGTCTCTGTGGCTTGTATGGCGTGGAGTTGGGCAATGACACTAGAATGACCTTTTTTGAGCAGTTTTTCCATGTGATGAGAACTGATGACCTTAGGTGAACCAACAATGATGCCTTGGAATTTATATTGGTGGCCTCCTTGGTCGAATTACATGGTTAAGTTATGAAAATCCATGAGAATGGGACCCAAAGTCCTTAGCCAGTCTGCACCCAACACAATGTCGTAACCGCCCATGTCAATAGAAAATATATGGGATTTTAGGTGGTAATCATCGATTTGGAGACGCACATTTTCACAGCACTCGCCACATTTCATAGAACCACCATTGGAAATCATGATTTGGAAATTGTTGACAGCATGGATGTAGCAATGGGTTTCTTGGGCAATGCGGCGATGAATAAAATTGTGGGTGCTGCCACTATCAACCAAAATGATGACCTTTTGGTGCTTGATGTAACCGATTAACTTGAGGGTTTGGGGGGCTGAGAAGCCGGTGAGAGCATTGAGGGAAATGATCGGTTCCACTTCGGGAGGGTTAGAGGGAGGGTTTATGTTAGTGATTTCTTGTGACTCAGGCACAAGGGGAGTGTCAACATCCTCTTCCGGAATATCCTCAGAGATGGCCATAAAAATATTTTGTTCCTTACATTTGTGGCCTGGGAAATATTTGTCATCACAATTATAATAGAGGCCTTTGAGTTGGCGTTCAACCATTTCATCCCTTGTCAATTTTTGGATCTTTAATGGGGTGGAGGGAGTAGTAGGGTTTACTGGTTTAGGGCGAGGGATAAAGGAAGGCTTGCGATTTTGAGAGGAAACAATTTGTTGTGCTTCTTTAGATTTTTTTGTAGCCTCCACCCAAGTCGTAGGTCGATCCATGAGGACATGGGCCTGAATCTCCTCCTTGAGGCCACTGATAAAACACTCTCGAAAAAAAGCATCAGTCATTCCCTCTGTTCGAAAATCCAGGTGCTCAAATGCAGCTATGAAGTCTTCTATTGTGCCTGATTGCTTCAATTTTGTCAAATGGCCCAAATGGTTGGTGTCAGTGTCAAAGCGTTCATAAATCTCAGTCACAAATTGGGTCCAAGAAATATACCCTTGACGGGAAGTTTTTCTCCATTGCCACCATTGCCAACGTTCTTGATCTAGATGGAGAACACCATACCGGAGTTTGGCCAAGTCATCTGTAATATTGTAGAGAGAGAAATAATTTCCACTTGGGTGACCCAACTAGTGGGGTCTGAGCCATCAAATTTCGTTACATCCACCCACAGGAGGCGTATGTCCCATTGAAAGTGATGGGCCTGAAAGGAATGGGAAGAAGTTTCACCTTCAGTCTTTGTATGTGCATCAGGAAAAGATTCATCGGTAGGGATCTTGAGTTTGGTGTAGAGTGATGCAAAGACATATTCAAGCTGGGTGGTCAGTTCGTGTTTGACTTCTGCCATGGCGGACTGCACAACTGCATTTACATATGCATTTATGGTGGTGTTGATGGATGCATCACGGGAGGCAATAGAAACACTGAGTTGTTTCACTTCTTGTTGGGTCTCAAGGAAACTAGATTGCAAGGTGTTGAAGCGAGACTCTAGTTCTTGGCTACGGGTATGGGCCATGAGGATGGGTGAACTAAAAAGGGAGCAGGCGGGGTTAGAAATTTTTCAGAAAAATTATATGGATGAATGTGATAAGGGAGCAGAGATGAATCTAATGGAATAGGTCTCAAATAATGGTGAAAAAATTTCC
>JASDQU010104327.1:31302-53826 GCA_032191745.1 Picea mariana | reverse complement strand
CTAGTGGATCTTTGAGTCGATCTGATGACTGTGATGGGCTTTCCTCTTGATGAACGGTTCACATCCATCTCCTCTGTCAGGTACTTGATGGGTTTTTCGGGCTTAGTGAAGGGTTCTTGGACCCAAGTCACATGGACCTTTAGATGACTCTCGGGCTATGATCTCTACTCTTAGCCGGGTTTTGACTAAGGTCATGGGCGTAAATTCAAGGCCTCTCAGACTTATGGTCTGAAGGAGACACCTCCCTAACTTGCAAAAATTTAAGTTCTAAAATAGGGCAGGGTTAACTCGTGAGGTTACTGAGATGGTAGCAGTGCCAAGAGGCCTTCTTTGACTTCGGAGCTGTGAGGTAGATCCCTGGGGAAAAAACCTTTGAGAGTTAACCTAGAGCATACAGGAAAAGACGAAGCATAATTTCTCAAGGCAACCAACGTATACACATAACTTAACCACTTCAATACATAAAACATTTATAGATATGTAAATACATGCAGGCAACCATTAATTCCCAATTCAACGCATAGAGTGTGAAAACACTTATCAGAACCAGATAACGTGAAGTGACTGTTGGAAGGGGTTCCCTTTTCCACCCAACCATAGGATCAGTCACTCCTAATGGATTTACCACTAGCCACCCCCTAGCTAGACCAATATGCTTTGAGATTGAATCTTTTCTTCTGGCTCAATGAAAGTTAGGGACAAAGGTTACTCTTCTTCTCCTGGCACATAAATAGATAGAGACGAAGGTTACTCCCTTTCTCCCGACTCAGTCATAGATAAAGACGAAGGTTAATATCATTCTCTTGAGTTAGTCTCTATTTCCTGTGATCATAACACACTCTTTTCATATTTCTTCCTTGAACCCGAGAGCTCAGTCTCTCATCTCTGCACTCTTTGTAGGTCTTCCTCTCTGACCCCCACATTTTCCTTTTTTTCCTTTTCCAACAAGATTGCTTGTGGCCTGAATTCCCAGATCGTGGTAAGTTCTGGAATCCTTATAGATGGGCGGTCTACCCCATCCCCTCATTAACTCTTGAGGAGGTATTCCCACCTACCAGCCTAACTATAATTCATTCCTGGGTCAAAGGGTTGTTCTGATCTTTAGCAATTAAAAAAAACAAAGTACTGGTTCGGTGGAGTTTAATGCAACCATTCCTGGTCCCCTCTACCATCTCTTTCATAACATTCATTGTCTCTCTTAACACATCCCCTTTCCAGCAATCATGCAACATGTATCCATTTTCTATTAAAATATTAGAATTTACATTCATCGACCTTTCTTACAAAGGTCCATCAAATCAAACATTCACACCTTTGAGTTTTCCATAGTTCTTTGGCCAATATAGTTATATTTACAAACTAGGGGAAACATAGTGTTATGATTCCCTCCCCCTTAAGGGAACACCGTCCTTGATGTTCTATCTTTCAACATGATATGTATATACAAGACTAAACAAAATCGGATATGACTGTCTCATGGCATCCTCCATTTCCCACGTAGCCTCATCTAGACCAAAGTGTTTCCACTGCACCTTGACATGTGCAATGGTTCGGTTCCTGAGTGAGGTTTCCTTCCTCTCTAGTATGTATTGAGGTTCTGGCAGGAATTCTCCCTCTGGCTCCACCTGAATCACAGACTAGTCAATTATATGATTAGGATCATGTACATATTTCTTCAATAATGAAACATGAAAAACATTATGTGCCTTTACTATGCTATGGACTGCTAGCCTATAGGATACAGGTCCCACTCTATCTAATACTTCAAAGGGTCCACAATACTGAGGTGCCATATTGGCACAAGCTCCCATTCTTAGGGAGCTCTTTCTGGGTCTAACTCTGAGATATACATGGTCTCCTGTCTTGAAATCTCTGGGGGTTCTCTTTCGGTCGACGTAGCTCTTCTGTCTATCCTGAGAAATTTTAAGATTTTGTTTTATTTGAAACACTTGATTCTCCATTTCTTTCATCATGCCCATTCCAATTGTAATTCTATCCACTGGATTACTCCAACTGATTGGAATCTTGCACTGTCTACCATAGAGGGCTTCAAAAGGGATCATCTTTAGTGACTCTTGATAACTATTGTTGTAGGAAAATTATACCAATGGAGGGTAGTCTTCCCACTTCTTAGGCTAATGCATTGCATGCATCCTTAACATGCCTTCTAATATTTGGTTTATTCTTTACGTCTGTCCATCGGTTTGGGGGTGATAGTTTGTGCTAAACAACAATTTAGTGTCAAGACCAACCATCAAGTATTTCCAAAAGCTTGAAGTGAATTTTGTGTCCTTGTCGTATATAATCTCTCTAGGCATGCCATGCAGTCTGGATATCTCCTTCATGAATATGTTGGCAATATCTATCTCCTTGCAAGTCAACTTGATAGGAACAAAGTGAGCAGACTTACTCAATTTGTCCACCACTACCATGATGGCATCATTCTTCTTATTCGATCTTGGTAATACGGTGATGAAATCCATGGAAATGGTTTCCCATTTCCATTCTAGAATTGGTAGAGGTTGTAACAACCCTATCAGGTTTTGGTGTTCTTCCTTAACTTGCTGGCATTCTATGCACTTAGCTAGATAGTCCACTATGTCCTTTTTCAATCCAGGCCAATAGAATTGTTTCCTAGTGGTCGTGATCATTTTCTAATATCCTGGGTGACCAGTATATGGTCTCTTGTGTAGTTCATCCATTATGAACCTCTTCAAGTCGTCACAGCTTGGAATATATAATCTGTTTCTGTAGGTCAATAGGCCTTCATCGAGCATTTGATAGACTTCATACTTTATCCCTGTAGGCTCTTGACTTAGGTATGAGGTCACGGTCTTGAAGAATGCATATGTTTCTTGTGCATTCCTGATTATTTCTCTGACATTCTTTTCACAGGTGCTTATTGCTGCCAAGTGAATCATTTTCACACTTCTGCTAAGGGCGTCAGCTACCCTATTTTCCTTCCCTTTGATGTGTTTGATTTTGAAGTTGAACTCACTAAGGAGAGCCATCCACCTAGATTGTATAGCATTGAGTTTCGGTTGATCAAACAGGTGCATCAACCCACAATGGTCTGTAATAAGTACAAATATCCTACCCAGGAGGTAATTCCTCTACATTTTTAAAGCATGCACTATGGTGGCCAACTCTAGATCATGGGTCACATAATTGATTGCATGCTCATTCAATTTTCTTGATGCATAGTAAATTACCCGTCCCTCTTGCATAAGGAATCCTCCAAGTCCTTCCTTGCAGGAATATGTACACACAACAAAGTCATTATTAGGGTCTGCAATCTTTAGCATGGGTGCATGGGTTAGGAGGTATTTTAGTTCCTGAAATCTTTCTTCACATTTTGATGTCCAAGTGAATTTAACCTCCTTCTTATGGAGGGTAGTGATTGGACAACCAATATTGGAAAATCCCTTTATGAACCTTCTATAATATCCTGCCAAGCCCATAAAGGATCTGATATCAGATACATCTTTTGGGGTAGGCCATTCCATAATATATCTAATCTTGTCAGGGTCTACTGCTACCCCTTATTCAGAAATGACATGGCCCAAGTAATGCACTTGATTATGGAAAAAGTAACACATGCTAATCTTAGCATAGAGATGATGTTCTCTTAGTACTTGAAGTACAATTCTAAGATGTTATTCATTCTCTTCTCTATTCTTGGAGTAGATTAATATATCATCAATGAAAGCCAATACAAATCTGTCTAGGAATTTGCTGAGTACATTGTTCATCAAGAACATAAAAGTGGCAGGGGCATTGGTTAGTCCAAATGGCACCACCACAAATTCATAGTGACCATACCTTGTCTTGAAGGCCATTTTGTGGATATCTTCATCCTTGATTCAGACTTGATGGTATCCATATCTCAAGTCAATATTTGAGAAAATGGAAGCACCCCCTAATTGGTCGAACAAGTCATCGATTCTTGGTAAGGGGTACTTTTTCTTTATGGTTGTCTTATTGAGTTGTATATAATATATGCACAGTCGGAGCGTGCCATATTTCTTTTTCACAAAAAAGGCTGGTGCTCCCCATGGAGACACACTGGGCCGGATGTAACCTTTGTCCATGATTTCTTTTAGCTGTAGATTGAGCTCAACTAGCTCATGTGTACTCATCCTATAGGGTGTCCTAGACACTGGCACTGCTCTTGGTGCAAGTTCTATCGAGAATTCAATGTCTCTTTTAGGAGGTAGACCCGCTACCTCTTCTAGAAACACGTCTCTATACTCTCTCAATATGGGGTGGTCCTATAGGTTCAATTTTTCATCCTCAATAGATTCCAACACCTGTATTTCATATAGGGGACATCCCTTTCTGCAATACTTTTCCATTTGAAGGGATGATATTTGTCTCACTTAGACAGGTTTTTGAATCCCTTGGAGGGTCATCTTTCCCCTTTCTCCATTTACACATTCTAAAGTTTTATGGTAACAATCCAACTTAGTATTATAAGCAGCCAACCAATCCATACCAATAAAAAAATCATAAGATCCCAAGGGAAGTATGTTAAGGGTCGCTTGGGTAGGAAACCCATCCATGAGGAATTGACAAGATGGTAAGGCCTCTATTACTTTTATTTTGGTTCCAGTGGCTAGTTGTACCAACCATGGAATAACATGTCTAACTGGTTGTAGTTTACACTTATCAGTAGTCTATGGGGCCACATAACTCAAATTAGAACCAGGGCCAATTAAAATAGAAATTAGATGGTTGGCGATCATACCTTCCATCTCCACCACTGAATCTTGGTGGTCAGCTTGTTTATTATCAAAAGCTGCATAAATCTGTGGCATGATCCTAGACACATAGTTGAGTCTGGTAGATTCTTAGATGTTGTAGATTCTCCTACTGTCTTTTTTTTTTTTTTGCTGTGTGGGCAATCCCTCAAGAGTTTTTCTTCTTTGCAACCCCAACATTTCAAGGGTTCTCTCTTTGGGTTATCAGTCTTTCTTGGGGTTGATCCAAAAGGTTTATTTCCACTCTGGGAGGGGAAATTCTAGTGATACACACTTCTGGTAGGAAGGCTCATCCTAGAACCCTTCTTATAGTTCTTTGATATTGAGGATTTAAACCCCTTCTTCTTGAATCCCGAACTACTCTTCTTCTTGAAGTGTTTATTAAACTGTTTCCATGATAAGTCCTTTTCATGGATTCCTTTCACGTTCCTAAGGTCTTCCCACCAAATGGAAGCCTTTCCTTTCAGGTTGAAGATGGCTATTCTAGCCTTCGATTTTTCAGAGCATGGATGATTTTAAGGATGGCATTTTTTTTTTAAATGTAGAAACCTTGGCGAATATTACTAATCCTTCATATGCCAACTATAAATGTTTGGCGATATTTTTGTAAAAATATTCAAATTTATAAGGATTTTATATAGTTTTTATAATTTTTTGGCGATTTTTTAGGTAAAATAATTTTATCCTATAGAATTTGGGCGAATCATTTTTAAAATAGCGAATCTCGTTTTTGGAAAAACCATGGAAAATTAGCCCATGAGCGAAATTTAGCCCCTAAAATCATCCATGTTTCAGAGTATTCATGTACTCTGAAGTACTTCTTTAAACCAAGTGGCCAAGATTCAGCCTCTTCCCCTTTTTCAATATCTCCATCGTAAGAGGGTGGTTTGGATTTCTTGAATTCTTCAGGATCGTGAATTTTGGAATTCTTTCGCTTTTTTATTTTCTTCTTAGAATGTGAGATAGTTTTGTTACTAGAATATCCCTCGGAGTTGCCAGTTTTCTTTCCATATGACTCTCCCTATGATTTTCCCCTACCTCTAGGTTGGACCTTCCTCGAAGTGCTTCTCCCTGTGTGGCCACTTATGAGACCATGTTTTCATATTTCAGGTGGAATTTGACTTCTCTCTATATGTTTCTGGTCCACATGACTGGTTGTAGGTCCATGTTGCAGCTGTCTCTGTATATCAGATAGGCTCTGTAGCAAGACTGCATTGATTTCTGTTTGTTTTTATTTCTCCTTTATCAATCTCTCATTGTCAGCCTTGCAACTTTGTAATTCGACCATAAGGATTCTTACAGTTTCAACTAGATCTGGAGGGGTCTCCACTGCCCTTGACCCTTCAGACTCTTCATATCTATTGTGGGAGCCCTCCCCCACTTCATGGTGCATCTCCATCCTTTATTCTTGTGATTTCCCATGATTCACTGACTGCTCGAGTGCTGACAAAACACTTACTGTTAGCCAACAACCTATTAGTTTATGAACAACATACAATTCAAATTTCTTAAATACACACACAGTATAAAGTTTTATTCTTTCCCTCAATAAATGTTTAACCAGACTCTTTAGGGAAGTAGTAATATAAGGTCTCACCCTTAAAATTTACTTTAAACATGATTTTCAAATGACTCATCCCTGAGCCCAACTAGGCCAAGTGTTGTAACCATGCTCTAATACCAATTTGTAACACACCCATGGTGGGTCATCAAAATTTCATTTTCCTTAAATATCTCAAATCCTCCATTCAAGGTCTTTATAACCTTCTGCTCATCCAAATCACTCCAACCACGGTCTCCATGCTCAAAAATAAGCTCAAAAATGGAAGATAGACCTCTCCCAAGTTCCTCGAGTGTTCATTGGTCGGGGGCACGAGACTTTCACATGGATCCAATTCAATAAGCTCCATCCTGAGTCCTCCGATGTCCCAGAGATTCTATCATTCCAAAATCTATGGTGGAGATTCATCTCCCAACCAATCTAACAACTGAGCTTGATCCTCGACTAACTCACATGCTAGAGGGGAATTCAGCGTTCGACCTTCGGATTGAAATCCAAGCCTAACCCCTTCCCTCCATCTATAATCACATATGATCGTGGGATATGACCAGACGTGAAGACAACAAGTGCCAAGACAACCACCACGTGAATCTTCTAGAGTGGAAAATCTTCGAAGTTCACAATCTGATGCCGCCTGTCCTTAGAGAATTTGACAGCCCTGATCCACTTCCAGACTCCAGGATTTGACAGGTTCTTGAGTCTTCACACACGTAAACCTCTGGAGTGTCAGATATTTGACACACGACCTCCTCTATGAAATGGTCACTATGAACTCTGATGCTTCAGCCTTCGAGAGTTTTGGTGTCACCACACTCCAATCCTCTCGAAGCGGTCAACACTGGGATGATTACGTCGTAGATCCGACGGCTAGGATAGGACTCGAAGGATTCCTAGATCTATAATCCTAGTCACTTTGAGAATTTGAGATTTGGGAGTTCTGCACACTTCACCCTTGCTTCCCTCTCAAGTACCTTTCCTCCGAAGCACATAGATCTCCTCCACGTGTTCCTCTAGATCCAATGGTCTAGATCTTCTTCCTTACTTCGGGCTTCGGGATTTTTCGAAGCTCGACACTCCAAATCCTCTGAAGTGGCTCTTTTCCAGAGTTAACAATCTACTGCCACATGCCTCCCTGTACTGACGGCTAGGATCTATTCCGACACTTCGACACTTTGGGTCCCTTTGGACTGTCTACAATACTACACCCCAAATCCTCTGGGGTCCTAAAGTCCCGGACTCTCTGAGTTCCAGTCCCTTCACCAACCACGTTGGCTAGGTGGGCACATACCAGGGGCTGACACGTAGATGGGTCAGGGGGGACATGTGCCCTTGCTTGGGATGACATGTGTCATGTTCCAAAATCTTTATGGGGTAGGTGATGCACATGAATCCATGTGGCGCATGGCTCATAAAGATTAAATCCATGTCACTGTCTATGGCGTCACTATGCCTTGTCGCTCCAGCATAATCATCTTGCAACATCCCTTATATCTCATGGTTGAGATCCAACCAATACCGATTTGTTCACAGATCAACGATTCACAGTGATTGTGGGCTCCCATGGTGTTTGTTCTTTATCGGGGATCTCAATCTCCGCAATCTGAAAAGTACTCTCCCAACTCGAACTAATCATGGTCGTTGATCCTCCATCCCTACGAGATCAACGAAGTTGGTGAATTGCGTGCTGTGAACTAGCACGTCTACTAATTTTACCTTCACGCTTTGCAATGATTCCCCACCATCGATCTTCGTTCACAGATCGATGGTTCACAGTTATTGCGGGGCCCAATATCCAAAATCTGGGAAGTTCTCACCCGACTCTATCTACTTGATGTCATTGATCTTCCATCCACAGTGAGATCAACGATATTGATGAATTGCGGGCCAAGAACTAGCATTTTCTCTAATTTCACCTTCACACTCTGCAATGATTCCCAACCATCAATCTAATCGAGCGRTTGATGTTTGATTCGTTAATTCCAGTGGGTCTTTGAGTCGAACCAACGACTGTGATGGGTCTTCCTCCTTATGAATGGTTCACATCCATCTCCTYTGTCATGTTTCTGATGGGTTTTTCAGGCTTAGCGCAGGGTTCCTTGACCTAGGTCACATGGAACTTTTGATGACTCTCGGGCTATGAGCTCTACATTAGTCTATTTTTKACTAAGGTCATGGGAACGAATTCAAGGCYTCTCAAACTTTTGGTYTGAAGGAGACACCTACCTAACTTACATAACTTTAAGTTCTGAAATAGGGTAGGGTAAAATCGTGAGGTTACTGAGACGGTAGCAGTGCCAAGAGGCCTACTCTGACTCCAGGTTTGTGAGGTAGCTCCCTAGAGAAAACACCTTCGAGAGTTAAAATGAAGCATACAGGAAGAGAAGAAGCATAAGTTCTCAAGGAAACCAACGTATACACATAACTTAACCATTTTAATATAGAAAACATTTATAGATATGTAAATACAGGCATGCAACCATTAATTCCCAACTCAACACATAGAGTATGAAAACACTATCAGAACCAGATAACATGAAGTGCCTGCTAGAAGGGGTGCTCGTTTCCACCCAACCATAGAATCAATCACTCCTAATGGATTTACCACTAGCCACCCCCGAGAAAGACCATGATGCTTTGATATTGAATATTTTCTTTCGGCTCAACGAAAGTTAGGGATGAAGGTTTTTCTCCTTCTCCTGGCACATAAATAGATAGGGACAAAGGTTACTCTCCTTCTCCTGACTTAGTCATAGATAGGGATGAAAGTTACTCTCTTTCTCCCGAGTCAGTCTCAATTTACTGTGATCAAAATAATCTCTTTTCACAGTTCTTCCTTGAACTTGAGAGCTCAGTCTCTCGTCTCTGCACTCTTCGTAGGTCTTCCTCTCTGACCCCCATGCTTTCCTTTATTTCCTTTTCCAACAATATTGTGTGTGGCCTAAATTCCCAGTCCATGGTCAGGTCTGGAAGCCTTACAGATGGGCGGTCTGCCCCATCCCATCATTAACTCTTGAGTAGGTCTTCCCACCTACCAGCATGATTGTAATTCATTCCTGGGTCAGAGGGTTGTTCTGATCCTAAGCAATTAAAACCAGCAAAGCACTGTGTTGGTGGAGGTTAATGCAACCATTCATGGTCCCCTCCACTATATATTTCATAACATTCCTGGTCTCTCTTAGCACATCCTCTTTCCATCAATCATGCAACACGTATCCATTTTATATTAAAATAACAAAATTTACATTCATTGACCTTTCATACAAAGGTCCATCAAATCAAACATTCACACCTTTGAGTTTTCCATAGTGCCTTGGCCAATATAGTTATATTTACAAATTGGGGGAAATAGGGTGTTACAAGACCCTGAATATTTTCTAACAGATTCAGGTTGTGTTGGAGTATATTCATATTGTACTTTTTCATAGATCCACAGTGTATGTCTCGTGGCTATGTTTAAATTTGAGTCTTTAACACGTAGATCCACAATGTATTTTTGGTGGCTATGTTCAGATTTGAGTCATATTGGCATGGATCCATAGTGTATGTTTACCACGACCTATCTTACTTGACATGGATCTTTTCATGTCAGAATTTATTCTTTGAGTCATTTTTATTCTAAGTATGGGAATTCCTACCTCAGTGATGATATATTATTGTATTGCATTTCCTTTTTTGTCAGGTTTCCGACCGCCATGTTCTTTGTTCCCAACACACACTCAAAAAAGTATTTCAACTATCACTCTATTCTAACTTCATACTTTGGGGGTCTCACTATTACACATTATTTTCTTCACCCCTATGACTGTTAATGATGTAAACCTATCCTTTGTCTTTACAAGGATCAATTTCCTTAATCCCTGAAGAATAATGAAGATGAATTTTCCCCGAGAAATGAACTTATATTTTCATTTATAAAAAACCTATTAGGAAGGATCATCTCACCTTGCCCAGTTTTAAGGGTGCGATGATTCCAAATCATCGCATGCTACACCACAGTATCCTATGACGTCATCACACTCTGCATAGTATTAAGGGTACGACGATTTTCCATATGAAAGAGAAAGAGAAGCTTCTCGACGCTTCTAGGATAGAAGCTTCTAGGGTGAGGTGGCCTCCGATAGGTTTGGATCTGATTCTTATCCTTGATATCATGGGATCATCCTAACCTCCTCACCCTATCCTTTCCAACTTATAAAAGGAGAGGAGTTTTCATGGGGCAAGTTAGTTTTTTTCTAGCTTGGTGAGCTTTGTGAAGAACTTTTGAGATTAGCTAATGAGATATTATTCTAGACAAGAATTTGGCCCTATGTTGGCTATGAGCTTTGATTTTGTAAGTTTTAAACATGCGAAGTAAAGAAATGCATATAGATTCTTACATGAAAACATAAATTAATCAATGGCTCATTCACATAGTACACAGAGATTTATACCAAAAACCCTCAACCGGGAAAACCTTTCTTATATTCATTATATCGAATTTCATCATTCACCATACAATATATATACAATGTTTTTATGTATTTTGTAGATACAAAAACCCTAATACCTTAATCCGAGATTAATTTACAAAACCGCTAAAAATAGCAAAAACCACCCAAAAACAATTTCGGGGCATTGCGCATAACCAGGGGGGGCATACCTGCCCCCCCCTAGGACCCCCCTAGGAAATCTCCTGATGCACACAACACAAAGAGCACTACTAGAGGGATCGTTAGACGTAGTTTTCATATCTGACATGCCCACACACACACATGCAAAGAATATATCACATACCCAACATTCTCCCACTTGCTTTTTTCTTTGCATGCAGGGGTCCAGGGGATTATATAGTCAACAATCCAGGAAACCAATGCCCATTGTTACTCTACAAAAGGAGAACTTTCTATGCTCACAGACTTTGTCAATGAATCTGCAACATTCTTCAAAGTGTCAACCTTTTCCAGCAACACCTTCTTTTCCTCAACCATGTCTCTCACAAAGTGATACTGAACATCAATATGCTTTGTTTTCTAATGATAAGATGGGTTCTTTTCCAGGAATATTTCACTCTGACTGTTACAATCTAATCTCACTGCTTGTTGTACCAACCCAATACCTGAATACAATCTTTGTAACCATACTGCTTCCTTGCTTGCATGAGTGGCTGCCATGTATTAAGCTTTTGTAGTTGAGAGTGCCACTACAGCCTGTCTTTTTCTCCTCCAACTGATTGCTCCTCCAAATAGGTTAAACACATACCCACTTGTATATCTTCTGCAATCCATATCTCTAGCCCAGTCTGCATCAACAAATCCATGTATGTCCACCACTCTATCCAATCCTGGTCTTCCTTGGTAGCACAATCCATAACTAGTAGTGCCACAAAGATACCTGAAGACCCTCTTTATTGTTGTCCAATGATCCTTCCATGGTTTTGACATATACCTGCTCAAAACTCCCACTGCATGTGCAATGTCCTATCTAGTACAGACCATGGCATACATCAAACTTCCAACTGTATTGGCATATAGAACATGGGACATGTCCTCTTCTTCTTCCTGTGTCTTGGGACACTGATCTACAGATAAATTTACACCTATAGGAATAGGAAGCTTGATCGATTTACTTCCATGCATATTAAACCTCTGCAATATCGTCTCAACATATTTTCTCTGATTCAACCAGAGTTTCCTGTTTGCATGATCTCTTTTAATCTCCATTCCCATAATGAAGTTAGCAGCACTGAGATTCTTCATGTCAAATTTGGAGGATAGCTGTGATTTCACCTCCTTGATAACATCCATGTTATTTCCTACCAACAACATGTCATCAACATACAACACTACATAAATGAAGTGATTAACAACCTGCTTATAATATACACAGTGATTAGCCCTGCTTTTTACAAATCCCAATCCAAGGATGTATGTGTCAAACTTTTGGTACCACATCCTAGGTGATTCCTTCAGACCATATAGTGACTTCTTTAGCTTACAGACCAGCTCTTTCTTTCCCTTCACTACAAAGCCTTCTGGTTGCTTCATGTAGATTTCTTCTTCCAGATCCCCATGTAGGAATGTTGTCTTCACATTGACCTGTTCCACTTCAATATCAAAAGCAATAGAAATAGATAAAATAAATCTAATAGAAATTAACTTAGCAACATGAGAAAAAATCTCACCAAAGTCAATTCCCTCTACCCGGGAATAACCTTTTTCTACTAATAGAGCTTTGTATTTCTCCACTTTACCTTGTGCATTAAACTTCTTCTTAAACAACCATTTTATACCAACATATTTCTTCTAGCTGGCAACTCAACTATATCCCATGCCTCATCCTTATCCAAGGCATCCATTTCTTCAAAAATGGCCTTCTTCTATAGTTTACTATCCTCTGAATTCACTGTTTCCCTGAGAGTTATGGGATCATCATCAGTAATAGATAAAGAAAAAATGAAACGGAAATCAGGTGGACTATACGTTTCTGGTTTCCTTTTATCTCTCATTGATCTCCTCAATACTAGGGTATGAGGTTCTTCTTCTTCTTCTTCTTCTTCTTCTGCTTCCTCTTCTTCAGATGATTCATATTTTGCATCATCCAACTCAAGCTATATTTTCTCAGGTTCGTCTTGTGTTGGTAGGAATTCTTGTTTGGACACATCTTTTACCTCTCTAAAAAAAACATCTCGACTATAAAGAGTCTTCTTGGTTTCTGGGTTCCAAAGTTTATAACCTTTCACACCATCTTTATAACCAATAAAGATACACTTTTCAACCTTTTTATCCAGCTTACTCCTATTTTCCTTTGGAACATGTACATAAGCATCATAACCAAACACTCTAAGATGTTGAAGAGAGGGTTTCTTTCCAGACCATACCTCATGTGGAGTTTTATCATCCAACGCTGATGAAGGTGATCGATTGACCATGTAACATGCTATACCCACTGCCTCTGCCCAAAATTCTTGTCCTAACCCGACACTGTTGAGCATGCTCCTTTCTTTTTCCATCAGTGTCCTATTTATCCTTTCTAAAACTCCATTTTGTTGAGGAGTGTATGGAGTAGTCTTCTGCCTTGCTATACCACACTTCTTACAGAATTCTTCGAATTCATTTCCGTAGAATTCTCCACCATTATCTATTCTCAATACGTTTATTTTCTTCTCTGTCTGATTTTATACCAGAGCCTTAAACTCTTTAAATTTATCAAATACTTTAGATTTCTTTCTAAGAAAATAAATCCATGTGTTCCTTGAAAAATCATCTATGAATGAAACATAATACATAGGTTTACCTAGGGATGGAATAGGAAGAGGTCCAAACACATCGCTGTGTATCAACTCTAAGATCCCCTTTGCTCTTGTAGCATCAGATGGGAATCTTACTCGATTTTGTTTACCATATATGCAATGTTCACAGAAATCAAAATCCAGAGTGCAATTAGACATACCTTCAACCATGCCTTTACCATGTAGTGTTCGAAGTCCCTTTTCTCCAATATGCCCCAGTCTTTGATGCCACATCATGGTCTTCTTTTCAGGGACGATATTGGTCTTGTCTTCTTTATTTGTCTACTAAAGGACAATAGAACTATTACACCCATTAGTATAAGTGCTTCCCAACAACTTGTACAGAGTTCCACATCAAACTCCCCTCATCAAAACCATTTCTCCTCGTACCATCTTGCAAGTTTTCTTTCCAAATACAGTATCCACTCCTGCAACATTCATCTTACTTATAGATATTAGGCTCCTGGCTAGTTTTGGAATGTGTAGAACCCCAGGAAGAGTTCTAATCCTTCCATCTTTTAGCAACAAATTAACCCTTCCACGTCCCAAGATTTTTGTTGTCGAGTCATCTCCTAGGAATACATCACCACCATCGTATTTTTCATATTTAGAGAACCACTCCCTGTGAGGAGTCATATGGTATGACACACCTGAGTCGATCAACATCATGGTATGCATGTGTACTTGTAGATTCCAAGTAAACATCGCCTCCTTCTTCAGTGGAGGTTTTTTCCTCTGTGGAAGAGGTACTATCAGATCCCTTTGGTTTATCAACCCTCTTAGACTTGCAATCTTTCTTATAATGCCATATTTTACCACACTTCCAGCATTTCCTCAAAGGTTTTCCTAGAGACTTAGATCTACCTGTGGATTTAGATCTCCCCCCAGAAGGTTTACCAGGATTCCTTTCTTGGATACGACCTCTTACAAATAAAGCATCTGCGCTATGACTATCCAAGATTTTCCGCCTCATCTCTTCAGATAACAAGGATGAAACTACATCCTCATACTTCAATGTAGATTGAGTGGTACTACCAATTGCTACAACCATATTATCCCAAGAGTCTAGCAAAGAACATAACAAAGTAATACACTTATCTTCTTCTGCAATCGTAATATTAACAGAGACAAGTTGACTTACCAGAGTATTAAAGGAATTTAGATGTTCTGTCACATAATCTCCATCTTCCATCCTAAGATGATACAACTTCTTTCGAAGAAACAACTTCTTTACCAGGGACTTTGATTGATACAAATTCCCCAACTTATTCCATAGTTCCTTGGCTGTAGATTCTCCTAAGACATTCAACAAAACCAAATCTGCCAGGCAGAGTCGAATGGTACTCCTTGCTCTTCTATCCAACTTCTCCCAATATTCCTTTGACATACCAGTAGGTGGTGTACTAGGAGTTTGTGTACTAGTAGGTTGTGTACCAGTAGCCTGTGTGCTAGTAGACGATGTACTAGTAGGCTGTGTACCAGGATCCACAACGATCCATTGTTCTTTGTCTACAAGAAGGTCCTCCATATTGAGTTTCCATAGCTCAAAGTTTTTACCATTGAACTTCTCTATCTCGATTCTAGATGAGCTCGCCATTTCTCTTTTTATACTTGAATCTCCATTGCAAAAGCTCCCACTAAACCTAGGTTTATCACAGACCCAAGATAAACTTGATCTATCAAGACCGATCCAAACCCTCAACAACAAAGGTGTCCCTGTGAAGCCAAAAATGAGCTTTGATACCACATGTAAGTTTTAAACCTATGAAGTAAAGCAATGCATATAGATTCTTATATGAAAACAAAAATTAATCAATGGCTCATTCACATAGTACACATAGATTTATACCAGAAACCCTGAACCGAGAAAACCTTTCTTATATTCATTATATCAAATTTCACCATTCACCATACAATATATATACAATGTTTTTAGGTATTCCATAGATACCAAAACCCTAATCCTTTAATCCAGGATTAATTTACAAAACCGCTAAAAATAGCAAAATATGCTAAAAATAGCAAAAACTGCCCAAAAAACAAATTTTGGGTCGTTGCTCCGAACATTGTGCGTAACTAGGGGGGGAGGCATACTTTCCCCCCCTGGGACCCCCCCAGGAAAGCGCTCAGCGCACATGACACAAATATAACTACTAGAGGGATCGTCAGACGCAATTTTCATATCTGACATGCCCACACACACACATGCAAAGAATATAACATATACCCAATAGCTTTGTCAAGATACATTGTGAGTGACTTTCAAGTATATAGTCTCACAATCCATGGAGCAGGAGTGTGTGGGAAATAAGGAACTATTGGAAGGAAACTGACAACATCAAGGCATCTGGTTGTATCTTTGTTCCACATTCTTTAATACAGATATACCTTTATTTCCTATATGAATGGTACTTGTCCATATTGCATGATTCCTTGATCACATACATAGTTTCATACCAAATAGACTATATTATTCTTGTCTTCGTTGGCTTGTGTTTTTTTGTATATCCTTCTCCATAAGCCTTATGATGGAGCTGGGATCACATTGGCGAGGTCAGGTCTAATACATTTAAAAGGTATGTTTTGGATCCTCTTCTTATTTGATAATTGAAATCTAAGGAAAGTTTAGTATAATGTCATGTTTTCTTCTAATTTCTTATTGAATTTAGGAAGATTAGCTTCTGTCTTCACTTACCGATTTGTCCGATAATAGTTAGTTACTTGACTTTTGAGTTGGTGGGCCAACCTATGTGGTTGGAGGTGTTTCCTAACCATGGTCTATATGGGTAGTGTGCGTGCACTACATCACCTAATCTTTGTGATTAGATGCTTGTTCATTGTGGACCAGTTGCCTGGTTTGCCAACCATAGGTTACTAGTTCATTGTGGAACTAGATGCTAGATTCTTTGTGAGTTGGTGAGTGAAAGACCTATGATGACATAAATTCCAAATGGATGATGAGACCCTGGAAGCTAATGTGGTTACAAAAATTCTTCAATATAGAAAAAATAAATGGTCAAGTGTACAGAATAATAGAAGCAGTCATGATGTTCGTTCCAGAAGAATACCTTCCTTTATAAGAGGGAGTGTTGAAGTTTGAGTAGATTCAGAAGATATTATTATTATATTCATATTGTATTTTACCAAGAAAACAACCTAAATAATAGTTTTATATTATATATTTTAAGTCATCCCTATTGTGCCTTTGTAAAAGTCATCCCTATTATGCCTTGACAACTCAATTGTAAATTAGATGGGTAAAGTGGATAGGTCGACCCTGACCTAATTTTGGGCAGTCCAACTTGTATTTATAATAAGACTAGTGCCTCATTTGGAAGACACATACAACAAGATCTCTCTCACACATAAAAGTGCAAGTTTGAGAGAGTGACACAGTTAGAGAGGAGGAGTGATGCAACTACAAAGGAAAGGTGTTCCAATGAATCATTTTGGTTATTTGGTCAAGAACTATCTTGGTCTAGTGGTGTGTTACTTTGTTCTCGTTAGGGTTTTCTGGTGGATTTTTTGTTTTGGTGAGATCTGTCTTGAGAGAGACATTGTACTTGTTGAAGAATCTATATTGAAGAAGCTTTGTTGGGTTCTCTCCCCCATGAGGGTTTCCTAGGATAAATATTATGCATATTGTGGATGTCTTTCTTTCAGTGATCCTTATGCATGCAACTATTGTTTTAATAGACTAAAGTTAAAGAATACTACACACACTTAAATTCTTAAGAAGAATTTTAACAACTGGTACCACCTCCATCGACCCTTCTTTTGAGAATATCTTATTTTGAATAGCCTAGATTTAGTGGAATCTTCATCTAACCTAAATCTCTATCTATCCCCTTCATCTCTGAAAATGTCATTGGGAATAGTTCATGATATTCGTGCAACAAGTCCACAATATTCTCGACTATTTCATCAGTCTAATAATCCCCTATCTGTGCAAAATTAGGATTCTCTATCATCCCAATGTTTACCTTCTACATGTTTATCGGCTGGGTGTATGTGGAAAATTCATGCTCTGGCCCTTCTACTACTCTTTATCCTTATGTATCAGGTACTTTCACATTCTTGGGATCTTCCTCATCATATTCTTCATTATCCACATTAGAACACTCCAATAAATCATGGATAGTCATATTTTCTTTGTGCGCACTGCACACCGGTACCACCTCCATCAACCCTTAGTCTGAGAACATCTTAGTTCGAATGTTCATGTTCAAATGTAAATGTGACTTTGAACCTCTGAACCAACTCTTCCCATCTTGTCGTCTCATTTTTCATTTCCAATTCCAAATATCAATTCTTTGGAATTGTGTCCAGTGTATTTATAAATCTATGCGTCCATTGTTTCTAATAATGAACTCCATAAATCCCTGCACTATTCAACATGACTTGCTAGGTCACTCTATCCTATATACTTATGTGCAATATTTTCTTCCTCATTACCAAACCTTATTTGTATGAGTCTACTGCATTGTGACTAGTCTTTTATTCCCTCTATGTGTGCTTCCCACCATCTGGATGGAGTCTCTTTTAAGACAACATCTAGTGCTAACAATGTTTTTTGTTCAAGTACCTGCAACTCAAATTACTTAAAAAACAAACTTAAATCAGTTAATCCAACACACCTAGGTGGACCATATAGCTCTATTCCAATCTAGTGCAAGGATCAGGTTATATGTGCACATCATCTAGTTGACACTTCATGCATTCTCTGTTTTGAATTCTATAGACCTTCTTTAGAATTCAATGCACATGAACTGATACTTCACCAACTTAGTGCACTATCCACAGTAGGGTTGACATAATCCTCCATCTTCACAGTCATGTTATATAAGTTGTCAATGCTATTTCCTTTGGCTGGATATATGTATATCTTTCCCTTTGATGGGTCTAAGGGTGCATTAAATTTCAACTCCCCAACTTCAAATACCATCTCCCTCCTCTTCAAGTTAATGACCTCCTATTTATAAAAATCTCATTCGAGTCCCATCAGCGATGGATATGGTTGATTTCCATCCACTATCTCAATAACTTCAAATTATGCCTCATTGCATATCCCATCTATGTTCACAGGTACTCCTATCAAACGACTAATCATTACTGTTTTGTGCTAATTCATGATCCTTAACTGAACAAGAGACCATGCTACCTTAGGTTTTATCATAATCTACCATGTATTCTTAGGTAAAAAATCCATGTTAGACCAAGTCCAATATAACATTATCCACATCATACTCTCCAATTTTGTGCATTGAATCTGAATTCTCCATTTGTCCTCTTCCTCCGCAGTACCTAATTTACCACTCTTTGTTTGATAGGAGTTTCCCTTACTCGTGTGGAGTGATAAATCAAGTCATATAATGTGCCTAGTGCAGTTTCCTATTTAATTATCTCCACACAACTCCTCGATAATTATGTTAGCGTTCCTACCTTTCTAGTTGGTTTCTTTGGCATAAAATGATCTTTGTCATGAGGTGAAAATGATGTTGATGCTCCCCAATCCTGTCCAAATACCTATTTTCTTGTCGAGGATAAAATTTTGGCAAGGTTTATGCTGACTTACTTACCCATTGCTAAGTCTTCTTTCCTTTACTCGTCATATCAACTCTTGTTCTAGCTCATTTATGCATAACAACTGCTATTCTTGGTCCTTCATTGCATTTTTTTGTTGATATTTTATCYACATTATGATTTGGATTTTGATTATGGTTTCCTATAGCCTGCCATTTCACAGATAGTTGAGGACAATATTCTATCGAATGGTCTAGTACTCTTTAGTATGTGTGCATTGTAAATGAATTCAGGYAGTCATGGGTTAAGTGTCCTAGTTTATTACAGTTATAGCATATGATCGATCCTCTTCCACCTCTACCAAAATTTCCTCTACCTTGACCTCTGCCAAAGTTTCCTATGTTCCTTGGATTAAATCCTCTTTTATTATTATATTTCGGAGCCATCACTTCTGCTGCAACATTATCCTCCTAAATCCTGTACATATCATATGAGTGCTCCATCAATAAGTCAAATGCATGAAAATCCTTCTTTTCATGTCCAATTGACTTGAAAAAGTTGTAAAACAAGTTCCTTGGTGTACTCTGATACTTATGCAGTAATGCACATTCATTTGGATGATGGACCCATTTCTTACATATCTCACAATACCCTCTGACTGGTAATGGATTCAATGCTCTAGTTGCCAAATATTGCACGAATGTTGGGCATTCATCCTTGTGATGGCCTTAAGTCCTACACTAGGTAGACCATAATTTTTTGTTTTTATCCTTCATTTTTGTAAGTTCTTCCACTTGAATCCTCAATGCAACGAATTTCATATGAACTTGTGTCATCCCTCCACTGTCTCCTACAGGGGATGATTCCAATTTCATTGCAATTTCTAGTGCCTTGGGTTGCAATGCAACCTTCTATTGAATTAATGGTCCACGAATGTGTGGTAGAAGTCCTACAATAATATATTCTTGATGTTGTTGATCATGGATCTAGAAATTCAGTATACCCATCAAATTATTGAACCTTTGATCAAAATCCCATACCGACTCATTTTGTACCTGTTTAATCTCCTTTATTTCTATGATGTATTGCGACTTCGACTTTGGCTTCTTGAACTCCTTCAACAATGCTTTCCTTATCTCTGTCAAAGTCCTGACTTGTATTGTTGGTGTGGTACTCTATAGATTCATGTACCAGACTAATTCACGACCTATAAATGTTGTTTCTAACTGCACAATATTCACAACCTCATCTTGGATGTTCTTAGTGGACCAAATTGTCCTGCAGACAAACGGATGTTGTTCTGGGTCCTATGACCCAACTCTTTGAAACTCAGGTAGTCTAAGGGTGTTGTCTACCCTTGCTATGTTACTTTTTGTAGTCCCTCCTATTGGTGATGTTGTTTGAATCTGACTCTGACTCTGCGCACTACTTCCACTGCTCTGATTGATACTACTCTGTCATCCCTAGATAACTATAATTGATTTTGATAATTCTTCAATTGTTATCTCTGATTTTAGTGACACACATAGGGTTGTGGATTCAACACATGAATCAGTATGATCAGGACTTAATGGTTCTTCTATCACTGGACTAGATTGGAACACATCTTCTTCTCCTCATATATATGGTATTTCCACGATTTAGAATATTGTGCAAGATTCTCTCCCCTCTCTCTCACTCCATGGCTCTCTGGTTGTAGTGAGAGAATTGGGGAGTTGGAGCTTCCCTTAGGTTGTAGCCTGAGAAACTAGGGGGTTGGTGCCTCCTTTCAGTTGCAGTTGGAAAACAAAGGAAGTTGGTGCTTCCAATGAATGTAATTTTTCAAGACATATAAGAAAAAGCATTCCGTGGTTTTCTCCCAATTTGGGTTTTCACGTAAAACACTGGTGTACTGTGTATGTGTGTGATTGTTTATTTCTTACTGCTCATTATTGGATAATAATTCTACATTGATATAACATTTGAAGAAAAAGGATTGTAATTACGCTATTACTAATTCACCCCCCCTCTCAATAATCTAATAGAAGTGCCTACCTATTAGGTAAGGACGCCATTTCTTCAATGCATGTAGTATTGCCATCATTTCCTTCTCATAAATGGGTTTGTGTAAGTCCTTTCCCTTGAGTGGTCGACTTTCAAAATCCAAGGGCCTTCCTTCTTGCATTAGGACAACACCAATTCCATTTCCCGAGGCATCACATTCCATAATAAAGGTTTTTTTGAAGTCTGGAGTGGTCAATACATGAGCTTTTCACATCACCGCTTTAATTTGTTCAAAAGATTTAGTTTCCTCTGGAGTCCATGAAAATGCATCCTTCTTAGTTAGTGCCGTTAAAGGTGCTTCTATTCTTCCATAGTGCCAGACAAACTTGCGGTAGTAACCTGTCAAACCCAAAAATCCTCTAATATTCTTCAATGTTTTGGGAATCGGCCAGTCCATCATGGCCTTAATCTTGTTAGGGTCTACCTTAACACCTTCATGATATACAATATGACCCAAATACTCTACCTCCTTCACTCCAAATAAACATTTGTAGGTTTGGAATATAGTTGTTGCTCCTTTAGTAGTTGTAGCACCTTGTCAACATGTCGCACATGATCCTCCCAATACTTGCTATAGATTAGTATATCATCAAAACATACTAACACAAATTTTCAAAGGAAGGGATTGAAAATGGAATTCATCAACCCTTGGAATGTGGAAGGTGCATTTGTAAGGCCAAAAGGCATGACCAAAAATTCATAATGGCCTTCATGAGTTTGAAATGTTGTTTTTGGGATATCTTCTTCCTTCATTCTAATCTAATGATACCCTGAACGGAGATCCAATTTTGTGAAATAAATTGATCCATGTAGTTCATCTAACAATTCATCAATGATGAGAATAAGAAACTTATCTTTAATAGTGATGTTGTTGAGCTCTCTATAATCTAGACACATATGCCATGAGCTATATTTCTTGAATACCATTACCATTGGTGCATAGTAAGAACTTTGGCTAGATCTAATAATGCCAGCCTCTAACATTTATTCAACCATGTACTCAATTTCACTCTTCTGGGCATAAGGGTATCTGTATGGCCTGATGTTAGGAGGAACACTCCTAGGAATTAGGTGAATTTCATGATCATGATTTCGAGTGGGTGGAAGACCTTTGGGAATATCTTCAAATAGTTTGGAATGCTTATCAATGCTCCCTTGGAGATCTTGAGGAATAGATGGCTTAGATGTTTGAACATCTAGTGAGCATAGTTGTGCAATAATGCATTGATGCCCCTTTTTCAATAATTTTGTCATGCCATTAGAGCTTATCACCTTACCGGGTTTCCTTTTGATACCTCTTAACTCAGTTTCTTTTCCTTCCAATGAAAATTTCATGAAAAGTTCTTGAAAATTAAAATCCACTGTTCCTA
>JASDQU010104327.1:1292-16027 GCA_032191745.1 Picea mariana | reverse complement strand
TGATGAAGGAGTTCCATTAAGAGAGGTGAGAAATATTGAGTCTACTATAGAGAACACAGCTGAAACTGAAGATGAATAGGTCCAAGAATCAAATGGATAAGACACATGTAGACAAGAAGAGTCAGGACAACAATCAACATCAAATCCTTCCTCCATAATTACTCAAAAGAATCATCCTGAATGTCAGATAATTAGTGAGAAAGAAAAAGGTGTAAAAACCAGGAGAAGGGTAACCAAAGACATCGAGCAATCACATATGGCCTTCATATCCATGGTGGAACCCAAGAACTTCAATGAAGCCAGTGAATATGTAAATTGGTTAAAATCAATGAATAAGGAACTAGACTAGATTGAAAAGAATGACACTTGGGAACTCGTTCCTAGGCTAGCAAATAAAAATGTAATAGGATCCAAATGGGTCTACAAAAATAAGATGAATGACAAAGGAAATATTGTAAGAAATAAGGCTATATTGGTCTACAAAGGATATGCTCAAATAAAAGGACTAGACTTTGATGAAACATTTGCACCTGTAGAAATATTAGAAGCTATTAGAATGTTTCTTGCCTATGCTTGTCATAAACAATTTCAAGTCTATCAAATGGATGTCAAGTCAACTTTTCTAAATGGAGACCTAAAAGAAGAAGTCTATATGGAACAACCAGAGGGTTTCCAACTGTCAGATAATCCTGACTTTGTCTACAAGATGAAGAAATCCTTATATGGGTTAACAAGCTCCTTGTACCTAGTATTACAGACTAGATAAGTATCTTCAAGACAAAGGGTTCAAGAGAGGAAAAATTGACAACAATCTATATATCAAAACAGAGGGTAATGATTTTCCCATTGTGTTGATCTATATAGATGACATCATCTTCGGAAGCAATAATGCTTCATTGGTACAATGGTTTGCTTCTACCATGCAGTCTGAATTTCAAAAGTCTATGATAGGGGAACTACCATTTTTTCTTGGTTTGCAAATTACTCAGAGGTATGAAGGACTATTTCTTTCTCAGGAGAAATATCTAAGAGAAATGTTGAAAAGGTTTCAAATGGAAGATTCCATACCTATGAGCAAACCTATGGTCACTGTATGCAAGGATGATGAATCACTTGATGTTGATCAGAGTTTATATAGGTCTATGATAGGAAACCTATTGTACATCATAACATCTCGTCCAGACATAATGCATGATTTTGGAATGGTAGGAAGGTATCAGGCCGCACCTAAACAACTTCATTTGTTAGTTGTCAAAATAATATTCAGATACTTGAAAGGAACAATGGACTATGGCCTATGGTATCCTAGGAATCGGAATTTTCAACTATCAGTCTATTCAAATGATGATTGGGCTAACTGCATGGATGAAAGGAAAAGCACAAGTGGAGGTGCATTATTCTTAGGAGATTCTCTTGTATCATGGTTGAGCAAGAAGCAAGGTTCCATTTCCTTATCGACTACAGAAGCTGAGTACATTGCAGCTACCACTTGTTGTACCCAATTATTATGGATGATTCAGACACTTGCAGACTTGGAGGTAAAATATACAGCACCGATCCCAATTCATTTTGATAATACTAGCGCAATCAGTGTGTCAAAGAATCTTGTATTTCCCTCCAAGACCAAGCCTATACCCATCAAGTATCACGTCTTGAGGGAACAAGTGAACAACACTGTTGTTTCTTTGCATTATATTCCATCCAAAGATCAGATTGATGATATCTTCACTAAACCGCTTGCAAAAGCTCAGTTTTAGTATTTATTCCATAAGTTGGGCGTGAACCCAATATGAACCTAAGAGAGTCCATCCTGTCAGGGGGACTATGTGTTGGTTGAATATATGATACCTCCAAAAAATACTGCAATAGCTCAGGGGGAGAATGTTTTCTTTGACATTGATGTCAAAGGAGGAGAAAAGGGTGATGCTTCAGTTGGAGGTCTAAGCAGAATAGTGAATCCTTTCATGGTTTCCATCAATGCCAAAGGGGGAGACTATTGGCATGTTTACAAGAAGAGTGTTCTTTTCATTGATGGAAATAACAACAACAACGATGACATGATTACTGGCAGAGTGTGCAATCAAATGTCAGGAGGAATGACGCACATTTTCACGTCGAGCGCAAGTGTGCGTTAGGGCTGAGGTTAATTACATTACCAAATCTCAGGAGAGATAGCGTTCTCAGAAACATAGATGAGACCCAAAGTCATAAGGACTCATAGAACCTTTGACACTTAGAAATTATTCCAAGTCAGGAGGATGCGCAAGCTCAAAAGGAGGAGCGACAGTGGTTGTTGGATCACCAATCCCGAATACCCGATGTTTGTTAAATCAGAGTCTAGTGACTAGAGGAAGTTCAAAGGAGAAGTACAGATCTGATCCGTTGGATCTAAGCGTCGAGTACCAACAACCGTTTGACCCAATATAACTGCAAAGAGGATAATTGTCGAGAGCCATCCTCCAACTCCACGAAATACGAAGTCGCAATGAGATCTGAGCCATTGGATCCAAAGGACATGTGGCAAGAGATCAACATTTTTTTGACTGAAAAGTCAAAGGTAAGAGTTGTAGGAAATCACGATGTCTAAGTTCGTGAGTTGATCTAGACCACTAGAACATGGGGAGTTGCAAGCTACTGATCTGGAGCAGGTTTCAGAAAATAGGAAGTCAAAAGAAGGGAGGTGAGTAGTCCTCCAACTCCGCAAAACACGAAATCCTGATAAGATCTGTACTGTTAGATCATCGAGGATCATGGGTCGTTGATCTAGAGTGTTGGTTGTGAAGCCTCATTATCTTCCTGATTCAGAGGTCTTTTACTTTCAGCCGTGTTTATACCCCATGAAGTATTTACACCCTAGAAGTATGTACACTCTTCCACGCGGGGGAGTGCAGAGGGGGGGTATCCCCTCTGTGGGGTCCTGGGGGGCTATCCCCCTGGCTAGGGGGTCTGGGGGAAAGCGAGCCCCCAGTGGGGGTTTGGGGGAGAATCCCTCGAAGAAAATATTTCCTTGTAAATGTATATTGTAATTTCATTGTAAATCTGGACCGTTCATTATAAGGTTGCAGTTCTAACAGTAGAAATTATGTTAGGGTTTTTTGCCCTAGAAGACAACCCTCTTTTATGAGGGAAATGTATTGCGGCTATGGTTGATGCTGAATATTGTATTCTGAGATAGGAGACTATGAGAGAAAGAAGAGGAAGTTACAATGGGTTTGCTGTAGGTTGTATCCCTTCATATGCTGGATAATAATAAAGGAAGGACCTGGCAATTTATCTGGTGGATGTAGCCCACACTGGGTGAATCATGTAAATCTGTGTCTCTATTGTATTGTGTATCTTCTATGTTTTTTTTCCGCATTTGTTTTATTTTATTGCTCCACGGATCTGTTTTTCTAACATAGACTATTTCAGATATCGGGAGTTGGAAGAGTCAGGGTTGGATCACATTCAAACAACTGACATGCAAGGTTGTGATTTGATCACAACTGTCAATCAAAGGGAGAGCGTGGACTATTGATTTGGCACGACGAAGAACAAAGTTCGAGTTCTCGAAGAAAAGATCTAGACTGTTGAAATATGGTAGATTGTGGAAAGTCGATTAAGAAACCTCCGAAATGCAAAGTCGTGAAATATCGATTCACGAAGGTGAGATATGGATCGTCGGATCAATGAGGATCGTGACCATTGATCCAAAAGGGACATGCGTCAGTGTATTTTCAGCTTCGAGGAAAAGAAAAGGAAGGTTGAAAGGTTTGAAAGTTGATATTTCTGAACCCTGAATACCCGAAGGGATTGTGACCGTTTATCCAAAAGGGACACACATCATTGGATCGTGGACTTTGGGTGAAATGCTCCTGGAGCAGGAAGAGGTTGAGAATCAAAACTCCCAAATCCTGAAAGGAGAAATCAATCTCGTCCATTGGTTTGGAGGGCCACATGTCACCTGATCATTGAGACTAAGGATCACGCGTGGACAGAGGAAAGAAAAAGCAAAGGAAGATAGATCAGAGCCATTGATCAAAGGAGAACCATCAATATCATGAGATCGACGATCCCATCACATTGCGGGGCCAGAATATGCTCGTGTCTTAATTTTTCATGAGTGGTCCACTATCGAAACCACAGTTTTTGAGAAAGAACGCATGGAGGCTCGTAGTGAATTGCAGGGAGAAAAGAAGATTGGTCTAAAACCATCTTTGGATGGACCCACAATCACATGGTCATGTGATCTCATCACCCAAGGTCATATCGAGGGAGGAGCTAGCACGTTGCTAGGCTCCACTTTGGAGTTCAGGAGATTAGGAGTTAGGAGAGTCGGGTGACTCACGACAGATGACCCAAAACGCAAAGTATCGAAGTGATTAGCCCCTGGTCACCGCTGGTGGTCATGTGAAAGGAAGGGGCTTAGCCACAAAATCTAGCACCCACTGTGTAGATTTCTCAGAAAGGGAAAAGGCGCCAAAGGGATGAACATGCAAAATTTTTCTCAGTAACTTCTAGAACGAAGTGATTGCATATGCCAGAGAATTCGAGGAGATGTAGGGTGAATTCCAAAGGAGCCAAACAGTCTCGAGGTAACTGCCAGTGAAGTGAAGATTCATCATTTAGAAAATTGACATATGGAAACGTGTCGAAGACTGTAACTGCCAAAGAATCTGAAGAATCTCAGGATAATGACCACTAATGAATAAAAAACTCAGGATGATTGCCAGAGAGGACGAAGAGTTGAGTGTATGCCCTGGCAGAGGACTTGTCATGATAAATATGCGCAAAACAAAGGAGAGATGGTTGCTTCTGTAGAGAGTTATTCATGCAGGTAGAAGCATGTTGTGTGCAAGAGATGAAATACATAGAAGAGGCATAACACATTGAATGGAAATAATATATAGAGCATAAAGAGTATAAGAAAGAGATAGAGCATAAATTCTTATCTGAGAGAGGAAGAGAAATCTAAGGTGCACATTTAGAGACAGAGCAGAAGAACATAAAGCTCAAGGAGATGCGAGTAGGAAGACACTGATGTAGGCAGATCAAAGCAGTGAAATAGAACAGTGATGAGACTGGTAAGCCTTTTGACAAACACTGTATCACTGTAATAAGTTTCAGGAACAAAGTTTTTATATTCAGGATGGTAGGGAGGTGCTAGGGAGGATGATTTTCCTCAGAGTTTCAAGTGGGTTGTTGAACACAGGGAGTTGTAGCTTCCATCTGGTTGCATCTAGAAAATCCAGGGTGGCAGGGTGGTGCAAGGGAGAACTATTGTTCTCTATTATACAGGTTGATGTCTGTGTGACTGGAAGTTGGTGCTTCCATCCAGTTGGTGCTGGAACACTTAGGGAGTTGGTGCTTCCTTCTAGTGGGTGCTAGAGAAACTAGAGAGTTGGTGCTCTCAGCAAGTTGTTTCTAGTAAAATAGAGGTTGTAGCCTCAAGAGGAGTTGGAGCTCATAAGAATGATAATGTACAGAAAATAAAGATTACTTATCATATCAAGAAGAAGAGGTTTTTGCCGTTATGGTTTTCCTCAGGAAATATCTGTCTCTATATATTTCATGTGTCTGATTGATGTTGAATATTCTATTTCTTACTTCCTTGCATTATTGTGATCATCATTGAGTTTTCTGTAAAGAGTTCAAAATGGGCATAATTTTTTAAGCACAGTAACAATTGATTCACCCCCCCTCTCAGTTGTCCAACATTTCCCACCAAGATGGCTTCACACAACTTGGTACTGAAACTCTTTCCTTGGTTATTTTTTTTCTTGCAATCACTTTTCTCATAAAGCAACAGATTGTAGAGCACATGAAACCAATAATTATGTATACAAAAAAATAGAAGTACTTCTAGGTTCTCAAATAGAAACTATAATTCATTTTATCCATTATTTGATTACAATGTTGTCTGTTATAAGTGAAAAAACTATTGTCATATATCACGTTTTTGTAGAAGTGACACAATGGAAACTTATAGACAAAAAAGGAAGTGGGTACCCTTTCCAAACAACAGAAAGAACCCACAAGATTTTGCAAAAGGGAGAAAGAGTATGAAAATCATAAGAAGGAGTATGCTTGTGCAAACTGTCCTTCATGCTCAAAGCAAAGGAAACCAATGGTACATTGACAATGGATGATCAAGACAAATGAAATATGAAAATATCAAGTTTCTCACGTTGAATAAGGTTAACAAAGGTAGCGTGACACTCAAGTATAATGCTACCATAAGAATATATGGAAAAGGTACTCTTAGTGTGAATAATGGAAAGACTAAAAACTATTTTTTCTTGTAAGTTGAAGGTTTGAAAAACAATCTAGTGTTAGTCAAATGTGTGATCAAGGAAACAATATAAAATTTCATTCTCAAGGTTGTGAGATAAGAAAGAAAGGATCGGGAAGACTAATGGAAAATGCACATAGAACCTCAAATAATGTATACATCCTCAATGAGATCAAGAGAGAAAAATGCTATCTGGGACAAATATATGAAATTTGGTTATGGAATAGAAGAATGGGCCATATTAACTTTGATAATCTAGTAAAAATCAACACTAAACAAGTAGTGAGAGACATGCCACCAAATATTTGTAACCCTTCGACAACTCTTTCCAAGCAATGTCATGATGGAAAACAAACAAGAGAAATATTCAAATCAAAGGGGTAGTCAACAACTAAGCCATTGGAACTCATTCGCACAGATCTCTCTGAGCCTACAGGAACACAAAGTCTACAAGGTGAAAATTACTTCATGTTTCTCATTGATGATTACTCTAGAATCACATGGGTTACATTTCTAAAAGAAAAACTAAAGAATTTGAGAATTTCAAAGCATTTAAAGCCTTGGTTGAAAATGAAACTAATTTGAAAAACAAATGCTTAAGATCAAACATAGGAGGTGAGTTTATCTCAAATGAATTTGAAGAGTTTTGTGAGATTTATGGAATAAAGAAGAATTTTTCATCTGCATGGACTCCACAATATAATGGAGTGGTAGAATGGAAGAATCAAATAGTACAAGAGATGTCTAGAACAATATTAAATGAAGCTAATATATCAAGAAAGTTTTGGAGAGAGACAATCAACACTACATTCTACATTATGAATAGAGGGAAAACTATAGTCAACAACAACAAAACACCTTATGACTTATGGAAGGGGAGACCAACAACAATTAAATACTTCAATGTTTTTGGAAGAAAGTGATACATAAAAAGAGATCATAAGGACTTGGGAAAATTTGACTCAAGAGCTGATGAAGGTATATTTCTTGGTTATTCATCAAGAGCAAGGCTAATCGATGTTACAATAAAACATTGGAAAAAGTCGAAGAGAGTGCCAATGTGAAAGAAGATGAAACAAGGCATGAGAAGGTGAAAGAAAATGTTGAAACAAAGGAGCCAATATGAAAATAATAATAATAATAAGAATAATAACTTCAAAATACAAAGACACCATCTAGATTTTCCCAAAATAATCATTCAAAAAATCAAATTCTTGGTGATAATGATACGTGAGTGGAGACTAGAAGAATATTAGCAAGTGGACCAAAACATGAAAACTTCTGTTTTCTATCTAAAATAGAGCTGAAGAACTTTATAGAATCTATCCAAGACAAGCATTGGCTTGATGTTGTGGAATAAGAGTTGAATAAAATTGAGAAGAATGAGACATGGTAATTTGTTTCAATACCAAAAGATAAAAATGTGATTTTCACCAAGTGGGCTTTAGTATCAATTTGAATGAATATGGAAAAGTAATAATAAATAAAGTAAGATTGGTTTGTAAATTCTATGCTTAAGTTGAAGGTATTAGAAATCTTTGCCCCGGTTGCAAGACTAGAAGCTATCATAATGTTTTTTGGCATTTGTCGGTTTCAAGAACTTCAAAGTCTATAAAATGGATGTCAAGAATTCCTTTATCTATGAAAATTTAGAGGAATAAGTATACATTGAACATCCAGAATGATTCTTATTATCATAAAATAGTGATCCTATATGTAGATTAAAGAAAGAACTTTATGGGATAAAACAAGCTCCTAGAGCCTGATATTCAAGACTTGGCAAATATCTACAACAACAAGGCTTGAAAAGAGGAATTGTTGAAAACAATATCTACATCAATATAGTAAGAAACAATTAGTTGATTGTTGTGGTTTATGTATATGACATCATTTTTCAAGGCAATATGAACAAATTGTGACAATAATTTGCAATATAAACAACAAAGAAATTTGATATTTCTATGCTCAATGAATTTTCATTATTTCTTGGTTTACATATTTCTTAATTCTACAAAGGTATATTCATTTCACAAACCAAGTATATAAATAAAATGTTGAAGAATTATAGAATGGAATCTTGTGCACGAGTTAGCGCACCCATGGTCACAGGTTGTAAATTAAGCAAAGATGACGAATCTGTGGAAGAAAATAAAAAATTATATAGGTCAATTATTGGAAGCCTACTATATATGATAACATCAAGACTATACATTATTCAAGGAGTAGGATTGGTTGCATGGTTTCAAGCTACACCAAAAGAAACTCAGGTGCAAGAAGTGAAAATAATATTCAAATATCTAAAGGGCACCTTGGACTTCGGCCTATGGTACTCAAGAGGTGAGGATTTTGCTCTAACAACATATACAGATGTGGATTTGGAAGGAAGTGTTGATAATAGAAAAAGTACAATTGTAGGATAATTCTTTTTGGGAAACATTCTAGTGTCTTGGTTGAGAAAGGAAAAACCTTCAGTTTCTCTATCCAAATAAGATGTCAAGTATATAGCAACAACATCATGTTTCACACAAGTTCTTTAGATAAATAATACATTGACAAATATTAAGGTAGAATATGATCATCTAATGCCAATAATTTGTGACAACACAAGTGCAATAAATATTTCAAAGAATCATGTTATACACTAAAACTAGAGCATATTCCGATCAAGTATCACTTCTTAAGAGAACAAGTAGCAGAAAACAATGTCAAGATGGAATATATTGTCACCAAAGAACATATTGTGGATATTTTCACAAAACTCCTTCCCAAGGAGACATTTGAATATCTTAGACAATACTTGGGAGTAATATCCATATCATCATTAACTTCTTAAGGAGAAGCACAAGCTTAGGGGGGAGTATCCCTTTGCCATTGATGTCAAAGGGGGAGAGTTGTAGAAAGAGGGAAAATTATTTCTATGCCTAGTGGACTATGTGTTTCATTGTAGGATTGTCATCAATGACAAATTGAGAGATTGTTGGAATTATTTTCATTGATTTCAAAGAATTAATGTTGTCATTAATGTCATATTATGTCTTTATATATACACAACATTTCCAAGATTGATTTATATTTAGGTTTACAAGTATATTAAAAAAATGGGTGCACGTAAAAAAGTAAAAAGTGAAATGGTGGTTTCAAACCCATGGGTTTGGAAGCCCATGGTATTTTCCCATGGTATCTAGAAAGGTGAAATAAAAAAAAGGGAGGGAATTAATTATTTAATTAATGGGTGTCATGTCTTTTTGAATTAACATGTCCCTTCATGAATGGTTATGATAAAGTATAAAAGGCTAAAGTATTGAGAGAAAGCGTGTGGTTGAAAAATCTAATAACATTTGAAGAAGTTGATGAGAAAAGATTGAATATATTTCCAACAAGGGAGAGTTGTGAATTCACTTTCAGACCAGTTTGGAATTTTTGTGATAACTTCTTTGTTGGGACATTTAAGACTGTGAAATTTTGAGATGGATGTGATATCTCTAGGTACATGTGGTAAAAATTTCCAACCTTGTTTTGTTATAATTTATGAGATATTCCCAATGGAAGTTATGGTTTTTGAATGGTCCGAAAATCAGTTTCAAAAAGGTTGGTTTGAAATTTTCACTATAACTTATATTCTGGGACTTTTCATACACTGACATTTTTAGGGATTTGAGGAGAGATAAAGAAGTATCTCAAGAAAACAATTTGGACCTTGGTTCACTATACTTTTTGAGATATTCCCTGTGTAAGTTAGTGTTTATGAATGGTACTAAAATTAGTTTTAAACAATTCAGTTTGACATTTTCTCTATAACTTTTTTTGGGACTTTTGCAAGTTGTGAAAATTTTAGGGCTCTAAGGAGACATACAAAAGTACCATGAGAAAAAATGATACACTTTGTTTAGCTACAGTTTCTAAGATATACCCTATGAAATTTAACGTTTTTGAATGGTCTTGAAATTAGTTTCAAACAAGTCATCTTGGAATTTTCTCTATAAATTATCTTCTGGGAGTTTTCATCATGTGAAATTTTTCAAGGATATAAGGAGACATACCGAAGTACCTCGAGTAAAACTTTTAGAATGATATTTGAAAAATTGGATATGTGGCATGCTATATAATTATGTTCTTCGAAAGAGGCTAAAAACAACAAACTTTGGGAAAGTTACCATAAATTTCATTTGGAAATTCAAATTTTGGTTAGACTCGGTGAAGCCAGAAGTAGAAATAGGACTCAGTGAAGGTAATGTGAATGTTATCATCTCTTGAAGAAGTTATAACTTGATTTTCTGCGTGGATCAAACAAATATATTTGTGTCTCTTGCTAAGTTGGTTCTTAGTCATAGGGATTGTTGTCTCGAGTACGTTGGTGCCTACAAATATTTGTAATAGTAGGTTGATGCCTACAAATAATTATAAAGATATTTTTTTGTTTTTCTCCTGAATGGGTTTACAAGTAAATCTTGTTTTCCATGTTCTACAGTTAATAGATATCAAATTTGATTGTTTTCTTATGGTTGATGAATGTTTGAAAGAGTAAAAGAAATGTCTTATATTGATTCACCCCCCTCTCAGTATAAGTGTGTTCTCAACACACAACAAGAAGAATATAGTCTATCCACATTTAATGCCAACAAGCTGAAGATACCCTATTCCATTCAAGATCATGGAAGACTTTGCAGTTAGTTAATAAATAGTTAAGTAAATTGATACAAATGATTAATGCAGATGTTTTCAAATTTATTTCACTAGAAATCAACAATCAAGAAAAGAGTTAATTGATTTTCCACAAAATATCTCATAGTTCCCATCAATCAAGTATAGTCAAGGATTTAATTGAGATTCCATGAATTTGTAGAATATATTAAAGGTTGGAAATCTATTTTTAATTGTTGAAGGGTGAATTTCTACAAACCCACATGTGCAAATCTCTTTTTAATTGTTGAAGGGGGAACGTCTACATGCCCACATGTGCATAATTGTTTTCCCATATACATATGCTCCCCAAATTATTTTTGTTGGATACAACCCATGTGGTTTATATGATTGGTCAATACAGTATTTCTTAAACTATATCACAACCCATTCTCACAACCCATTCTACCTTGGATGATAATTGCAACAATGTTTTCCAAATTAGATTTGCATATTTTTATAGCTAGATACCAACACTTCATTACTCATTCCAGTACTTTGTTGTAACAGTTTGGGATAAGCATGATTTTAGTGATTCTTATTTAATGATTTGTTAAATTATTCATGTATAAAATATGAACCATTCACCTTCTCCAAAAGGAGGAGGCTTAGAGAGGAAACTCTCATACGTGATAGTATAGTGTACAAATTTGTGGGGATTTGAATCTAAATTATAAGTTGGATAATTTATTGTGTGAATGTGTGGAGTGTTAATTATGTTTGCTACACTTAGGTTTAGTTTATCACTTTGTTCTCGGAGGTTTCGACACTGAGCCTAGATGGGCCAGTTGAGTGGTCTTTGGACCGAGGGTGAGAGGAGAAATTGTGTTTGGAGGACCAATTTTGAACCTTGGTATGACCCGGAGTGTATAGGAGTTTAAACTCGGGAGGATCGTGAGTCGTAAGATCACTGTGGGATTACCCATCAACTGTCCGAGTTGACAGAAGTTGCACAGGGTTTAAGTCCTCATGGGTAGAGGAGAAGTCCCGAAGAGCCGTCGGGATATTAGAGTCATCGGGATTTTACCCATCAGGGAATTGGAAGACCCGTGCACATGACAACGGGAATCGCGATATCCCGATACGCGATTTTCCGACGGGTACAAGGACAGAGTGGGGACCACCAAGGTTAGAGTGGAGGACAGATGTCACCCCACGTTTCGGAACTTCGTAAGTTTTGGGAACAAGTACAATGAGGTTTAGATATCGCAAAACGCGATTTCCCGATTGTCAAAGGAGTGTGGGCCATAGCCGGGGGGTTAAGGTCAAAGCTCATCGGGAAATTGGGGATTCCGTGGCCAAGAGTTTTGGCACATTTTGATTCGCGAAACCCTGAACCCCGATAAGGGAAAAGGCCGGGGTCACGAGTCAGCAGTCACATGGTGTAGAGCCCATGGCAGGGGCTAACGCGTAAAGGAACACGTCGAAATTCGTAGGATCGGGAGTTCTGAGTATGTGAGCATCGTGACATCACGAACCCCAAAACCCCGACGAGAGCTATGAGTAGAGGTCACATGGACCTGGGCTTAATCGTGAAGGGTTAAGGCAAAAAGGCGCATCGGAAAATCGGGATTTCAGGAAATCTGATGACATGAAACATGCTTCTCATAAAACCACGAATTCCGATATCGCGATGTAATTATTTAACTCTAAACCAGTCTTAGCGGTGATTAGACTAATTCCAAACTTTACTTAAGGATTAAATGTATCGGGAATCGGGATATCAGGGATCCCGTGAGCATATGCGCTTTGACATTGAAACCACTGAAACCCCGACGGGGTAAGGTGAAGGTCATATAGTATGGTCATGTGGACCAGAGGCTGAGCCAGGAGGGCTAGCCAGTATAAAAGCACATTGGGAATCGGAGGATCAGGGGTTGTGAAGGCATGTGCATCGCGACATCACAAATCCTGAAACCCCGATAGGAGGATGGATCATGGTCATGGGCAGTGGTCATATGGTGGAAGTTTAGCCAGGGGGAGGGGCTAGCGCACGAAGAGCTCATTGGGAAATTAGAACCCGAAACCCCGATAGGAAGGTAAGACCACGGTCGCAAAGGCATGGTCATATGCGACAAGAGCTAAGCTCAGGAGGGCTCACGTGTGAAGGAAGCTCATCGCAAATCGGAAATCGGGGATTCAAACCACCAGAACATTGTTGGATTCAAAATCCCAATAAAGGAAACCCCGATAGAAGGAAGGGAAACCTTGAAGAGTTTCCTGTGGGAGGAAAATTTTTCCGATAGGGAAACAGGAGAATTTCAAAGTTCTTGTGGACTGAGATTCTGAAGTTCTGAAACCTGACAAACACAGAGCCAGACAGAGCTCAGAAAAATTTCAGAATCTACCGAGGCATATTGATCGAGAGCCAAACAAAATAAGGGTATATTGATCAGAGATTCACGAGTGGGGAGGACTTGTGAATTTTGACATCGCAAGTGCCAAAATTCCGATAGGAGGAGCCGTGACAAGAGGTAAGGCCACGGTCGTGGGGTAATGGTCATGTGGAACTAGAGCTGATTCAAGAGGGCCAGCACGTGGAGAAAAGCGCTCATCAAAGAATCGGTGATCGGGAGTTCGAGGGGACAGAGGTTCGTGACATTGGAGATCGCGAAACCCCGAATCCCGATAGGGTGATACAAGGTTGTGGTCATGTGAAGATGGTCGTATGGACCAGGGCATAGCCAGGAGGGGCTAAGGCCAGGTAAAAGCGCATCGGTGATTTGGGGATTGGGAGTTCAAAGTGTCAGTGACTCTCGACAGCGTAAACGCCGAACCCCGAAGCTCGATAAGAGTTTTCCCGTGTGGAAATTGTCCACGGCAAGTGCCAGGGCCGTGCAGAGGAAAGGAGGAAGACCTGTGGGTCGAATATTGACCAATGATTCTAGCAGGAATCAAARGAGCCGCTTCGGCTCAACAGTAGGATTTAGAACGATCTTGTGAGCAGGAGGTCCGGTGAAGAGACCCTGCGAGGTGATAGGTAGGACCTCTCTACGTCAAGTGGTATAATCGGGTATAACCACGGTCAAGTGATGAAGGCCGTGAGGGTAAGTGAGAGGACCTGTGGATTGGGTCAGGTAATTGGCAGAGATTCCACTCAGGAATCTAAAGAGCCAATTCGACTCAGAAGAAGGGAATTGAACGATCCTGTGAGCAGGAGAGTGCGACAGAGTGTGGTCGTGACTTGATCGCCTGCGTTCTCGAAAATTCTGAAACGTGAATTGTCAATTCGCGAGGAATTGATTTGGACTGTCAAATTCGGAAAGCTATGGACCTTGATCTAAGGCAAATGGGGTTCGAGAGTTCGAACCTCGGGGAAAAGGAGGAGAGCTAGTCCTCGAAGTCGCAAAGGGTAAGGTCCCGAAGCGATCGGAAGTTGGGGTCCCAGGTCATAGCTAGAGGTCATGCTGGTGGAAGTTAAAGGAAGAGCTAGCACGCGCTAGACTCTTGTTTCTGATTTTTGGGATAGAGAGAGTCGAGGGTGACTCATATCGAAACACCCGGTACGTGAAGTCCTGAAACACCTTTTGGATAGGCGCATGGTCATAGCCAGTGGCCATGTTGGAGAAACTTGTGCCACCGCTAGTTCTCGCAAGGCTGGTGGTTTTATTGCGTGGAGGTTCTAGTAGGAACCCGAAGAGCTGCTCCAACTCAGAGAGCTGAAGACCCATTGACTGGGAGGTCAGCAGACCCCGTTGAGGTAGGGAAACTGCATTGAAGGTACTTAGGGCATGAATAATCATGCACAATGATTACAGTGGAGAGCATAAGAAGATTCAGGAAT
>JASDQU010104326.1:192710-215167 GCA_032191745.1 Picea mariana | reverse complement strand
TTTGTGGATTTCTAAAGTGAAGCAATAGTATTGATATTAAATATCATAAGATTTTAATTTCTTACTTGGACTTGTGTTTTAATTTCTCAAAAATTCCATTACTTAGGCTAGATCTAGAACTAGTTTAGCCTCTCTATGAAATTTGTGTAATCTAGGTACCCTAGATTGATGATTTCCAATCATTCTCCAAGAATATGTATTGAGACTTCAAACATCCAAGGAGAAAAGGGGCATTTACTCCAGAGCTAGTTAAGACTCCATGCCCAATGGAGGCACTAGGGTTTTAATTTGTTTTGTAATCATCTCACTTCAAATTATATCCCTTTTAATTTTTGTTTGTTTAAGCAACCTAGGGTTTAATGTTTTCAATTTTCTGGACTAGGTTGTCTTCTCCAGGTTTGCATGAACCCGTATTTTTCTATTTTGCAAAAACTTGGATTTTTATTGTAGGTCACACTAAATATATTTATTTAAAATCGATATGCAATCCTATAGTTAGATCTAAAATTTTCATTATTGCTTTAACCTTTCACACAGATCTAACTAAAGTCTTGTGGTAAAATCTGAATGCTTGTGGATCGGAATTTGATGATTTCCCTAAATTGGTCGAGCCTTAAAAAAGTTGCAGGCTCAATATTCATTTCTGCCATCTCATTTCAAGGGTGTTTAGCATTTTCTTGGTCCAATCTACTTCAACAGCCTAATCAATGACAAGTCTACTCAAATAACTTAACTTTGAGTGTGAAATCATTTATAATACTGAGTAACTGAAGTACTTGGGGGTTTATAACTTGAATACACAGGTACTGCACTTGTTTTCTTAGCATTCAAACTATAATTTACTCAAGGAATGATGAAAATACTGGAATGACCACTTTAATTTGCTAATGATTTATGATTCAAAGAATTATGTTCAACTGCTTGCACATGAACAATGGGGGTTAGTAATAATTAATAGTTTAAGTTTGGAGGATTTAGAATGATCTGTGTTTTCATATAGTAAATGGTTGGAGATTTTTAAAACTGAACATTGCTTCCTATTTCATTCAATGGAAAATGTTAATGGTTACAACAAAGCATGAATTTGATCTTAAACAATATGATAACCCTACCTACATGTACTCTTTTATATGATGACATGCTCTTAATATTTAAATTTGTAGTGCTGGTGATCACAAATAAGTGCCATATTTTCCTTCACTTGTCAGATAAATTCATGTGGATGGATGATCTCTTTCTTTTGCACTAATCTGGAAATTAAACTGCACTTCTCAACTCTAAAAGTTCTACTATTAGTTTGACTACATCACTATTCATTAAATGGTCCATTTTGAAATCTAGCAATTGTTGTGCAAGCTAACCAAGCGGGAAACAAATCTACAGTGACCTAAAACAATTTTGAATTGTGCTATTCTAAGTACAGGGGTTCAGTGCTAATTTCTTGGATTTTTCTTTTGCATGGTTAACGTTTACACACTTTATTGCAAGAGAATGTTGAATGTAATAACTCTGGAACCTAAATCTGCGACTAGACTGGTGTAATGTTTTGAATACAATATAACCTATCACCGTATTTGCTGCAGCTCTAAGCACAGGCTTGGTTCATTTGAATTGATATGATAATAATTAAATGAGATGTGGGAATGAGATTGTCATAATTGATTGCACACCAACAACACTTTTTCTAAATTTAAACTCAGTATATGAGTGCTCAGCAATCTGGTAATTTGCTTGTACCTAAAATGTTTAAGTGGATGGAATTAAGGTACTTTAAATTTTGAAGGTACACAACTCCATTTGTTGCTAGCTCACACATATTCATTGCTTTTGACACTCATTTAGGATCTCTGAATATAAGTTTTGGGAATTGATTGGCCATCACATACCTCCACACCCCTCGAAGTGTAATTGCCTAAAATTATGGAAGGAAATAAGTTCTTGGGAAATCATGCAATTGTGACATTTATGGTTGACCTAAGAAAATTTGTTTGCATTACTTCACATTGTAGAGGGAAAACTAAGTTATTGGGACAATCACTTTAATAGTCAATTTTAAGCTAGGTAAAATACTCACTCTTAATCTATAACAAAATAGCTTAAATTGACTTCTAGGGAGTCCCCCCTAGGCTAGGGTAGTGTAAGACACCCAACCCTTAAATACTCCTTTAAGGGATGGGGCATAAAATTTTGTTTTCCTTAAACCATGTTACATCCTCTTTTCGGGATCCCCATCACGTTCTGCTCGTCAAGAGATTTCCAATGATTATCACCATGCTCGAATCTGAGCTCCGAATTGAGAGATAGGCCCTTCCAAAGCTCTTCGAGCATTAATAGTCAAGGGCCACGTGGCGTCCACGTGGGTCCATCTCGTACTTATTATCCAGAATTCCTCGAAGTCCCAGAGCTTCCAGAGCTCCCAATGCTCCTATATCTATGGTGGAGATCCATCCACCACTAATTCCACCAACGAATCTTCCTCCTCTTTCAGGTGTACGCTTAAGGGTAGTTCGACATTCGGTGCTTCGGCACTGAGCGCCCCTTTTCTATCTACACACAAAACCTCCCGAAGTCTCGAAGTCCCGTAAGCTTGCCACATGGCTTCGGCCTTTGGGCCCTTCGACCTCTCTACAACACTACACCCTAACTCTTCCGGAGTTCCTATTTCCTGAACTTCCAAAACGTTGCCACGTAACTCTGACCCTTCTAGCTTATCATCAAAACCACGCTCCAAGCCCCCGGAGTCTCGAAGTCCCGGACTCCCAAAGTCTCAGTCACATCACCAACCACTTTGGTCAGGCGGGCACATACCAGAGGATGACACGTAGCAAGGGCCAGGGGTGACATGTGCCCTCATTAAGGGGTGACATGTGCCCTCATTAAGCGGTGACACGTGTCACGTTTTAATAGACATAAGGGGTCTGCAAAACGTCCATATCCCGATGACACGTGGAACCTTGGTTCCGGGTCCACATCACCCTAGATGACGTCAGTGAGCCACATCAACCCCAGACCAACAACCTTCTAACATCCTTCAAATCTCACAGTTGAGATCTAACCACGTGGGTCCATAGATCCATGACTTTCGTTGCTTCGCTACTCCGGGCTTCAAAGCTTATCATCTCACCACATCTCGAATTCCCAGGAGTGTCAAGTCTTCAGACTGTAGGATTTGGTGCCACGTGTCCTCTACTTGTCAACGGTCAAGATTTATTCCGTCGTTAGTGACTTTGGGAGTCTTCACACTTTGAATACTCTTGGCCAAGTTCCTCCAGAGTTCCAAGTCTTCGGACTATAGGATCTCCTGCCACGTAGCCTCTCATCCAACAAACCTGGTCCAATGAACGACATTTGATAGGGGACAAGAGGGGGCTACGTGATCCAGGTGGATATTGGTGGCCACCCACCTATTCCAACTGGCTCCTCTTATCCGTTTTTGTTCAACATGTTCTTTTGTACTTATTTGTAATTATGGGTTCTACACTTCTAGGATTGTCTGAAGCCCCACACATCCTCCAGGTGGATACTGGTGGCCTCTCGCCTAATCTAGCTAGCTTATTTTGTATGTTTTCATATAAGCACATCTTGTTGTACTTCTAGGGCCGTTTAGGGGCCCTAAACATTGTTTTTTTGGCTCGCCATAGTCAAACTGTAGACATAATTAGAGTTTGATGGAAGAATGTATAGTTCTCTGAAAGACCTTTCCAACAGGCTATCACACACCTAAAATGGAGGTCGTATGCAAAAGTTACGACCCCGGGAAGTTGAGGTACCAACTTACCCATAGGGGCCCACATGACTTTTGGCGTTTCACCTTCTAGGGTTAGGTTTTTGGATGTCTAGGGTTTTGGCATTTATGAGTAATATCAAAAAGGCCTATGGAGCCTCATTGTAATTTTCTACTCAGACGGATGCGCATAGCAGCCACATCTCTTCTTAGAGATAGCTACCACCATTCGAGCAAGTGTTTCAGTTGTGCAGTTTTACAGTTTCAGCGTATTTTATTATTCAATAGAAGATATTGTTCATTGGATATCTGTGTTATTCTTCATATCTCCGTGTTTATTGTATTCAATCTATTAATCAGTTCGTTCCGATCATAAATCCGGATTAGTGGTATCAGAGCGGTTTTCTCTTCATTATTTTTCTTCGTGCATGTCCCCAACAAGATCTGGGTACAAGAAGTTGGGACTCGAACCAATCAAGCTATTGCAATATTGCTCGTGTCAAGCCCGACAACATCCCATGGGGGACAAAAAGAAATATGATGGATAAGGAGATCCTATTAAAATATTGCTCGAGGAAGCCCTCGCACGACAAATGAATGAAATGATGGACAACTTTGCGCAGATCCTTCGATGGCTTCCCACAAGAGAAGCATCTTCATCAAGCGGCCATGCAACCTGCTTCAAGGTACAAGTAAATTTTGATATTCCAATATTTGAAGGACTGATAGATGCAGATGTTGTAGATAAATGGTTGAATATGCTCGAAGGGTATTTTTTGGTCCACAATTTTTTCGATAGGGAAAATATCACTTTTGCACTCCTCAAGGTCATTCTCCATGTTAAAGATTGGTGGGATACTTACTCTGAGCAAAGGAACGTAGAGGAATATGGAATTTTTGTGGTGGCCCCTACATGGGATTCCTTTCAGAACGCCATTGAAGAAAAATACTACACTGTTGGAAGCTACGAGGACCAGTACACCAGATGGACCACCCTACGTCAAGAAAGGGACTAGATAGTACCAAGCTTCACCAATATTTTCCATACCCTGCGCACTAAATTGGGTATTAAAGACTCTGAGCGTCATCTGATGCTCAAATATCATGGTTGTTTGCATAGATACATTCAAACAAAAATGGAGTTTTTGGACATCGCCTCATTGGGCACGGCTTATAGATACGCGGTCAAGATCAAGTAAAAATTTAAGAAGAAAAGGCGAGAGTTTGGATCTACAAACCCCTCACAGCTGAAGCAGAGAAAAGGTGGCCCCAACCCACATAGCAAGGGACCAAGTCGAGATGGCCACCCTCAAGACAACCAGTCCAAGCCACAACACAACAAAGGAAATAAAAAGATGAAGAAGGACACGGGAAAATGGTGTGAGTACCATAAAATCCCTTGGCACAACACCGAAGAATGCTGCTCCAAGCAGTCACTCATGGATGAACTGAAGGCTTCTGAGTCAGAGGCTGATTTGTTTCTGAATCAAATCCTAAAGGAGGGAAGCGGATTTTTGATCCAGTGCCACTGTCGCTACCACCAAATTCCGACCAAGTGAACCGGAAGAACCAGAGGAAAGAGAACACCTCTTTCACTTGTGGATGTGGCTAAAGGGGGCTCCGCTTCATTTCATTTTAGATAGAGGGATTCATAAGAACCTGATTTCAGCAGAGGTCATCAAGTGACTGGACCTGCCAATGACACCACACCTACAACCCTACACCATCAACTGACTTCGCCAAGGAAGATATCTTTGTGTTCGCCAACAATGTCGTCTACCCTACGACATCAAGCCTTTCAAAGATGAGGTACTGTGTGATATTTATCCCCTTGAAATTTGTGATGTTCTTTTAGGACAACCATATTTTTGAAAGCATCATGTTGTGTATGAGTCTAGACCTCGCAGTGTTATTATTACTTTGGGTAGACAATTGTACAGGATACCAGAGGTAGCGCTACCTACTGCTATTTCTTTAATCTCTGTTAAGCAATGCAGTAAGGTCATCTCATAGAACAGGAAGTTCGTCTTCTTTGTGATCCATGTTCATAGTAAGAATGAGGTCGTTGCCACATCTGTGGCCTCTACACAGAGCTTCTCTTTGCAGAAGAAGCAAGTGGACGGGATCGTGGAAGAATACATAGACATATTCTCCTCACCTACAAGGGTACCGACAAACTGCCAAGTCAAGTATCCAATTGATCTGACTCGCAATGCACCTCTACCTAATGGACCAGTTTATCATCGCTCGCTGATGGAAAATGATGAAATCAGGTGACAAATCCAGGAGATGCTTCAAAAGGGGCACATTAGACCCAGCTCCTCCCCTTGTGGAAGACCGATTGTACTGGTGCAGAAGAAGGACGGGACGTGACGACTCTGCATTGATTATAGAGCCTTAAAAAAATCATAGTTAGGAATCGATACCCCATTCCCAGGATTGATGAACTTCTTGACCAACTCAAGGGGGAAAATTTCTTCAGCAAGATTGACCTAAAGTCTGGATGCCACCAGGTTCCCATCGAACCAACTGATGTATGGAAAACAACCTTCAAATTTAAAGAAGGTCTCTTCGAATGGCTAGTCATTCCCTTTGGCTTAATAAATGCACCAACCGCTTTCATGAGGTTGATGGATGATGTATTGAGACCCTTCACCAAATCCTTTGTGGTGATATATTTGGATGACATCCTCATCTTCAACAGAATGTGGGAGGAGCACATGCGGCATATTCAATAGGTTTTGAGCACTCTGCTGAAGCACAAGCTATATGCGAACTTGGAAAAATGCTCTTTTGGCATGAACAGGGTCCAATACTTGGGCTACATTGTTGATGAGCATGGGGTACATGTTGATCCAGCTAAGATCCAAGTCATCCGTGACTGGCCAGCCCCGACCACACTGACTGAGCTTCAAAGCTTCTTGGGACTATCCAACTTCTACCGACGGTTTTGTGTTGGGATTCTCCCATATTGTATGGGCCCTCAGCCAGGTGACCAAGGGCGGTGGTAGGGCCAAGTTTGTGTGGGGGAAGGAAAAACAACGAGCATTCAATGATCTAAAGCATTGCTTGTGCTCAGCTCCAATACTCTCCTTACTCGATCTGCGACAACCATTCGAGATTGAGACTAATGCATATGACTATGCTGTGGGTGCATTTCTCACTTAGCACGATCATCCGGTGGCATACCATAGTGACACACTCTCTAATATTGTCTGGAAATACCCCACATATGACAAGGAAATGTATTCCATTGTACAAGCCTATCATCAATGGAAACATTACATTCCGGGAAAAGAGACGATCATACACACTGATCACAAGCCTATGCAATTCCTACAGACACAGGGGAAATTGCAGAACGACTGCCATCAGAAGTGGTCCACCTACCTGCAACATTTCCATCTCAACATCAAGTATAAGATAGGTATCTCAAATCGTGTCGTTGACTGCCTCAATCGGCCTCCTGTAGCTGCACTCACCACTGTGCTCCATTCCTGTGGACATGAGGCATATGAGTGGCCCCAACTTTATCAACAAGATCTAGACTTCACCACCACCTATCAGCTCTTGGGTACATGCATGTCTGTCACCAATTTTCACATTCAAGACATACTCTTATGCCACCTAGGCCATCTCTGTGTTCCTACAAGCGAGCGTGCAAAAGATGATTTGGTAAGCTCACTACAGTCGGGTGGCAGGACATTTTGGTGTGGAGAAAACTGTGGTCATTCTTCAGAAACATTTTTATTGGCCAAAACTTCAATAGGACGTCAACACGTATATCAGATCTTGCATTACTTGTGCCATCTCCAAGCCAACCATCAAGAAGCAAGGCTTATACACCCCTCTTCCTATTCCCGAGAAGCCTTGGGAATCCATCTCAATGGATTACATGTCTGGCCTGTCGTCCACCAAGTAAGGAAATGACTGTGTATTTGTGGTCATTGTTCGGTTTTCGAAGATGGCCATCCTCACAGCTTGCAAGAAGAATATCACAGTGACATATACTGCTAAGATATTCTTCGAATGAGTGTGGATCCACTTTGGGATACCACAAACCATCATCTCCGACTGAGATAACAGGTTCCTCAACACATTTTGGTCGAGTGTCTGGTCACTATTGGACACCAAGCTCACAAAATCCATTGCTTTCCACCCCCAAAACGACATCCAAACAAAGGTTTTCAATCGTATGATTGTGCCCATCCTGCGCATGTACAATTCTAAGCATAAACGTGCATGGGACGAGAGTCTCCCCTATGTTCAACACAGTTACAACATGGTTCTCCATAGCTCCACCGACCATAGACTATTTCAGGTGGGTATGGGATTCCAAAGCTTGGGAACCATTGATGTTGCAATTGCTCTTTCCACCACATAGACAAAATCTTCCCATGATCATTCTGCGATCGAAAAAGCCACCAGATTCATTGAGGGGATTCAGCACATCTGCCAATAGGTCTAGGAGATTTTGCAGAAATAAAATGCTAAGTAAAAGCATCACCATGATCAACACATGGTACCACACCATTTCTAGGTTGATGACAAAGTCTGGTTACATTTGTAGAAGGAGCGTCTCATGGGGCCCCATCGAAATCTTCACCCACTTCACCATGGGCCTTACACTATCGCCAAGGTTGTGGGTAGCAATGCTTTTGAGCTCAACACTCCACCCTTCCTTGGCCTACATCCAGTGTTCAATGTGGACCTCCTTTGACCATATTTTCCACCATTATTGGACACCTCAGAGATCGCAGAACAACTGACACCAATACAGCTCAACCTTGACTACATGGAACAAGCATCCATTGATCAAATAGTGGACATGCAGGTCAAGGGCACTCACCAGTAGAGGATCCAACTTTATCAGGTTGTCAAGGCAGGGAAACTCCTACACCAAGGCAAGTGGCTCACCCGGGGCCAAATCTAACAAAATTTTCCTCACCTGATGGGGGAACTCAACGCAATGGAGACCATTGCTTCCTAAGGGGGGAGGATTGATCCAGGTGGATATTGGTGGCCACCCACCTATTCCAACTGGCTCCTCTTGTCCATTTTTTTTTAGCACTTCTTTTGTACTTCTTTGTAATAGTGGGTTCTACACTTCTGGGGTTGTCTGAAGCCCCACACATCCTCCAGGTGGATACTGGTGGCCTCTCACCTAATCCAACTGGATTATTTTGTATGTTTTCATGTTAGCACATCTTGTTGTACTTCCAGGGTCATTTTGGGGCCCTAAACATTGTTTTTTTGGCTCGCCACAATCAAATTATAGACTGAGTCAAAGTTTGATGGTGGAATGTGTATTTCTCTGAAAGACCTTTCTAATGGGCTATCATGTGCCTAAAACAGAGGTCGTATGCAAAAGTTACAACCCCGAGAAGTTGAGGTACCAACTTACCCATAGGAGCCCACATGACTTTTAGCATTTCACCTTCTAGGGTTAGGTTTTTGGATGTCTAGGGTTTTGGAATTCATGAGTAATATCAAAAATGACTTTGGAGCCTCATTGTAATTTTCTGCTCAAACAAATGCACGTAGCAACCACATCTCTTCTCAGAGATAGCTATCACCATTCGAACAAGTGTTTTAGTTCTGCAGTTTTACAATTTCAACCTATTTCATTATTCAATAGAAGATATTGTTCACTGGATATCTATGTTATTCTTCATATCTCTGTGTTTATTGTATTTCATATGTTTATCAGTTCATTCCATTCCTAAATGTGGATCACTACGTGTCGCTCCACGACGTGTCCTGGTTAGTTGGGTAGTTAAGAGGGGTTCTCAACTGAGTCCTTAGATTGACAGTTGAGAAGGATCTCAAAGGATCCGAGGATCGACGGTCCACATCACTTCATAGATTCAGAATTCAGGTGTTCGACGTGTAAGTTTCAGCTTCCTCTTAGAGCTACGAACTCCGAACCATGCCCGATCTATTGCCACGTGCACCTAATGTTCACGGTCAAGATTTACTCTAGCTTGTAGAGCTTCGGGGAAACTCACACATTCTTGTGTTTACACTTTGATACCGCCGAATAGCCCAACCTCCATATAGTTGTTGATCCACGGACACACGTTCCTCAACGGTCCAGATTACTTCACGACTCCGACATTCGACAGTTTTGACGTTAGACCACTCCTATTCTCTCAAAGTGGAACTTTGCCAAAGTACTTAGTGCTACCCTCCTCACTAGGTTCGATCTAACGACTGAGAGGGAGATCCCCAATGGGTTCCCATATCCATGACTCTCATCAATTTGTGACTCCGACCTTCAGCTATTTTCTAGGGTTGTGAAGTCATATGTCCTAGAGCTTCGAATTCCTGGAGTTCCGAAGTCAGAACAACTTCACTCCTTTTGGGCTTAGTGAGGGGTTTATAACCCTGGGTCATATGGAACCATATTGGGGTTCAGGGCAACACTCAAATTTTATCCGATATTTGATTAAGGCCGTGGGAATGAGCCTGTGGTCTCTTAGGCTATTGGTTTTAACGAAGCACCCTCCACTCACAGAGCCTAGGTTCTAACACGGGGAAAGGCACTTTTGAAGGATCAATAGAACTGTAGCAGTCCCATAGAGTATGGCCCGACTCTAGTACTGTGAAGTTGATCCTTGGGAAGAATACCTTGAGGATTTCCCAACTAGCCCAGAGGCCACACTAATAATATTATAACCATTCGAAGGAAACAGTTTACAGAAGAAGATTAATCATTTTCCTTATGAATCAAACACTACAAATCTTAGTCACAGACACAAACATTCAAATCATACATTCCAAGTTAAGTGCACAGGGAATAAGAAGTACTTATCTATTACAAGCTACAGCCAACTAGAAGACTATGGGTGTTCGTCTTTCCACCCAACCATAGGCTCAGACGAATTCACTCTTAGCACTCTCGCCACCCTCGTGCCAAGCCATGATGTCACTAGGGAAATTTATGTTGTTTCTCATAGATCCTCTCTTTTTTACAACAAACCTACGAGGTTTATTAGATGCTTCCTCAACATCATACTCATGACCTTTCTCTTTTCTTCTGCACATATGGGTCACGCGTTCCCATCTGTGCATCTTCTCTTGTATGGTGTCTCTCCTTCTCTCTGTAGAGCCTTACACGCTCTTCCTCTTTCATGTGTCTTCTCCTTGTCTCTATTTTCTGTATATCTTTTCCCAGGATGGTTCTCGACCTATCTTGTTCCTTCAGTCAGAAGGAACTCGGGTCAGCCTGGTCTTCCAGACCCTACGACACTTCAGGCTGACATTCTTCATTCAGAACATGCTTCCATTCATGGGAGTGGTTGATTATTCAACCACCAGTCCTTCCTTCATTAACTGATTCCTCTCCTTGGGATCCGGAGGGGGTTTATTATTCCCAATAAGGGGAAATTTGGGGTCATTTGACATAATGAACCCTCTCGTATAGTTTTCCCATTCTTTCCCCTAGTGATATCATGGTCAGTACTTCAAGGCTTCACCCCCCACATTCAGTCGTTAGAAATCTAAAAAAAATACATTTACATTGTTCACATGCCATTGCATGGTAATCCTCATTAATGATTAATTACAAGCTGGGGGAAACATGGGTATTACAGGTAGTTTCTCCGTTAGTCTAAAGTGTGGGGCAAGGCCACTGATGTGGCAGTGGGTGGCTTGCCTATAGTGCCTCTAGGTTCTTCTATCAAGGTTAGGACTTTTCCTCCTGTGGTAGAGTTTGAGAGATAACACACATATATAAAAATAAATGGTATTTCAATAAGAACTCAATGGAATGATATTTTAGAAATATTTGGAATAAATAATATTCACATGATGGCACAATGGGATGCCATGTCTTAGAGGGTTGGTGTGTATTGAATGCAAATTGATTTGTGGCCTTTTTTGCTATCCCTTTTGTCAATTTCCCTAGTTTCTCCTTTCATTAGTGTTTTTGATATGTACCAATCTATGTTTAAAGTATTCACTTACAACTTGTCTATCAATCAATTGTCTATCAACTATCCAACCAACTATCTATTGGCTATCCAACCAAAATAATATTGTTATTAAGCATTTATCAATGACTATCATAATACTTTGATGAAACATTTATCAATGACTATCATAATACTTTGATGAAACATTTATCGATGACTATCATAATACTTTGATGAAGAATTTATTGATGACTATCAATATTGAGGAAGGATCTAATAGAGAACCTATCTTGTAGAAATCCTATCTAGGAGAGATCTTATATTCTCATTAAAGATCGCTAATGCTAGCTAAAGTTAATAGAAGGAGAGAATTCCATGTCCCTAGGAAAAAAATGATGACTTATGACCTTTATGGATAAACACACATTCAAGGGGCTAGAGTGGTAAGAAAGCACATTAAAATTTGATTGAAAACATTTTTATTCTTTTGAAAAAAACCCAATATTGATAGGAATCTAATAAGTAGGGCGGCTTGCTATGCTCAATGGCAGTCCCTCCCTCAGTAATCACTAACAAGAAACTTTTGAAATCTAGGAAAGACTCTAGTAGGTCTATTAATTAGTGGATCTATTTTGGGGTAATGCAAGTCAACTATGTATTCCAATGATAGCTATAGGTTCTCCCTTTCCTAAACGGAGTGAGGGGAAAGAAAGGAAATACTATGGTATTTGAAGAGGAGCTAGATAATCAATTAGTAAGTCTTTTTTTTATGTCCATGCCTAGATGAGGGAATTTCAATAAGGATAAGGAGGGAATTTGAGTAGTAATTCTTGACAACAGGTTTAAAAATAATTACTCTTATATTCCCTTCTATCTCTAAGGGGAAGAAATCCATCAAGGGCTAGGACCTTGAAACAAAGCTTCCATTGCCCTCATAAACAAAGGTCTATTCTACTAGGGTCTTCATACATTACCTTAAGGATATTTTGATTGGGAGGAAAACACAAGTAGATCTATGTATACTTTCCCTCTCATTAGGGTACTTGGCACAAACTTTTCACTGGCTTGCTACTTTCTTGCTACTTTCTATTGGATTTATATTGTCTCTTATATAGGCTTTATATTTGTTCTTCTACTGGCTTCTATTGAATTATTAACTTGCTACTGTCTCTTCTTGGCTTTGTTCCATCGATAGTGAGAGCTTGAGGAAATACTTACTCTTCTCTCTATAATTCTATCATGATGAAATATTATTGGAGTGGTAAATTACTCTTAGCAACTTATAGTGTGTACTTAAAAATAATAGAGATAAATAGGAGATGGATCAATACACCTAAAAGGGAGTAAAGTTGCGATAAAACGCGTGAAAATTCCAATTTCAACAGTTTCTCACTCACATGTTCACCCCATTACTTACTCTAGTTGGTGTTCTATGAAGCTAAAAAACAATAGGAAGATTGGTTCTTTAACCATGAGGTGTTCTATGAAGCCCGGATTCATGTATCATGGAAACACCATGCTATACTAGTCCCACATACCAAACCCGCATACTAGGCCCACGTACCAAGAGAACAACCCACGTACTAGGCCGATGAATCAAACCACAGTTAAGTTGTCTAAGCTTATCGAGTTATTGAAGATAAAAGGTGTACTTCTAATAATGGATTGATAGATCATTTCTTTGGTGTACAATTGATCTCATGGATATATTCTTTCTTTGGTATGCCACAAAGCTAAGAGGTGTTATCGAAACTAATATGTGTTAGTTGAAGCTTAGAGGAAGTTAAGAGGTGTTATTGACTCAGATAAGAGGTGTGGTATTGGTAAGTAATTGATAATACAAATATCCTAGGGGATTATCCACTAGAAAATACAACAACTAAGGAGGGGTGCTCACTTTTCTCAACAATATCCCCCCTCTCATTTCCCCAACCATGTTACTAATGTGATTTTTTTATTGGAAGGATATGAAATAATAGTGTAATATATGCGTTCATCCAATATATGCATGCAATAGTCAAATTATTGAGGAAAGCAATAGTCAATTATTGCAAGCATAAGACTAATGAGGAAATTGAGAACATAGTTCACACCTTTTATGATGCAGACCTTTCCTTTTGAGACATTGGTTTCTTGGGTATTTCTCATATCCTTGTCAGATTGAACATAAGAAAAAGATTGGTTGAAGTAATGGATATAAGGAGTGGATTGAACCAATGTTGCTTGAAAACATATTACAAAGGAATACCCTTTAGATGTGGCCATTTTCATTGCTATGGACACTTATCAATTGAGTGATCTCTCACTTACAAAAAAAATATTTGGATAGAGAGAAATGGGTTCAAGTTGAGCGTTTTTGTAGAGGAAAAAAATGATTTTTTGGGTTACTAGGAAGTAGGGAAACAAACTCCAGCCTCACTAGACGCACAACATAAAATGTAAGGAGGAGTTCCCTGAGGGACTATGGAGCAGTGAAGGGGAATCTCATTTTCTATTGTCCCGATCTAGTAGGAGAGGGGTATAGAGATATGAGGGCCTTGAGAACCAACTAGGAGCTTCCTTGTGAATTTACTCTTGGAGAGGTTTCCCAATTACCCTTACTAGTTGTGAGATTTTCCCAAAATTTTGCTAGGTGGTATCATGGTCTGGCTAGGGGGTGCCCAATTATGGAAAGGAATGTGAAGCTGAGCCTATAGTTGGGTGGGAGATTACTCATCCTTAGTCAATTTACTAGGCAACTTCAATTTCAGATTAGTGTTCTTATTATGCTCACAAATTTGCATGCAACCTATTTCATTTGTCTTATGATTTATACTTGAAGTTGGTCATGATATGTAAGTGGTTGTACTAAGATATAATGAAAGGAAATTATATGTGTGTTTTTCACAGGCTCTACCTCATGCAAAATATTTTTGCATGCATTTGGTAAATATGTTATGCTTAGAATCTGGACTAGATTATTTTCTAGATGCATACATTCTTAAGGACTTTAATTTACAACCCTTAAGTGGCTTTATTTTTCCTAGCATATGTTTTGAAGCTAGTGCAATGAATTTATGGTTTGTGTGGTATTATATTAGTTCCTTGTTTGGAGGACTAGGGTTATATGAAAGTTAGAGGCCCAACTGAGAATCAATTAAAGAATTGATGGCTTATAGCCTTAGCATCATTTTTTCCTACTTAGCCTCATGCCTTCTAATATGTGGAAAAGTTTCCATTGTTGCATTGATGAATTGCCTCTACAATATGTTCATAAAGGAATCACAAGATTTAAATCTATTACTGCATGGAATGAATTGAGGAAGACTTTGGTTTTATCTTGGAAAGGTCTGTGTGAGAAAATATCATAAGCAATCTTCTCATCATGATAGATTTTATGAAGGTTGTATGCTTTCCTTATGACCCTTTGATTGTTGAATTTCATATATGCATCTATGAGGTTGATTTCCATGTATTCTTTATAGTTTGAATGAGTAGGGTGATGGGGATTTTACTGATTGTAGAAGTAAGTGTGTGTGTGTGTGCACGCGCGTAGTTGTAGATCTTGTTGAAATATTGTAACTGCAAAGAATATTCTAATTATAATTAAGTTATTATTATATAGATCAAATCCCCCTTTGTGGATTGATCATGTCGGGTCTTGTATAAGACCAAATCCCTTCTTGTGGATTGGTCAAACTATATTCATATGGTGGTATTTGAGAAGTCGTCCCCTAGGGTTTATTAAAGTGGTTTTAACCACTATTGGAATAAGTCAGCCCTGCTTGGTGAAGAGACATAACCCTAGCGCCCCTTTATCTAGTATAAATAAGTGAGGATGGTGCGTCATTCATTCACTCGCTCACTCACACTTCTAGTGCGCATATTTTGAAGGAAGATGCAATTGCAAGAAGGAGAAGAGAGGTGCATGCTCAATCCTAGTATTTTCTTGGTGGTTTTTGTCTTTAGTCTTGGCATTGTATTGACAATCTATTATTGAGGAAGTTTTTGCTGGGTTTTCTCCTTTGTGAGGATTTCCTAGGACAAAATTTCTTGTACCTTGTGATTGTGTTTCTTTCAGTGATCCTACTTATGTTGTTATGCTCTAGTAAATTGAAAAAAAATTAATAACAACAATAAATTTAACAGATCTAGAGGGCCATGCCTTTTCCCTCATAGAAGACAATGTTTACTAAGTTGAAAGAGGCTTGTAGATCATCGAAGTTTTATGCCTTAAGATCCCTTTTTATTGTTAGGTGAAGTTAAGGAGAGCCTTTAAAAGTGTTTTTTATCTTTAAGACATTTTGGAATTTTTTTAAAGAAAAATACTTGACTAAGTCTTGTGTATCACATCAAAATTATTTTCATGCAATACAAGGTGCATTGCATGAAAATAATATTCATGTGATACGACTCGTATTGCATGAAGAATTTTTTTTTGCAATACGGGGAATCTTGGAAAAAGTTTGGACTTAGAAATTTTCAAAGATTTTGTCTTATTGCATCAAGTTTACCTACATGTGATATGCTGGAAGAAGAGAAATCTTCCCGTAATGTGGTAAGGGGGAGAAAACCTTGTCGTGGGAAAGGAAATTTTAGTGCGACATGATGTATCTCAAGAATATAATATTCATGTGATACATTTGAAAGGAAGAAGATTATGTTGATGTGATAACAAAGGAGGTGGAGAAGAAACCATGTGTCGTAGGTAAGAACTCCTTTTAAGTTGCGACAAGAAAATTATCATGTGGAGAAAGATTTTTAGGGGATGACATATTGCGCCAAAAAAATATTTCTACATGATACATAACTTCGTTGAAAAAGCTTCCAAGCTGCGTAGGGGATGACATATTGCGCCAAAAAAATATTTCTACATGATACGTCACTTCGTTGAAAAAGTTTCCAAGCTGCGACAAAGGAAAGAAAAGATGATGATGAAGAAGAAGGCAAGAACAACAACGAGAAGAAGGATAGAAGATGAGGAATAAAATAAAATAAAATGTGATGTGTCATATCACATGAAGAAAATCTTTTCATGTGATATGTCACAAAGCCAAAAAAGTTTCAGGGATGTGATAAGTGGAGGGAAATAGAAGAAAGAAGGAAAGGAAAAAGGGTTGTCATGATGAAGAAAAATTCTTTGCCATGTAATTTATCACATGAAGATAAACTTTGTATGATATGTTACATAATGCAAAGTTTTCTTGTTGCATGGGGAAGATTTTTCCATCTGGGATATGGCGCATAGATAAAAGAGTTTGGTTTGAAAAATGAAGTTTTTAAAGTTGTGATAAACATCATGGGATTCATGTTGCATTGAAAAAAAAGTTCTAAGGTATGACACATTGCATGGAAAAGAAAGTTTGAAGTGCAATGATAACTTTTTGTAGGTGTGATATAGCGCTTTGAAGAATATTTTCTAAGATGTGACAAGCCAATGAAGGAGAAGATGCCTCGGGAAGAATGAAACTTGAGGGTTTCTTGTACAATGCCACGTTATCTGGTATGTGTGGGACCATGTACAAAAACTGATGTGGTGGGAGAGAGAAATCCCTTAAGAAACTTCAAAGGGTCACAACTTCTTACCCGGAGCTCAGATTTGAGCAAGAGTATAGTCGTTGGAAGCTCTCAAAAAGTAAAATTCCTTTATAAGTTCAAAAGTGACCTTGGAATTGTGTATCGAAGGATTTTTTTTAAATACCCACCTCCTTAATGCTACTAGGGGGTTGCGTATGCTACATGCATCAACAATTTTCCATGCAACCATAGGCATCCAATGTAGATACCACCTTCACGTTGGGTTATGAGGCCACCAAGGAAAATGAACTAAGATACAAGCTTCTAGATCACTCAACCCAACCCATTCACTCTCATGCTTAGCCAATCTGTGCATATAGAGCACTTCAGAAATATCGTTTAACCATTAAACAACCTTGGTACTCTCTTCCATTGCCCTAAAAAACACAAAGAAATATCTTGCTTTTCTCTGTTTAACAATCCTTTACTAATGGTATTCCTCTTCAATGCTCTTCAACATATGCATAGACAATCTAATTTGTTGAATACCTTCTAGGAATAGCTTGCAAAATAACACTTCGGTCTCAAGCTTCCAATGAGCAACAAATATTGAGTGGGTGAAGGATTCCCACCATGCATAACCTCTATTCTCACCTAAAACCCTCTATCTCATGATCCAAGGTTTGCAATTTCCTCTTCATGGTCTTGATTTGGTCAATTTCCAAATTAGTTCTTGGTTAGAAAAATCATAGAACAAAACATGAGAAATGTGGGGCATGAACATGAAAATGATAGAATGAATGGAATGAATGATAAGGAGGATTGATGGAAATGATTGTTTATTATTGTTCTAATAAAAGAAATGAAGTACTCTTACACTTCCCCATAGTGATTGTACTCAATCGACACTTCAATAACTATGTGGGAAGACTTCCCCACCAACCTTTTACCATTCAATTATTAGTTTTATATGTCAAGGGAGGTGGATGGCTTCATTTAAGGCACATGGTGAAAAAATAATGAGTTCATAGGCTAACACTTGGCAATAGAGGATTACTTTCCCATAACCCTCCTTTCCTCTTTTGCTTCGGTGGAATAATAGCCCCTCTTATGCTCCCCATAGCCATTTTGGACCATTAATATTTACATAGCTTGAGTTCATTCTGACAATTCTACCTCATGGTGCATAGAAGTATACTTACATCATCCACATGCCTAGTCATTCACTAGTTAGGACTTGGCCCTGAACTCTATCCTAAGAATCCATAATGGCATATTTATGTCATTTACATATGAGGTCATTTATTTAAATTCGCATGGCCTGATTCACATCACTATACCCACACATTTACAATTTATACATAATCTAATCCATACATTCTAGGGGTCAAGACCAGTGTACTACAAATTGTGTCATAAGCCAATTGAAAATATAAACAAGTCATTGCACTCTTTAATAAAGTGTCAAGGAAACATAGGGTTATAAGCTTCCTAATTGATTTTTTTTTCCTTGTCGAATTTATACTTTATACGTCTTTAGGGTTTAAAAATTAGTCCCATTGATGAGCTTTATTTGCTTTATTTACATAGTTTGTTAAAAAAAATACCTAGTATAAGACTCCTTGTAGAACTTAAGCTTCTCTCAAAAGACGATAGAGTAATTTGTAAGTTAAACAATACTCATAATGAGGCATGCGAAAGCTTGTGTTTAGATTCCTTCTTGTATGAGATTGATACATATATAACATAAAGAAATTCAAAACCTCCACAATCACGTCCTTCTAACATGCACTTTTTTTACCCATGTTTTAATGAAGTTGATGGTGGTTACTTCACAAGGTTTGGTGGTGGAAGGATAAGTTATTAGGATTTTTTATATGACTCTATTATGTGTTCAATGGAGACTTCTAAGTGCATAGTGCATTGTGTGGGATTGAATGTTTTAGGGTTTGCAATGGTACTCAAATAGGAGATACGGTTTCTTGTTTTGTAATCTAGTGGTCAATTGGTGTATGCTTTCTCCTATGACATAACAAAGTTCATAGTACTTCATCTCCTTTCTCCTATGTCATAATGGAGTTCATAATACTTGTTCTCCATCATTCACATTGTGAAGAGTTATAAGTTTTGAAGTTTATATTTGTTTCCACTATATATGTGTGTGAGTATGTCACCAATTTTGAAAGGTTTAATGGTCTTGGTTGATTCATTTGCTTAATGGTGATTTTCAACATAATGTAATGTTTTATGGCCCTCCTCCACATCATAGACCACACACTTAGGGTTGGGTTGGTGAACATTTTGTAAGGTGACACTGACCATTAATTGTTTATCAAATATGCATATGGAAAGCAGGTTGGGTATTATATGAACATGGTGTTAGCATAATAGATAAAGTTAAATAGTTTCAGATGTTTAGGAGATTTTGAACATGTGTATTTCGACATTATGTTTTGTATGACAAACAATATGCACCCCACAATATATAAATTAATGCTATATATGTTGATATATATATTGTTCGATTTGAAGCACCTTCAGATCGAACAGTATATATCCTAGCCTATACAATATTAATTTTCTTTATTGTGAGGTGCATATTAATAAAGGTTTTGCATGGAAGAATTATCAACATGTATTTTAGTGTACTTAAACCAACATAAATCCATCTTAACTATGGATTTATCATGCGATGAGAGGGATCAAATCCCTTGAGGTGCAAAACTTTCCCAATTTTTGTCAATCTAAAAAAAAAATTCACCTCAAGTTGATCTCTCTCGATGCATGATAGATTCAGAGTTAAGATGGATTTATATTGGTTTACACACACATGCACACACACACACACACACACACACACGGTCCAAGTGCCAACTCCATGTTGAGCATGAAAGGAATTACACCTATGCTTCATTCTAAGCAAAGCATTATTGAAATCTTTTAACCATAATAATTTTTTTTCTTTCAAGTGTTTTACACACACATATACTTGGTATTGAATATTTTATTTAAGGTGGACCTTGAAATATTTTATTTATGGCCTACATTGAAACATTTTTTTTTATTATTATTAATTTTTAAAATCTTGTGTGTCAACTCCATGTTAACCACTTAAAAAATTACACGTCCGTAGAAAACACCTATATATGGCCAATAATATTTTTTTTTACTTTCAATTACTTTACATATATAAAGTTATTTTAATTAAGGTGGATATTGAAATATTTATTAATGGCCAACATTGAAATATTTTTTTTGTTATTACTATTTTTTTAATGCCATGTGTCAACTCTTGAGCAAAGAAGAAATTACACATCTCCCTCATACTAGGTTGTAGAAAGCCCCTCTCAATGCAAAGACACTTTTTGGAGAGACATGAGTCCAATCAATTTATGAGTTATTTTAAGGTAATTTTAGGGTTATTTTTTATTATTTTAATTAAACTTTTGTGTTTTTTTTTAGTAAACTAGATAGGTTTGTTATTCATATTATACAACAAAAATGGTACATGCATGTCTAGTTGTGTCCTGCCACTAGGGAAACCAAGACCACAACCAATCAAGAAAGGTCCATAATAGAATAACCAAATAAGTCTTACATCCTTCCAGTGCTAAGCATATAAAAGTCTATATATAGTTCATAACAACCTAGAACATAGCATATAAACCATAAAAAAAGAGGAACAATGCCATGATGAACATAAAACAAGACATAACTTTCTTAAGTTGGTTGGCCTACATGGGTAGACACCTTTCTGAACTTCAGTAAGAGGTAGGGGTTCTTCATCAATGAGGATGGGGTTGTAATGTGTGCCCTATGACCCTAGAAAGTCTTCCTGAGTTTCCATTTCTTCACTATTAGTGCCCTAGGGTTGTTAGACCACAATATCAATGCCAAAGATAGCTTTAAACACTGTATCAAATTTTCTATCTAGTAAGTCTAGTTTTTGGAGAATGGCTTGTTGCTAGAGGCCTCTTTCCTCCACCACTTGTGTAATGAAATCCTTGTTAAAAAAACCAGATACATTGGTATCCTTGGTTCAGAAGAAGCCAGGGTCAATAATCCATCCCTCAAGTTCCTTCTAAATTTGCTTATTGGATAGCCTTCTTCTCTTCTTTTTGATTGAGGTATCCATTTTGACTATCTCTTCTTTGACCTAAGGGGGATCTAGAATGGAAATTTCTAGTTGCTAGATTGACATCCTTCTATGTGATATAATGGGAAGCCTTCTAGAGGGGAAGCTTAGGGCAACTGCATTAGGCTTTCTACAAGACATTTTTTAATAGACTTCTGGTTTTGTCCCCTGCTAACCCTAGCCATTTCTAGAGGCCCAAGCAAAAATTTTGTAAGGAGAACTTGATGTGAGAAGGAAACTAACTATTGTTGTCAACAACAAAAGGGAAAGGGGGTGATAATGGGGGTGGTTTAGACAAAGAGGAAGAGTATGAGTTTGGATAGAGAAATTCCACCACTCGAGAAACTAACAACATAGGCAAATCCAAACCACTCTCTCAGATATCTCCAGTCGAATGAGAGCTAGAGTATTGAGATAAACCAAAATTAAACCAAGGAGAAAAGGCCAAAGGAGAAAAACATTGACTAGGAACTTCAACCTGAGATGCCATGACCAGGGTCATGAAGGAGTGCCCGCCATTTTAACTATCTACTCTTCAATTTCAAACAAAAACCTTAGACCTACACCATTAAGCCTAGCCTGAAATAACTTGAGCAAGTTTCTTCCATAATTTCCCACAACTACCATCTGTCAAGGATTCATTACACAATACATAAGCAAAACGAGTCAGAGCAGTAATGAAAACCCACACCCTACACGTCCTTCTTCCCCACGCTTCAACCCTGTAATACATTGTGCATGCTAGTTACCGCCACACATATTGGGGGTGTTGTGATTAATGCATTATTTATTGACTTATTAAAATTTCAGCTATCATATTTTGTCTCTATTATTGATCCCTGCTCCACCATTGACAATCCTCACCTGATGTACATCTAATAGTTGTTATCTTTATTATTGATCCGTGTTCCACCATTGACATCCCTCACCTGGTGTGAATTTAACCGTTGTAAAGTCATTTAATAGTTGTTAACTTTATTATTGATCCCTGCTCCACCATTGACATCTCTCCCGGTGTACATTTAACAGTTGTAAAAGCCTGACCCTTAATGTACCATCCATGAAAACCTTAACCACGTGCAAATTTGCAGTCAGCGAAACAATGAACGAAATTTGGTCGAAGAGATTTTCAGTTTTCAAAGCAAATATTAACGAAGGTAGGGGAGGTTTAAAAAGCTTTAAAGCT
>JASDQU010104326.1:107685-167781 GCA_032191745.1 Picea mariana | reverse complement strand
TATATGGCCAATAATATTTTTTTTTACTTTCAATTACTTTACATATATAAAGTTATTTTAATTAAGGTGGATATTGAAATATTTATTAATGGCCAACATTGAAATATTTTTTTTGTTATTACTATTTTTTTAATGCCATGTGTCAACTCTTGAGCAAAGAAGAAATTACACATCTCCCTCATACTAGGTTGTAGAAAGCCCCTCTCAATGCAAAGACACTTTTTGGAGAGACATGAGTCCAATCAATTTATGAGTTATTTTAAGGTAATTTTAGGGTTATTTTTTATTATTTTAATTAAACTTTTGTGTTTTTTTTTAGTAAACTAGATAGGTTTGTTATTCATATTATACAACAAAAATGGTACATGCATGTCTAGTTGTGTCCTGCCACTAGGGAAACCAAGACCACAACCAATCAAGAAAGGTCCATAATAGAATAACCAAATAAGTCTTACATCCTTCCAGTGCTAAGCATATAAAAGTCTATATATAGTTCATAACAACCTAGAACATAGCATATAAACCATAAAAAAAGAGGAACAATGCCATGATGAACATAAAACAAGACATAACTTTCTTAAGTTGGTTGGCCTACATGGGTAGACACCTTTCTGAACTTCAGTAAGAGGTAGGGGTTCTTCATCAATGAGGATGGGGTTGTAATGTGTGCCCTATGACCCTAGAAAGTCTTCCTGAGTTTCCATTTCTTCACTATTAGTGCCCTAGGGTTGTTAGACCACAATATCAATGCCAAAGATAGCTTTAAACACTGTATCAAATTTTCTATCTAGTAAGTCTAGTTTTTGGAGAATGGCTTGTTGCTAGAGGCCTCTTTCCTCCACCACTTGTGTAATGAAATCCTTGTTAAAAAAACCAGATACATTGGTATCCTTGGTTCAGAAGAAGCCAGGGTCAATAATCCATCCCTCAAGTTCCTTCTAAATTTGCTTATTGGATAGCCTTCTTCTCTTCTTTTTGATTGAGGTATCCATTTTGACTATCTCTTCTTTGACCTAAGGGGGATCTAGAATGGAAATTTCTAGTTGCTAGATTGACATCCTTCTATGTGATATAATGGGAAGCCTTCTAGAGGGGAAGCTTAGGGCAACTGCATTAGGCTTTCTACAAGACATTTTTTAATAGACTTCTGGTTTTGTCCCCTGCTAACCCTAGCCATTTCTAGAGGCCCAAGCAAAAATTTTGTAAGGAGAACTTGATGTGAGAAGGAAACTAACTATTGTTGTCAACAACAAAAGGGAAAGGGGGTGATAATGGGGGTGGTTTAGACAAAGAGGAAGAGTATGAGTTTGGATAGAGAAATTCCACCACTCGAGAAACTAACAACATAGGCAAATCCAAACCACTCTCTCAGATATCTCCAGTCGAATGAGAGCTAGAGTATTGAGATAAACCAAAATTAAACCAAGGAGAAAAGGCCAAAGGAGAAAAACATTGACTAGGAACTTCAACCTGAGATGCCATGACCAGGGTCATGAAGGAGTGCCCGCCATTTTAACTATCTACTCTTCAATTTCAAACAAAAACCTTAGACCTACACCATTAAGCCTAGCCTGAAATAACTTGAGCAAGTTTCTTCCATAATTTCCCACAACTACCATCTGTCAAGGATTCATTACACAATACATAAGCAAAACGAGTCAGAGCAGTAATGAAAACCCACACCCTACACGTCCTTCTTCCCCACGCTTCAACCCTGTAATACATTGTGCATGCTAGTTACCGCCACACATATTGGGGGTGTTGTGATTAATGCATTATTTATTGACTTATTAAAATTTCAGCTATCATATTTTGTCTCTATTATTGATCCCTGCTCCACCATTGACAATCCTCACCTGATGTACATCTAATAGTTGTTATCTTTATTATTGATCCGTGTTCCACCATTGACATCCCTCACCTGGTGTGAATTTAACCGTTGTAAAGTCATTTAATAGTTGTTAACTTTATTATTGATCCCTGCTCCACCATTGACATCTCTCCCGGTGTACATTTAACAGTTGTAAAAGCCTGACCCTTAATGTACCATCCATGAAAACCTTAACCACGTGCAAATTTGCAGTCAGCGAAACAATGAACGAAATTTGGTCGAAGAGATTTTCAGTTTTCAAAGCAAATATTAACGAAGGTAGGGGAGGTTTAAAAAGCTTTAAAGCTATAAAGTGAAATCAAGTTTGTCAACTTTTAAGAGATGTTGGTTCTCAAGGAAGTTGTCCTTTTCAGCAGTGTTAATATCATGTGATATTGTCAGAGTACAATATTACATATTTTTTTTAAAATAAACACATGACGAAAAATGACACTATATTTTGTATTTAATTTTTGAGTTAATTTATACTGATTTAGTGTATATAGATTTAATTTTCTCACATTATCGTATCAGCTCTAATATGCCAATCCAAGTTCTCAATGGTTTAACTTCCCAGATTATTAGATGCTCCTGAATTCTACTTGCTCGTTCTTCAAGTTTATACAGGTAAAAAAAAAGTATTATCGGAGGTTCTTCTTTAAAGAAATGTAAAAATAATAATTACTGATATATTTCCATCACATAAATATATTGAAAAAAAATATAATTATCATTAATATTAAGATATAAAATTCATTTTGCTTTTGTCTATTCAATAATCACAAACACTCCACTCCAATTTCAAATATACTTTTTAACATTATTATCTGATTCTAAAATATTCTTACAATGAAAAAACTAATTATTATTTAATTTAAATGATATTCTTACAATTAAAAAAACAGTATATAGTTCTGACATTTCATATTACATGTGATGCACAGTGGCACAAAGCAACTTACACCCATATAATCAGTCTAAAGAACTGTTTTTTTAAGATGTAGAACAATAGGTAATTGATCGGGACTACCTAGATGGGTTTAGGTTCAAATTTGATTAGCTGTGACCTATAACTTCTAGGCTAGTACCAATATCCAGCAAACCAGCTCCTAGTAAGAAATTTATTACTTAGCAAGGATCAAGACATCCCAAAGTTCACCAGGGTCTATCCTTCTAGCCTTGTCACAACGGGCCAACATATCACTAGCAAAAAATGAATCCAGATAAAAAGAATAAAAATGATGCTACCCCACCATCCAAGCTAAATCCATGTGACCAGTCCTAGAGAACTGTTAAAAATGTGTTGAGCCCATGCAACAGAGAACATACTTAGCAAGGACCAAAACGTCCCGAAGCCCACCAGGGTCTACAGTTCTAGCCTTATCACAACAGGCCAACATGTCACTAGCAAAAAAAGAACCCAGATAAAAAAGATAAAAATGATGCTACCCCACCATCCAAGCTAAATCCATGTGACCAGTCCTAGAGAACTGTTAAAAATGTGTTGAGTCCATGCAACAGAGAACAGTTGATTGATTTAGAATATTGCTAAAATTTACTGAGGGACCTCAAATATCTATGGAGCTTGAATAAAAAATTCTTCTTCCTTGTAAGGGCAAGTACTCTGCATATGGGTATCTTCTGTCCCACTGCTATCCTGTGTAACATCTCCATCGCCTTTTGCACAGAACTTCCCACACAGCAAATTTGAATCCCCATCTATTTGTCTCAATAGCTGTTGTTCCTCTTGAGACAACTGCTGAAGATCCTTGTCAAGTAAGGCTAGGAGCTCTAGGAGCTCTGGGTCAAAAGGTGGATGGTCCCATGGTTTATTCTCCATGGCAGAATCAGCAGATCCAAAATAGATACTCGACTCTCCATTGTTTGCGAATTTGCTATCAACACTCAAAACAGGGAAAGAGTAAGTTTCCAATTCGGCTTCGTCACTCGATGGTTGATCACAGCTGCCAGAAACATTGAGCTTTGACCATATATCCCCAAATCCAGAATAACCAAATCTAGGAACAGTAGTTTCAGCTGGTGAATGAAGATGTCCTCCGTCATTCAACCAGTCTTTGAAGCTTACAACTGCAGAAAAATCAGGAGCAGTTGGAATAATGATATCCCCAAGATCATTGCGCTTGGCTCTTACTTGCATTCTTTTTTTACTTGAATTTGTCTCCAGAGATTGATCCTTTTCTGAATTTGTCTCTACCATATTAATATTTCCTATATTCGCCTCCAAACTGTGATTGTTTTCCTGACTGCCATTGTTTTCTGAAACTGTCTGTGCAATGTCGTTGTTTTCCTCCCTGCTATTGTTTTCTGAAACTGTCAGCGGAATGTCCTTGTTTTCTTGACTGTCTACATTATGTTTCATGTCCTTTAGCTCAAAAGATGGCTGGAAAACAGGGAACTCTAGATTGCTATCATCCTCATCCTTTGAGTCCTCCTTCCAATCAATAACAATTGGAGCCATCTTTCTTCCCTGCAGGGAAAGTTGTGTACACAAAGACAGCCTAGATCGTGAAGTCGATCTGAATTTATTTAGGTGGTCATGTCCTAAATAATAAAGGTACCTTTTGGATTTTCTGTCCCACAGGGGCCCCTTTTTTCTGTCAAGAAAGGCATCATATTCCTCTACTGTATGAAAACTTTCTGGAGATTTTGATCTCCTTGAAATCCTTGTGGGCGGACTCTGGTAAATCAGTTCCTGGCATATATCACCATCGCTAAAAAAAAATGTATCCATGTCTGTCTCAGTCTTCTTAGAAACATGGCATGTTTCTCCATCGTACAGACCTTCCATAATCTCCCATGCATTAATAATCTCGGTTTTGTCCTCCTCTGTAGGTTTATTTTCTTCTGATTCTCTCTCTGCAGCTTTATGTTCTTCCGATATTTTCTCCTTCAACAAAATCCCCGATTGCAGATCCAAGTTTACAACATCATGGGTTTCCACACTCATAAGACTTTCACCTATAGATGTTTTAGTTGTCAATGTTCGAAATCTTGAATCAGATTATGCTTATGGCAAGCTAAAGATTTGAAGATGGAGAAAAAAATTCCCCGGGGAAAAAAAATGTAAAATTTTCAAAAGAGAAATCCATTCACAAATCCAGTAGCTTTACAATCTGATAAGAGTACTTGGATCACTTAGAGGTGCCAAGCAAAATATAAAAATAAAAAATTTCAGGAGAATCAAGTCTCAACAAGCAAAGCAAAAATAGGGCTTACCTTCATTATCTCTGTCGGTGAAAGGAAGTATATATTCTGGCTGAGATGGAACAAATTTCCTAGCAACATTATTGGTCTTGCAAACCAGAGCCACGAATTGACTATGGCTGTTCGTAAAAAACAATTCCTCTATCACCCGAGGAAATGGCCGATTTAATTTCTTTTGAAGGCTATTTGCTCTAACAACCTTCTTTGAAGATCCGGAACCCATTCCGAAGCTATTAACGCATCTTCTGGCCTAGCTTTAGTCAAGTTGATTGATATATCTGTGGAAAAAATCAGCAGAAAACCAGGATCACAAGTCTTAGCGCTGACCAACAAAATTCAGAGTGCAAAATCTCATTTAGAAATCAAAAGCATTTTGGTTTGCAGAGTTAACATATGCTCCCGGTAGACATAAATCCCAGGGCAAATGATTGAAGTTACCCGCAAATGCTTTTATTAATTGTCAACCGTCACTACTTCTAGCTTTTCTGTGGCCCCCTTATACTTAAATTGCAAGTTTTGAGCATTTAACTTGGTACCTAATTCTTAAATTCTGGTTGCTGTGAAGCAAACAAACAGAGACCTGCTATGGCATCTTAATGAATAAAGGATGCTAACTTGTATGTTTGTATTCATATGCTCCTCCACCTAATGAGACCAAAATAATGGCTAACAGCAATATTTTAAGATAAATTTAATCTTAAGAGCAGGCATGCCATGCGAGGTTAGAAAAGTCATATGAGAATTTATTTATGTTGAAAAAACAATCCTAAAATTATCAAGAAATCCAATTCAAACACCGAATATACATGCTTGCATAATGACCGGCTTCATTAAAGATCATTCAGTTACATTAAACAAGAAGCTCGGTAGTCGTCCCAGCCAAGCTAACTGCACCATTAATGGATCTAGTGTCCACAGAGAGGGCTTTAAATGCTAAGTTTTTATCGGCTTAAAATCTTCAACTGCAAACACTGCTAAATTTTACTTAAAACGCTGCAACATTTGCTTAATTGAAGCGATTTTCGTTTTCATATTTTCATTAAGAATCTTTACAATAAAAGTTTTTCGGTTTGCTATGTAAATATTAACAAAAGTATAGTATATGTATACATTTAACCGCTGTGAAATTACTAGATGCGTGACGCTTAGAAATCATTAATGTAGCGTCTGTGAGAACCTCAACATGTACAAATTTGCCCCGAGCCTAAAGCATGAACGAAGTCTGATCAGCACGATTTCTAGTTTTCAAGGCAAATATTAGAGAATGTACCAAAGGTTAAAAAGACGTTATAGAAAACTTAAACAGGCATAAATGGATCCATTTTCGGGTTATTCATTTTAATGAAAGCTTGTAAGAGGCAATAATGTACCAGGCCTAAACAGTATCAAGTTTTCCATGCTCCTGACTATGAATTTATATGCTCTGTTTTCAAATCAAAGATCATTTCAGTATCAAAGCAAAACATTCTAGACATAGGCAGAGTAGGTGCTCCTACTAAAATTTAGTGAAACAGACACAACACAATAACTTTAGAGAAACCTTTCTTCATGGAAAATGCTTAAAGCGCTGAGCCTATATAAAAATTTGAGGCCAAAAAATGCCAAAATCTCATCTTCTACGGTACTCAGAGAATTCTTCTGTGTACTCTTTTATTTTTCGAGTATTTGTTCCCCATTTGCAATTATTTTTTGTGATTTGAGTATTTCTTCTGAATCTGCAGTTAAATTTAAGCATTTTTTCTTAATCCAAGACGCTTAAAGCCTTGAACCTATATAAAATCGAGTACAAAACAAGCCAAAATTTTACCTTTGATGGCGCTCCAAGATTCCGTCGGTGCAATGCTTGCGTTTGGACTAATATTCGGAATATGCAATTAAATTTATGCATGTTAAAGCTGTTTTGCTCCATTTTCCATTTTCATGTCGTTTTTCACGAAATTTGGTTCAACAAATATTCATCTTCGCCAGCTGGACGAAGTCAAGAACAAATGTCGTCTTCTTAGAGAAGAAAATGCCTCAATCCCCGTAGAATGCTGCTACCAAACCAAGCTAATAAGAGATCAATGTATTTTTTTTTTGGCTCTCTAGCAAAAGTCATGTCAAAGGTAGGTGGATGTCGGATCAATGGATGTTTAGCTAAACTAAAAGCTAGTTGGGGTTGAATGACAGATATATTTGTCCAAAATATTATGATAGTATTGATTTGCTAATTATGATTATTGTTCATTAAAATTAATTTTGATTTATTAAATTTAAAAATGATATATAATATGTTCCACTCAAATTATGATTATTGTTTATTAAACTTAATTTTGATTTATTAAATATAAAAATGATATCTAATTTGTTTTGTTGCATGAGTGAAGGGTTATTGTTTATTAAAATTAATTTTGATTTATTAAATTTAAAAATGATATCTAATTTGTTGCATAAATGAATGGAGCTTTTATTGAATAGTTTATAAGGAACAATACTTATTAAGGTTTTATAAATGGGGTAGCAAACTAGGTGGGCTTGATTGTGGGAAAACTCCACACTTAAGCACGCTTGAGCTAAAGGAGCATTGGGATGGGTGACCACCCACCTGAGAAGTCTTAGTTACCCAGTACAAACCTTAGAGGTGATCATTGATGCTATGAGATTCATTTAATTGGTTTCAATCTACTTCTTTTTTTAAATATAAAAATAAAAATTTTAAATATATAAAAAATATATATTTATTATTATTTAATATATATATTTTAAATTTACCATTTTACTTAAAAAAAAATATATATTTAATTAAAAATATCAAAATTTAGAATATTAAATCTCAAATAATTAAATTATATAAAAATAGAATGTTATTTGATTATAAATATCACTAATTAAAATATTAAATTTAGAAGAATAAGCTATATTAATATAATAGTGAAAAACTTATAGTGATTTAGGTGATATTTGGCTATACCTGACTAGATCCATTTTAACTCTAGATCTATCAAGCATTGAGAGAGATCAAATCTCTCAAGATGCAAACCTTTTTTAGAATGCAAAACTTGAGGAAAGGTTAAAGGTTTGCACCTCGAGAGATTTGATCCATCTCGGTGCTTGATAGATCCAAAGTTGAGATGGATCTAGGCTCGTTTTAGTGGTGGATAGTGACACAAAATTTGTAGATCATCAACATTATTTATATGTACATGTCTAAGATTAATTTGATCATATTAAATTTATTTAGTTACCTTAGTTTGTTGAGAACATAGACAATATTAATTAGACTTATATTTAAAGAGTTAAGATGGATCCATCATTTGTGGGCTAAGAGGTTTGTTAAAGGGAGGAAAGGTTAAGCTACTTGTTAGCCCACAATTGAGTAAATTTGTAACGTTCCCCAACTTAACTGAGAACATTACTTGTGGAAATACATATAAAATCGAAATTTTCTTCTACTAATTAAATTCATGTAGCTCATCAGTTACGATTTATTCACATTTACAACTAGATCCTAATACCCATAATTAAATGCAACTACAACATTCTAAATGAGCATGAATGCAACTGATAAAATATCTATAACATCATATACAACCATTCTCATTCACAAAGTAAATGCACAACCATGAATTCATAAATAATTCAAAAAAATAGATAAACACTTATCTTTAAAAGAAAGTGTGTGCAACCAACTGCCTGTGAAGGACATTCCACCCAATCATAGACATGTTGTTCCAAATACCAACAACAAGTCACCCCTGAGCTGGGGTTAGGAATCCACAAAAGAAGGGTGCCTATCACAGTCCCCTCACAACTCAATATCACACAACCCACTGGTTTTCTCCTATACCCACCCCAAATTTCCTCCAACTCTCTTCCTCTTAACCTACCCAACCTAAAGAATGTACCCATTCACCGCTCATAGTCCATCGAGCGTCCCATTCATTTATCAGGGTCTCTCTAGCTCAGGTAGCTAGGAATCTCTCTGTTGGGAACTCAAGTGAACTCACTACCAGGAAAACCACCAACAAAAATAACAACAAACACTTGTTGTTCTAGTGTAACTCACCCAAGAGTTTACTCTTCAGGCCTATCAACCCGACTCTTCGATTTCTAATTCCAAAACGCTCAAAAAATGCCCCAACATGCTCCAGACTTCACCCATCTTTGTTGCTCTAGCTCCCATGCTCTTCTCCCCTAATCTTTGCTTGTTTTTCCTCTAAAACCGAATGTCTAAAACTGCTTGTTACTACCCATACAAATTTCCTTTCTTTTCACAAAACAATTGACTACTCACTTTGCTCAATGTTGGTTGTACTTCAACCCCATGCTCACCAATATAGTGTGGAAGAAGGAGGTTTCTCTTTGTTCTTTGTAGGTCTTTTCTTGTGCTTAGGATCTTGGACATCAAGGTCAAAGGATAGAGCAGTGAGGAAAACCGTCATAAAAAGGTAAGTCGTCCATCTCTTCCTTCTCATTCTAATTGTTGAAATAGGTCTAAGAGGAAAGTAGTTCACCATTTGTTTTCTTCTGTCTTGGATCAAGTATGGTCTTGATCCAAGGGGGGTTTCACCTGTCTGCAGGGGGAACTTTACCATAAGAGCCTGACAACTTCCTTCAAGTAAATATTTGTAATGTTTGTTTCCTTGTGTGTTGTCTTCACAGGAATAAAATGCGTTACCTTAGTTAATTTTTCCACCACCACCATGATGGAATCATGCTACTTCATTGTTCTGGGAATATTTCTAATAAAATATATTGTTAACCAATTCACACTTCCATTCTGGAATGGGCAATGGCTGTAGCAATATCTATGGATGTTTGTGTTCTATTTTCACCTTTTGGCACTCTAGACATCGGGATATGTAGTTAGCCACTTCTTTTTTCATTCCCGACCAAAAGTATTGGCTCCTTAAAGCTGTAATGGATTTCTGATATCTTGGGTGCTCAACATATGGCACATTATGCATTTCTCTCAAGACTGTATTTTTCAGCTCCATGGAATTTGGCACATAGACCTTGCATCTGTATAAGAGGATTCCATCCTCTTTTAATTCATAATTTTTAAATTTTTGTTGTAAATTTCCTTGTTGTAAGTTTTCCTTTATTTGTAAACAATGCTGATATGAATTTGTTGCTTCAAGAATTTTATCTTTTAAATATCTCATGTACATGATTATGGCTGAAATATGCACTTCACGAGCTTTTTTGTTGAGTGCATTAACCACCTGATTTTCTTTGGCTTTGATATGTTTAATTTCAAAGTCATACTCACTAAGAAATTTCATTTCCTAGTTTGCCTGACATTTAATGTTGGTTGTCCAAATAAATGTTTCATACCACAATGGTCTGTTTTTAGCTCAAATCTCTTCCCCATGAGGTAATGTCTCCACATTTTTAATGCATGTACAATTGCTGCTAATTCTATATCATGAGTATCATAATTTATCTCATGCTTTTTTAATTTTCGGGACTCATAACATACCACATCGTTTTCACTGAGGACTCCACCGAGTGCTTCCTTTCACGCATCTGTGCACACTACAAAATCTTCATTTGTATATGCAATCTTTAATATGGGTGCACTTTAAAAAAAAAAATTCAACTGCTGGAAACTCTCTTCACATTTTGGTGTCTATTCAAACTTCACCCCCTTCTTTTGCAAATAAGTGATTGGGCTTGTAATATTTGAAAACCCTTTTATGAATATTTAGTAATAACTCGCGAGACTCATAAATGATATGAACTTGGTCACATTTCTTGGTGTTGGTCATCCTCTGATGGCCTCCATCTTCTCGAGATCGACTGCTGTCCCATCTGCTGAAATAATATTCCCCACGTAATGTATCTTCTTTTGATAAAATATGCACTTACTTATCTTGGCATACAATTTATGCTCCCTTAAAACCTTTATCACCATTCTCAGATGATCCTCATGCTCCTCTTCATACTTAGAGTAGATGAGAATATCATCTAAGAAAACAATCACAAAATTGTCCAAGTACTCCCTAAACACTCCATTCATTAGACACATTAAAACAACTGGTGCATTTTATAGTCCAAATGACACTACCGTGAATTCATAATGCCCATACATTGTTCTAAACGATGTATTTCTAATATCTTCTTCCTTTGTCCTCACTTGATGATAGCCTGATCTCAAGTCAATATTGGAAAATATTGTTGCACCTTTTAGCTAACAAATAAATAATCAATCCTTGGAAAGGGATATTTGTTCTTTATAATAACCTTATCCAACTGTCTGAAATCAATACAAAACCTTAAGGTTCCATCTTTCTTCTTCACAAAACGAACCAAGGCTCCCCAAGGTGACACTTGGACGTATATATCCCTTCTTCAAAAGTTCTTCTAGCTGCATCTACAACTCTTTCAATTCTGGTGTTCCCATTCTGTAAGGTATCTTGGACACTGGGGTAGCACTTGGAACCAAATCAATAGAGAAATCAATGTTTCTCTTCGGTGGCAATCCTGGGATATTCTAAAAAACATCTTAAAAATATCTCAAGACTGGGTGGTCTTCAAGACTTGCCACTTTATCTCTAGCCGCCTCTTCCACGTGTGCTACGAAAATTTGACATCCCTTCCCAAAACTCTTTTTCAGCTGCATGACTGAAATTTCTCTAACAACTACAATTCTTGGAATGCCTTGAATCTTGCTTTGCTTCCATTTCTCATCAAGACAAGTTATTGTTTTGTTCTAACAATCTAGGACAACATGGTGTTTTTCCAACCAATCCTTTCCAATTAGACAATTATATGAACCCAAAGGTATAATTTTCACATCTACATTTGTTTTGAGTCCATTCATGTCTATCGGACAATATTTAACCAACTCATTGATCTTTCTCTTAGCCCCTGTGGCTAATTGAACTAACCAAGATTTCTTATCCTTACTCCTTTGCAAGTGAAATATTTCAATAATGTAACCTCTAATTCTACATAAAATGTACATGTAAACAATTTCTGTTAGATGAAAATAAATACATACACAATTTGGAAAAGAATTCATAAATTTTCTTCTACCCTTTAGTGCCATTAATAATCTTGTTTTGAGTTGACTACAAAATTTATTGCTTAAATTAATTTTCTAGGTTAACAAATGGATTCTCTTCCTCAATACCTTTCCATTGACTATTTGTTTTCCCAATTCTGAGTTCTGAGAATTTTTTTTATGGTCTTTAGAAGTTTTGACCATTTTCCCTTTTTCAACCCTACATGCTACAAGTGTCCTCTTTCTCTCGCAACACATTTTTTTATACCCATAACTCAAATATGGCTCCATGGATGACTTCTACATTCCATGATATTTCCATGGGCTGTTCCTGGACCTGCAAACTAACTCTTGAGCTAGGAGTTATGCCCTCTAAAAGAAGTTAGGTACTAAATTTTACCCTTGATTGTTTTGGCTGTAACTCCCTCATACAAGCTCTGTTTCGCAAACATTTTAGCTCGCTAGAAAGCTCTCTCTAAGATCTATCATTTAAGAAGAAAACAATTGTGTCCTTCTAGAACACATAGTTTTATACAAATTTGATTTTGTAAAAATGTTGTTTAGGCCCTAAAAAATGTCCTGTAAGATGAAGACCTTCAAAAACTGGAATTTTCATGGAAAAATTCATTAATTTACTAATGTAACAGTATTTAGATCCAAACCGTTGATCTCAAAATCGAGATTAATCCAAATAATTGATCTTCTTAGCCTTGCCAAGCTGTGGCTAGTTGTCCATAGGCCCGTCAGAACTCTTCTTTAGAACCTTCTCATCAAAAAGATTCAATTGTTGGGTACGCGAATTTCCTGAAATCCGTAGTCTGAAACGCTGTTAGACTCTTCCCATCGAAAAAATTCAATTGTTGGGTACGAAAATTTATCGAATTCCACAATCCAAAACGTTATCAAACTCTTCCCATCGAAAACCCTTCGTTGGAAACACAAATTTCCATGCTCCTCGACCTTTCTGAAGTTTCCTGTCTAGTAGATCTAATGGTTGAAACCACTCACATCCGGTGGTCTAGATATTTTCAGAAAGACTCAACTTCTCAACCTTTAATTTGGTCGGACTGACTTCTTCAGGACGCAAAAATCACCCAAGCCTTCCGAACAAGTTGATCTCCCAATTTTTTTTTTTTCGAAAGAACATCTTCGCGAGATTTTACGGTTGAGAATGATCCTGATTGATATGATGAATCTCGTTATTTCAGGATTCTTCCCCAGGTCTTCTCTTCTTCGGACTTCAAACTCACGCCCTAACTCAGGAATTTTCCAAAACCCAACTTCTGATGGGAAGCTAGGATTGACCCTTGATATGATGAAGGATCTTCGTTCACTCAGTTCGTGCCATCGGGCTACTCCCTTCAAACTCAACCTCATGCTCTGGTTTATGATTGAATCTCGATCATTGATCCTCATGGTTGAATTGATCTGGACCGTCGATCTACAAAACTTCACAGCTTCCCTGAAACACACATGAATTTGACTTCCATGGCTGAATTTGACTTCCATGGTTGAATTCGAATCTACAACCTACAAATCGATGCCATACATTTTCTTATTTGTTTAATCTAAAGTACTGAAACTTGAAATTTATTTGTAATTTGAGGATTTCAATTCTTTTCACCATTTCCCCCCCAAATTCACTAGAAGAAGAAATATATAACCACGAATCTGCTCAATTTGTGTTGGCTCCTGTGCCATACAATCTCAGTGTTGAATCTTGAGCTCTGATACCATTCTGTAACATTCCTCGACCTAACCGGGGTCCGGGGAACATTACTTTCGAAAATACACACAAAATCAAAATTCTCTTCTACTAATTAAATTTATGTAGCTTACCAGTTACAATTTATTCACATTTACAACTAGATTCTAATACCCATTATTAAATACAACTATGACATTATGAATGAACAAAAATCTATAACACCATTTAAAACCATTCTCATTCAAAAAATAAATACACATCCATGAACTCATAAATAACTCAGCAAAATAGATAAAAACATATATTTAAAAGAGAGTTTGTGAAATCAGCTGCTCGAGAAGGATGTTCCACCCTACCATAGACTTGTTGTTCAAAATCTGAATAACAAGTCACCCTCGAGTTGGGGCTAAGAATCCAGAGAAGAAGGGTGCCTCTCACAGTCCCCTCACAACTCAATATCACACAACCCAATGGTTTTCTTCTATAGCTATCCCAAATTTCCTCCAACTCTCTTCCTCTTAACTTGCCCAACCCAACTAATGTACCCCTTCACCACTCTCAGTCCATCGGGCGTTCCATTCGTTTATTAGGGTCTCTTTGGCTCAGGTAGCTAGGAATGTCTCTGTTGGGAACTCAAGGGAACTCACTGCCAGGAAAACCACCAACAAAACAATAAAAAACACTTTTTGTTCTAGTGCAACTCACCTAGGAGTTCACTCTTAAGCCCTAACAACCTAGCTCTTCGATTTCCATCTCCAAAAACACTCCAACATGCTCCATATTTCACCTAGCCTTGTTGCTCCAACTCCCATGCTCTTCTCCCCTATTCTTTGCTTGTTTTTCCTCTAAATCTGACTGTCTAAAATTGTTTGTTACTACCCATATGAATTTCCTCTCCTTTAAAAAGACAATTCACTACTCACTTTGCCCAATGTTGATTATACTTCAGCCCCATGCTTTCCAATAACTATGGGATGTAACTCTCACACCTACCCCATGACAGGTATTCAATGATTGGACTTTCATACACTCAACTAGAGATAAAAAAAAATCCCAAACGATAATAAAATTTAAAAGGTAGTTTGGTAGGCATATTGGGCCATGTGGGGTCATGCAATATAGGGTCATTCGTGATTTTACTCAAATCAAGAATGTTGAGAGATGCCAAATATGGCATGGGTGGTGGTGGTGGAGGATTAGTTCCAACCATGGTTGTACTTCTCCTCTGAGAGGAAGTTTTCCCCCTGCTTCCTTGTGAAGGAGAGCAAGTGGATGGTTGACCTTGGGAATTGGACCCAAGTAAAGTGGAACCAAGCAAAGCTGATCCCAAAATAGTAGCACTCATAGGGGTGTGAGATGGTTGAGACGGTGAGTTGGAAAGACTAGGAACTCCTCCTAGAATAGGAAGGAGGTTCTGCAAGCGTCTGGAACGACTGAGATTCTGGGGGTCCCCTATGATGTTTGACTAGCAAAGTGGATGTGTGCAAATGGTGATCAGAGCAATAAATGAACAAGAGACTTATGTAATTTGGAACTTCACAATATAACTCACAATTGCATGTAATCGAATGAGTATCATACATAAATAAGAAATAAGCATACATGTGGGTAGGTGGATTTTGTTCGCGTGGGAGAACAAATAAAACAAATGCTTGTGTCCTAAAAATATGTATCGTCCTTCCTCTCAAATAACATTGGACCTTCCAAGAGAACTCAATAGTGGGGTTTGAAGCCACCAGAAGAGGAACTAGTGAAGGATGAAATAATCGGTTATAATGAGGGGTTGAGGGTGCATATCCCGAAAGAGCTGGCGATATTTCCCAATAGCCACACAAAATATGATCAAGGTGCAATTGAATCCCACAATTGCCACCTAGGTAGATGTCCTAAATTCGACCACTAGGTACCTCGGTCAAAGTGCGACATTTAGATTTTCGGCCTCAGAAATGGGTCACGGGCTGGATCCCTTCCAAGATTTGGGTGACTCAAGGGGGAATGCACAGAAAAACCGAACCTCGGCCTTCAACCCTTCACGAGTATCTCCCCTCTTTATGGTGTCAGGAACACTTGACTTGGAGGATTTTAAAATTCCCTATTTGTCAACTTATAATGTTTGAAAATGTGAGAACTAGATAATAGGGGGTTATTTGGATGCCTACCCCCAAGATCCTACCTAGACTAAAAAATTTCTTTTGGCACCTCCTGTGGAGGAAAACTTAGTGAGTTTTTAGAAAAAAATTAGATGTGGTTGGTTGAGAGATTGGGGGTGTGAACCAATCTCGTTTGAATTAAGTGGGTGTGGATAATTTCTTCAAGAAATAGTGGGATGTTTCATAATTCCTTTGGAGAAAACCTACTTCAACCTCCACAATTCAAGATGAAATTATGTGAGTGATGAGTGACTTTGTGTGTGAGCAAGTGAACAAATGTGGAAATTTTTTAATAAGTTAGGTGCGAATTTGCAACATGTGGACTTCCTGTAGTCCTTACAAATCTTGGTTACCTATCTTACTAGATGTCATTGGTACAACCTTGCATAATTTTAAAATCTCTAAAGAACTAGCATGTGGACATATGGGTCATTACCAATCCTTTAAACTCCCTAAATGTTGTTTACACTAAGAAATATTTCGAAAAACTATCCTAGATTGCAAACATGTGGGCATGTGTGAGCCCATTACTTTGATCTTTAAACTTTCCTAGTGATGTAAACTAAAAAAGTAATTTCAAAAACTATCATAAGTTTGCAACATGTGGGCATGTATGGGCCCTTACAAATTTAAGATGATTTCAAAAAGAAACTAAGAGGAGCCCTAGGGGGGCTTTGTCCTCTCCTAAATATTTTGTTAAGGGAGATGAAATGTCTCCTTAACCACCATTGTGATTCTCAAGATCACTCTATGGTGCGAGAGAAGAGCATACTCAATGATTAAAGTTGATTTATGGTCCCAATGCAAGTGTTTTTATATGTGATGTCAAATAATCTCAACATAACTTTTACAATCAAACAAGCCATCCACGTGGTAACTCAAAAAAAAAAAGGAGAAATATGGTTCTTTTTACCCCCTAAGTGCTTATATTTGACTAACATTTCATATGGGAAAGGAATCTAAGTGGAGTGCATTTACAAATTGCATAAAAGCAAGATTTTGAAGGCTAGGGGCCTTCAAATCATCCCCAAAACTCTTACAATTTTGAAACTCTAGACAAGTGTGCAGGTTACAATTCAGACAGATGCACAGTGTGCGCATAGTGCACAAAGAACACAAGACGTTTTGGCGCATAGTGCGCAGAGAACAAAAGTACTTTGGGCACACAATGCTCTGAATGTGTGTCTGTGGGCTGAAATACCCGTGCACGTTCTAATACCCGTCAAGGCGGGGGGGGATTTTGAGTGGAATTCTCCTCCTCCAACTCCAAACTTAGCTCTTGGCAGGTAAGGCTAGTCCGATTATGGTTCCTGCAAGGCAAATGGGTCAAAAATAAGTGCTCTAAAAGCCCAAATAGGGAGGAAATTGATACCTTATCCCCAATATGGTCACCAATCTGTTGTGTCTGTTTCGTCACTCGGGTGAGAAAAAAAAGGGCACTTACAAGTCTAGTTGGGTCTGCTAGAAAAGACAGAGGTTAGTGCATGAGTTAGATAATCTAAGAACATGAAATAAACAAGAAAATAAACTAAGAATAACTAAGGAAATAAAACTACAATGCATAAGAAACTTTGAACCAAAATCAATCAACCAAATGACCAAGATTATGCCACCAATGGATAACTATATTAGTTGGAAAAACAACGTAGAGAAATGAGGACTTATGGATTCCCTCTTCCTCCTTGGGAGGGCTCTTGAGTTCCCTATTGGAGATCTCTTCTTACAATGATAAACAAGAAAACAAATGGTGAAGAAATCCAAGCATATTCCCTCAAGAGGTGAGTGGAATAGCCTATTGGAATGTTACTAGAATGCTCTAAGGAGAAAAGAGGATTCTCAAGGGAGGATTGAGGCAGCATAACAATACTATAGAAATATTAAATTCTTAGTGTACCCATGGCGTTCCATTTATAGCATTCTTTCAAGGCATTAATCAACTGGTTCTTAGTGTGAACAAGGGGCCCTTTAGGGCACCCTTTGGTCCTTGACCAACCCCCCATTCGGATTCAGATCAGATCTAAGGGTCAAATCAAGTTGGGAGCTGGTCCATAAGTGGTTGAGGGGCCGACAAGAACCATAAATGCACTGTTCACAGGAGTGCGCGACTTTTCTCGTACACAATCGCGCATATGGCGCATTGTGTGCTCTACGAGCTTCTTTGGCCCGCGCACTGTGCGCTCACTTCTTTTAGTGATTTAGCGCATGTCAATTTTTGTCCAGTTGTATAGTGTTTGCCTCTTGAAAAATGCATTTTTGGTGCTGCAGGTGAACTAATGGTTGTTTGGAATTGTTGTATTTCTGTAACCATTTGCATTCAATGTTGCGGACGGAATTTCAGTGATAACAGTGGGTTTGGATTAATACCCATAAATTATTTCCCCTTGGACCCCTCTTGAACACTCTCTAGGCATTCCCCCTCTATTATGGATTAATCATCCCCCATCTCTGTCCATATCCCAACAGTTGGTATTACATTATATTTATTAAAATCATAAAATACATTTCGCATATTGCATTGCTTGGTCATAGCCACATTTATATCTACATTATGTGTTAATTAAACTGGGGGATTACAGTGGGGATGTTACAAAATTCGTGTTAAAGGGATGTTGAAATCATAGACCATTCAAATCCTTAACTCTAGATATTACAGTAAATGTTTAATAGTATATTTCTTCAACATCAATCCTTCTAACTTGTGGATTGTTAATCCCTAAGTAAGTTTCAAAGGAAGCTATTTTTTGTTACCACTTTCAATAGGTGTAGTAGGAAGCTAGTTTTTATATTTCTACTATAGTGAATCATTTTTCATTGTATCAATGTACCATAATATTTTTCATTATTGAAATAATTTCAACTACTTATTGCACTAAATGATTTTTCATTGTATCATCATTGAAATTAATGTACCTTATTGTTTTGCATTAGGTAATCACTGAAACCAATGCAACTATTTGATTGCTTTAAATAATTTTTTATTATATTATCATTCAAATAAATATATCATTCTGTATTTATTTAGCCATAGTCTAAACATTCTAAGTTTTGGCTCTTTTTCATATATTTTTTCTATTTAATTTTGGTCAAAATCCAAAGAGAAATTGTTGGATCTGCAAATTTGAGTGGCTAAGTCTGTATAATATGAGTGCCCTAGGGGTTTTTCAGCTTGCTAAATCCATTTATGCATTCATAAAGACAACATCATTTATTTATATCATTTTTTAAATCAATGCAAATAAATATATCATTTGTATTTCTTTATATCATTGCTGAAATCAATGCAACTATTAGTTATATCATTATTGAAATCATTGCAACTATGTGACTACTTTACATCATTTTTCATTGTATCATCATTTAAATCAATACACATTATCATTTTGCATTATATCATTGTTGAAATTAATGCAACTATTAGTTATATCACTATTGAAATTATTGCAACTATGTGGCTACTTTACATCATTTTTCAATATATCATCACTTAAATCAATAAACATTATCATTTTGCATTATATAATTGCTGAAATCAATCAACTATTAGTTATGTCATTGTTGAAATCATTGCAACTATGTGACTACTTTACATCATTTTTTTTATTGTATCATCACTTAAATCAATACACATTATCATTTTTTATTGTATCATCACTTAAATCAATACACATTATCATTTTTTATTATACCATTGATTTTACATTATTATTTTTCATTATATTATTGCTGAAATCAATGAAGGAAAACAAAGTAATAGAGGAAGAACTGAGGAGAAGGGAAGGGAGAATCCACTACCTTCCTCTTGGAGGAGAAGGGAAGGGATAATCCACTACCTTCCTCTTAGAGGTTCCTTCACCTCCATCAGGATGAAACCCTAAGTAAGAAAAGGTAAGGGAGAATAAGAGAAGAGATAAACAAAGGAAATAAGAAAAGAATGAGAGAGTAGAGTTCCAGGATTTCCTCCATGAGGGTGAAACCCTAAAGAAGAAAAGTTAAAGGAGAATAACAAAAGAGAAAAATAAAGGAAATAAAAAAAGAATGGGAGAATAGAGTTCTAGGATTTTTTATGAGAGAAAATAAGATATTTTAATTAAAATAACAAAAATGTCCTCACACTCATGAGGATTAAGAAAAACTGACTTTTTATAAAAAAAAAATTGTTACTAAAAAACAAAAAGAAATATAAAAATAAAGTACAAAAATCTAATGACATAATTATATTATCGTAAATGGTAATAATCATCTTTATCATCATGAAAATTAATTTTAGATCAAGATGATCCACTCATGTGTAAACTTCCATTTTTTAAATCATCAAAATGATATACAATATTCTTGATAAATATTAAATTAAGAATATTAAATGATAATATTAAAGTTATATCTAATATATCAGAATTCAAAACAATAATTATATCATATATAATATATAAAAGTATAATTTTTTAACACAAAAATATTAATAATTATTTTATTTTTTATTTTTATTTTTAATTTTATTTTATTTACCGAAAAACAAAATGTAATTTCTTATTGTTCAAACTCAAGTAAAAGTGTTGTGTAGTTTCTAAAAATGAGCAATGTATTGTCATCAGTGTGTCACTATTCTTTCTTTGGCCGATCAATCCTTCTTGTTTAAGGATGCATATCACAATGTCAGTTGTGTTGCATTTCGTTTTTAGTTATTTGCATCCATCTGTCCTATCCTTAATTCCGTGAAGGGTAAGTTGATCATGGGATAGAGATATGGAGTTCATTGTAGAAGTGGTCAATCCCAGTCACTTCGTTCTTCTTTGCTGATCACAATCTTCTAACATTATAATATTCTAACATTATAATAAAGATATATAATTATCCACAACCTTAATAATTATATATATATATATATATATATATATATATATATATATATATATATATATACGAGTTAAATGTGAATAAAAGTGTCCTGAACTAGTAGAAGTTTTCTTCAAATTTAAAGAAAACTTGAATTTGGGAGCAGCAATAATATATATTAAAAAAATATAAAAAATATTTTAGATTACAATGATATTTTAGATTACAATATATAGAGATATCGATACATCTTAAACTTTATTTCAATAAAGTTGAAGTTGAATCGAGGACAATGTTTCTCCTATTGCAACAATTACAATATTAAAATTACTAATTTAATTTGTGCTAATAATTATATGAATATATTTAACACAATAATGAAACTTTAATATCCACAAATATTCCATTAGAAAATAAGAAACAAAATTGAAAATACATATATACAATTTTAACATCTTTTTAAAATTAAACTTTAAATATCTTTGTAAATTTGAAGCATTATTCTTTTTTAATTGAAAAAATAAAATAGTAATACTCTTCTAATATGAAAATACAATAAAATTCAATGATATGGTTGGTTTATGCAATTGCTTGTCCTGGATAGGGTATTGATTTATCGACTTTCATGTTTAGTTTGGGCTTGAAGGAAAACATAAATGCATTAAAAGTTTTTGATATTCACACCTATAAAGTGAGTATTATTAAGTTTTTTTACTTTACTAATTTTTGAAATAATATTTACCTATAGTTTAGTTTTAGTTTAGTCTTAGTTTTATAGTGATATTTTGAATAAATATAATGAAAATATTTGTAAGAAATTATGTATTTGAAATAAATGAATAAATATATTTACATTTTTATTTAAGATAATTCTAATTTAAAACTCTTCTTTTAGGAAACCTGTTCTCAAGCTTGCATTTCTTTGATGTTGAAGCTCCCAAAAAGCTTCCAAGTTCCCAAAAGAGTTCCCAGCCAATTGAGGACGTTACCAACTAGTTCCCAAGCTCCCGAAACTTCGAGAGCTTGGGAACTAGATGTTAAAAATGTCGGGTGCAACATTGATATATATATATATATATATATATATATATATATATATATATATATTGTTAAAAGATTGTGATCAAGGAAGAAGAACTAAGTGATATATATATGTTATTAATTCAAAGTGGGTAAAATCATGAAAATGAGTGTCCAATTTGCTTGTTTTATGAGAAAAATATTATATTTTCACAAGTTCTTCAATTTCCTAATTTTTTTATGACTAGTTTTGAATCTAACTAATGAATATTATAATTTCTAGAATTTTTTGAAGTCTATTAAGCTGAAAAAGTTGCATATTTTAAACACATGTTTTCCAATACCTTGCATCTATCTTAATTTTTACTTAAAAGTAAAATATAAAAATACCCTTTTGAAGAGAAACGTTGAAAAAGTTGCATATTTTAAACACATGTTTTCCAGTAGCTTGCATCTATCTTAATTTTTACTTAAAAGTAAAATATAAAAATACCCTTTTGAAGAGAAAAGTTTAAGAATTTTGAATATAATTTTTTTCTAAATTTTGGCTCTATATTTTTAGAGATATGAATATTTCATTTCACTGAATCAAAATGTCATCTGAAAATATTATGCAATGATATTTTTATAAAATTAAATAAAATTAGATAAAAACAATGATGAAAAAAATTTATATCCATTGAAAATAGATTTAATTTTGAAAATGTTGATATCAATTTTGAAACTTAATTCTGAGTATTTGTAGAAGTCCGCAACCTCCAAAGTTCAAATAAGTTGGAGGGAATTCTCAAGTTCCTGCAAAGAATCTCATTAGCAAATAGAAAAATATTTTGTTCGACCAAAATATATATTTTTAACAGAATTCATAAAAAAATAAAAAAATTCCTCTCTTTTCAGCCTAACATTATTCTTTCAGCCGAAACATCGATGAGAGAATTATGTCGGCCTGGAAAAATAAAGAGACACATTAGAAGTATATATATAATGAAAATGACACATTTTTTTATTATTTTAATGTTTTATTATTACTTCAATATTTTTATTATTATTATATAATGTTACGGTAGGTGAACATCTGCCCCCAAACTGGCTGAAGAGGTTACTTCAATATTTTTATTATTATTATATAATGTTACGGTAGGTGAACATCTGCCCCCCAAACTGGCTGAAGAGGTCTCTCGGTCAATAATTCAATTCAATGAATGTTTATAAAAAGAAAATGCATAAACTCTAAATATTAAAAATTAAAATATGAAGCCTTAAAGAAATTATGCAGCCATGAGTCATTTAGCTTGAGTTAGAAGACATGTCCACGCTGGCCCACTATATAAGAAGTCTTGGAACCATGAAAGATGGAATGGGTACAAGTTTCCAACAATGCGCCTATAGCCATTGGAGCTTGGAAATCAGGAACAATATGAGTGGGATGGGATACAAATAACTCCTTTTCAAATTAGGGTTGTTCATAGAGCTTGAGATGGTTCACGTTAATGACCGGATGTATGCCGAGTAGACTTGCCAAGTTAAACTTAAATGCATTTGGGCCCACCTGCTATATAAATTTATACGAGCCAACCGACTAGGTTGTAACTTGTGGTGATACTTCCCTTTGAAGCATTTTTTTGATAAATGAAGCAAAACTTCCCCCACCTTGAACTGCACTGGAATGCAATAATGATCGTTGTGGATTTTGTATTTGGTCTGGGCGTCAATAAGAATGTGCTAAAACTGTGCATGGATTTGAGCCATTTTGTCACTCACTAAAGCAACTTCTTGTTGTTCCTTCAAAGGGTGAGGTAGGTGGAAAACAAATTAGGATCTTATAGGGCACATTAGGTTGAACCTCGTAAAAAAATTCAAAAGGAAAAAACCCTGTAGCACTATGAACTACTCAATTATAGTTACATTGGACCATGTGCATACAATTCCATTTTTTCTGCTTACAATAGAACATATGAAGAGCATGAATGAGGGTGAGATTAAGCACCTTTGTTTACCTCTATCTGGGGTTGAAAGGTAGTGGAAAATTCAAGTTTACACCCTAGCAAATGTCATTGTATTTTCTATAAATCACTGAGGAATCTAGAGTTTTGATCATAGATAATGGAGAGGGGGAGACCAAATGGACCTAGATTTGTGTGAAAAAATCACAGTTAAATGGCCAATTTTGAAAATAAATAGACAATGAAAAAATTGCATTATGTGAGTGGGTGGTTATAGGGAGTTTCACTGACAAAATATAGAGAAATGTATTCATAGGGATGGAGAGGAATTAGGAGAGGTTGAGTTTATAGGTGGCAGGCTTGGTACTGCAAATAGTGAAACTCTATATGAAGGAAATGACTTTCTTCTTTATGGTATGCCAAAATAAATAACACTCTATATATTTGAGAGTTTTATGAATTCCAAATTGTCCATAATAAGAAGAAGCAGGAGGCTCCTTGATGAGGAGAAATATATCCTCCATAGTGGATACACACAACTAATTGAAATTATATAACCAACAATCACAAATAGAAAAAAATGAAAAAGGGGATTGAGTTACCTCAGTTAGAGAGTGCAAGGCCTAGATGATAAGACCAATGGTCATAGGAAGGAACATAAATATTGCTAATGGTAAGTGAAGAAAGAGGAGAGTTCCTAAGCAGATCTATTGTTTTTTGGTGAACATTTCCTTTCTTATATTTTTTATGACTATATGGAATTGCTAAATATGAGAGGCCCATTTGACATGTTATTTATCTTGAGACTTTGTTTGTGTGTTCAAGAATATTATAGGATAATGATCAATGTGAAAATCAATCTCTTTCTTTTATAGATAGTGTCGCCAATGCTCAAGAGCCTGGACAAGAGCATATAATTCTTTATCATATGAATTGTACCATATTTTTTCATTGGATGAACTTTCTGGACGATAAACGAATAAATGGACATCTTACTTGAGGACTGCCCCAACAACATATTGGGAAGTGTCCAAGTCAATTTCAAAAGGCCATTGAAGGTCTAAAAAATGAAGTACTAGAGTTGAGAAAATTAGCTTCTTCAAGTGTGTAAAATCTTCATTAGTTACAATTTTCCAAGCAATATGCAATTGTCTAGAGAGGATGTGTAAGGGGTGCACTTGATTTGAAAAGTGAGGAATGAATTTGTGGTAGAAATTGAGCACCCCTAAGAAGATCTGGATGTATGTGGTTGAACAAGGGATAGAAAAATCCAAGAGAGCTCTCATATTTATCGAATATTACTTGAATACTAGAGACAAAGATAAGAAAACCCAAGTATTGCATAGTAGTGGGTCCAATAACTAGTCACCAATCTCCATTCATTTTTCCCCTTCTTCAGAGCCTCTATGAATCATATCAATAGAATGCTCAATATTACACTATGGTGGTAACCCTTGAAGTTTAGCAAAGTTGATGTCCTATTATTAATTTAGGAGAGGATGAAGGGAGGTGGGGATATTCTACACCTCTATATCTGTTTTGAGAGGATGTACACCACATAAATGGAGGCATTGTTGGTGTTAGACATGCTTGACAACCACATGACTAGTCAAAAGTTGCAATGTTTTTTCGACAATGGTTTGAGACTTAAAAACTTGGGACACCTTGAAACATGGGGCCTTCACCTTGTTGACCAATATCTTATCATGTTCATTCATAAAATGGGGGCTTAAAATTGTGAAAAATGAAGTCAATATATCATATATATTGGGTAGGGGGTAGATGCAGGGTGTTGGGGGGTCTATAGGCATTGGGGGATATAAAAAGGGTTGTATAGTAAAAATAGAGGTTTAATTATTGTTGGAAATATGTATTGGGAGGGTGGTGTTGTGACTCCCTCACAACAACCCATTTAAAATATCTTGAATGACATATTTTGAGTGTGTTCCACCCTTTTTAATTTTTTTCCAAGGTACTATATTACTATGCTATAGAAAGGATACTATCATAAGGAAGTGTCCATTTTGTTTGTATAGTCTGAAAGGTTTCTCTTTTACTACTATCTACACTTTGACGTTAAGTTATCACCTTCTTTGCTACACTAATCGATATTTTCCTTAGAAAATGATTTTTCCTCTCATTCCGCTCAATCACGCAAATTTTGTTATATGAGATGATATCCCTGCATTAATTAGAGGAAAATAACTTATTTTCATTCACTTACTTTCCGAGTATAATTTGGGATAATATAAACACTCATTTTAATTATATTTCAAAAAAAACCTTTCTGATAGCCATATCGGAAAGGATTCTATCGAAATCATCCACATCAGAGTAATACTTCACACGAATAATCTTCGACTCCAACAGATGCAATCCAACGACCTAAGTTCACAACTCATTTTTTGTTGATTAATGTGTCATCCGATCGTTGGTAGAGGAATCAACACACACATGCTGAAACATTATGTTTACACAACCTCGTATGACGATAACCTTATGATTTGGCCGACATCGATTGGTCTTTGCTGTGATTAACAAATACTCGCACGTTTACTTACTGCTCACCTTTATCGAGACAACACATTTCCCGAGGAAAGGAATATTCTTCGATAACCTTCTCTTTATAACTATGTAACTTCTCAAATATTTTGAACACTGATTGATAAATTCTGACAATGCGCTTCTAACCTTTCTCTACTTTTTACCTTTCGTCACATAAATCAACATTGGAAAGGGAATATTCTTCGATGCTTTTTCATCAGAGTATGAATAGAATGGAGAAATTATTCTCCCCGACGAAAATAACTCCAAAGACTTACATATAACCGTCCATACCCTTAGACTCTCAACACGTAAATCAAGACCAGGAATGGAATATTATTCTATACCTCTATTTCAGAGCACAAACTACTCTTTTAATGCCCCCTATCCGATGGAAATGGTTCCGACGACTACGATATCAAATTTTCTCCTCCCACAATTCTGATAAATGTATTTGGGAAATCCTTAGTTTCAAATCACATTAATGGCTCAATAATTCTTTGGTTTTTAAACTGGTCATAGTACACAGGTCATTCAATTTTTTTGTTAGGGTAATTAAATTCCTATATTATAACCCTAAAACCCTCATTAAGATCATATCTTTTCTTCGTATGCTGGTTAGCCACTTTGCTTTGCATTGATCAGCTTCGTAATGCTCCGAAAACACCATTTTCAGTTAAATCACAAGTATCTGGTTATTCTATATGACTTTCTTGTATACTTTTTTTCATTATTCAATTGACTGATGATTAATATGTTGATTGCAGCATATAAAGAACACAATATGGAAAGTCAAACGACTTGGAGATCCAAGAATTTATCACCCTCTGCTTCAACTTCTGCGTCATAAACTCCTGCCCGCCAAGTAGAGGTTTTAGTGACTAATATGACCTATCATATCGAACAATATCATTCCCTCAAATACGATAAGATATACATGATCTTCAATATGGGGGACTTTCCTCCGGAAGACGAAAACCTTGAAGTGTACCAGAATATCCAAAAGAGAAGTATTCACCTTGTGGCTACCCTACCTACATTATTTCCTTACAATGAGGCAGCCCAGTGGTGTTTCAAGTAGTTTGACCCAGCACTGCCACAATTGTAAACAACTCTGGGTGGAAAATAACATCTTTGAGGCCTGAAGATGTCAGTGCAAGTTATCACCTACATGTGCCTGCATGCTCTCTCAATGAGCCGTTCCTAAAGGGGTTTGATCAAAGTAACAAAGGCCCAACCAAGTTAATGTAAAACTGGTGGGTGGACGAAGACAAAACATTCAAGCAAGGATAAAATCCTATCCCCACACACAAGTTCAAGGCACCATATAAAATGTTGATTGCCATGCTAAACCAATTATATGGCGAGGAAAAGTGCACACATTTTCACACAGATTGGCTACCCATGGCTCATACCATTGTGAATATTGGACACGTGTTCAACTAGGAAGAGATATTGACTTTTAACATATGTCTAAATGTGAGAAATATACCAAGTATGAAAAGCCCTGCTTCTATATGTCAACATATTTGATTGATGCCATATGTTCCTCGATACCATTTCCCAATATCGGATGGAATTGGGACCATGATAAGCCCCCTGTGCATATGTATTGCTCTGAGATTTAGAACATAAATTATAAGAGTTATTTCTATGATATTTGTGATTATTTCCTCTCTCCTCTTTGAAATTTTATTTTAGGGTTCCCAAGGCATAAACTTTCAAGTGAAGCTAGAGCTGGGATGAAAGGGATATATGATTGGTATCTAGGAAAGTATTACATCTATATCCGAGTATATGGAACTACGAGGCCCCCTCATATTTTTCCATACTTTGTCCCAGACCGTCTTTTGATAAGAGACATTTCCTATCAGACCATGAGAACATGAGTTACTTCTCTTCTCATGAGCAACAACAAGAAACTTTGGCCTTTGTTTCTTGTATAGATAGGAAACTATAGTCTATTGAATGGACAACATGCTATAAAATAAGCAAAGGCCTTACAAGATTTATGTTTATGCCTTGGAAGTGCAAAGGGACATAACCCACATGAGCTCACAGTGAGTCATGTTAGATCTGTGGGTCTCACTTATCCTACTATACATGTGGTTGATTTTGAAGAAGACAAGTTCAAAGGAGTTTTTTTTTATGAAGAGGTATTACAAAAGTTTCTTGATGATGCTGCTTGAAAAGAACTACAATTTGAGCAAGAAGAAATGAAGAAGTTTCATCAAGACCAATTCTAAAGGTTTTTGCAAGAGGATCAAAATAAATTAATCGCTAAATACCAAGAAAGGGTCAAGAAAACAGAGGAATTTGAGAAAAATAGATTGAAAGCTAATGAGGAATATCAAAAAAATTGGCCGAACAATAAGCTAAAATATTAGCTGATGACGTCGAGGCACATTGAAGAGAAACAAAAAAAAGCAACAACTAAAGAAGAAGCTAAGAGACTAGCTGAAGAAGCTGAGGCATAGAAAAGAGAGAGTGAAAGAACAACAATTGAAGAAGAAGCTAAAATAATAGCAGATGAACAATTGGGATGAAAAAAGAATAAAGAATTGAGTGAGACTCAAGGTAGCCTATCAACTCCTAATTTGGGCATAGTGAACATTTTTCCTTAAGAATATACCCCTCTTACAGTTTCTATCCTAGGTAATTCAACCTTTTCTTCACAAATACTTGGTTTTGAGGGTGTTGTCGTGGTTGTTGGAGACTATTACTATGATGAAAAGACTAAGAGCATTAAAAAAATGTCAAACAAAAGGAAAAGGGGAGATTTTTTCAAACCTAGGTCATCTACAAGAAGCGTTGTTGAATGGAAAGTAGGGCCTGATCCCAAATAAAATGGCATACAACCAACCTCTGCGCTCCATGCCTTTGCAAGTTTGAATGCTTCATTTGTCCTTGACATTACCACTTCTTTAAATTAAACAAAAACCAAGATCATTTAGATAGAGACTACGTTGAAAACACAAAAGTATAACATCTCTACATAATTCTTAAAGACTATTGAGCAAAAGGGAAAATTACATAAGGAAGAAATCCAGAGGTCTATGCAAGCTGCGAGAGATGAACTTATTTCAGAATTTGAAAGAGCCACCTAGGTTGCTGATAATATCAAAGCGAAAGAACTTTATAGAGCTTTACAAAATTAGAAAAAATGAAATGAATGTGGAGTTTGATAAGAGAGAACAATTTGAATGAGACAACCATATGAAAGAGATGGAATCTACAAAGCTAAATATTTTTGAAGAAATGGAACAAATCAAGAAGGAACATGCCAAAGAAACATCTCACATTCAATCTGAGCTAGATGAATCCAAACGATTTGTTGAACAAGAAATCTGTCAGATAAAGGGAGTGGAACACGAAAAGGAGAAGCTTGAAGAGGTTCAGGAACGAAATAAGGAAAATACTCTTTCTTTGGAAGTAATCAAGGCATAGGTAATATAACTCAATGAAAATATTAGATTTGAACATAATGAATTTTTATGTCTTCTTAATGATATGTAGGCTGACCAGGATTATCAACTAAGACTAGAAGATCAAATAACATAAATCAAGGATTAGTACCAAAAGGAAAATGATTCCTTTGAAAAAAAAAAATCGATTGGCAAGGAGTGTACAAGGATCACTAAACTACATTACCATCATATTCTAGAAAAGAGAAGATAAAAGACCATGTCTTCTTTTATATATGGAAGCCTCTATTAGAAGATATCCAGGCCATCTAAGAAACTTCCCCTAAAGCATGCAAAAGGATATGTAATGGTTCAAATGATATCTTTGAATAATTCGAGATGTAGTTGATGCCCCACATTGATGAATCAACACTCGCAAAAATCAGAATAACTAAGGTGGAAGAGCACATGGAAATTGGAAAAATGAATATTGAACATTTAATTGAATTAAATAAATAATCCCTAGAATAAGATCTGTTGAAACCTGTCAGGCTCACCACTCTAACCTAAGACTTTGTTAAACACACATGAAAATAATTGAAACAAGGGGTTTCCACCAAAGTTTGTGATGGAGTGTTGGATATTGAAAAGATGCAATCAGAGAAATTAAATAAGATCATGGAAAATTATTCACTCTGGAAGGAACATTGGGACCCGATGCAAATGCAGAAGAACTCATGATGATACAAATTTTCCATGATCTTATTTAATTTCACTCTTGAAAATTATTCACTCTGGAAGGAATATCGGGAGTTGATGCAAATGCAGAAGAAATCATGATGATCCCAATTTTCATAATTGCTCCACATGTCTCATGTTTTCTGTTTTGTAATCCTAATAAGGATAGGAATGTGAAGAGTCACTTTTTGTAAATTTCCTTTACTTATGATTGAATCCCGATAATGTAAACATTCACTAGATAATTATAAAATGCATGACTATAAACAAGAAAGGGATTTTAGACTCGTATTGTATCAATAAAGTACTACTACCTTTGTTTGGTTATTTTGAACAAGAGACACCTTTGGAGATGTTGGTATAAATGTGTATGAGTGAGCCTTTTCTATTTATGCATATTTATTTCTATGAATGTATGTATTTTAGTTAAATGAACTTTTCCTAGACTAATATACTGTATCTCCAACGTTTCCATCATTTTCATAGTAAGTGCATCGACAATATAATAGGTTGGTGAATCAATTATTTGTATCTGACTCATCGTATTGTTAAATTTGTTTATTGCTTGATTCTATGAATTAATTCTGTGCAAGCAATATTATGTTTAATTGCACTTATTATAATAGTTGGCTCTTGATTAGGATAAGATAGAATAAATTATGAATGCATCTTAGGATTTATTCTAGTTTAGTTCTTTAGAATTTTAATTCATCTAAGAACATTCTATTCTCATATTCATATTTAGATAATTAGGTTAGAGTGGAAACCATGCCAATATTTTGGTTGAAAATTCTACCACAAACGAGAGTGGATCTAATTAGGACCTACTATTGGGCGCTCTCCCTTAACTACTTATATGGGTCTTTTGGGCCCGTCAACATAAATGCTTCTAGAAGGAGGGCTATCGAATTGAATGGATGCAAATAAAGCTCAAATCCCCACCCATTCCATTCCAATTGTTAGAAAAAATTATCCTAGTAATTCTCACCAAAATCACCTCAATAATGCATCACATCCCCTATCATACTCTGTGAACACGCCCGATCAAACTACTTCTCAATGTATCCACTTCCAATCTGAACCTATATTTTATTCACCACAACCCTGTATCTTGACTATTCTAGAGATTGACACCATAGTTAGACAATACCGTGAATGCACCAAGCGTGTTATAACTAGACATTGGAGTAGGTAGATCGACCAACCTCCCATCGACTATTCGTTACCCCAGGGTTAAGAGAACCTGCCAAGTGAAGACCCATTCTTCTCCCACTCTTTCACTTACCAGGAAAATCCAAACGTCGAAACCCTAGAGTATCATTTACCTTTAGCTCAGAACGATTTCATGGAACCCTCTGATTTCGAGCTTGAATGTTTATTTATCTCCAGTGGTGGTGGTATTCCTCCCTCACTGCCAAAATTTTTACCTCACACCTAGAAGTGAGGCCGAAGAAAATTCTAAAGAGGAGGAAAAATCTCAAAGTGAGTCTGATAGAGAAGAAAACCTACAGTTGATTCTGGAAATAACCCAAACCCTCAACCCTATGAACCCTAGTTACTCCTAGATTCTATCACCGTACATGGAATATTCCATGACCTGCCTAAGCACCCAAAAAATTTTCTCCCTAAGTTTGATCTAGAGAAGAAAGAATCGACTGAGGACCATGTAAAAAATTTCCTATCGGCCATAAGGCTCCAAATCATTCGAAATGAAGATGTTGTATGTCGGTTATTACCTCACACATTTGAGAATAAAGCCACCACCTGGTTCTACTCTATGGGTGAAGCCTCTATTACTAGTTGGAGAATATTCGAGACTATTTTTCTTAAGAAATTCGAGGAAGATAAAACACCAGCTACTTTGGTCTTAGATATTTCAAGAATCAAAATGGATACCAATGAAAAAGTTAAAGATTTCAATCAACACTTCCTTTCTTTACTTAAATGGATTCCTCGAGCTTCCAAACTTGCTGAAGACATCACCATTGAATTTTACACTTCAACACTGCCCATGTCCATGGCCATGTTTGTTAAAAATGCAGAGAAAGATACCCTGGAAGAGACCTTTCAAAAGGCTCTAAACTTTGAAAAAATATGCTAAGTTTAAAGTGGAACCCAGGGGCTGAATCCTCCAAAAATAAAGCTAATGCTAAATCCAAAGCTTTTGTTACCAAGTCTTTGGAAGAAAAGAAAGATATTGATTCTATGGATATGGAATCCCTCCACAGAATTGTCAAGAAATTATCTAATGAGCTGATTGATTTGAAGAAACACAATGGGGAAGGCTCTTCTAATGCTAGGAATTTTTTTAAATTTCAATCAAAGAAAGATAAGAGAACTCCTCCAATCAACAAAATGACTCCTTCAACATCGAAGGGGATTAATATGGAAGATATTTTTCAAGCCATACAACACTGGGCCACTGAAAATCTAACATAATCTAAATATAGAAAAGAAGATAAAGAGGAACAATCAGAACAAACCCCACGAATCAGATGAATTACCTGAGCATCAAGTTAATTCCTTTTGGGACATTTCATATGGATTGGAAGAAGAGGAAGAAATAGAAGAAATACATATGTCCCAGAATGTTGTGACCATTAGAAGTGCAAGCAAGAAGGCATCCTCTGACACCCCTACTCCTTCCGAACCTTTTAAAAATTCTCCTCACACATAGAAAATGCCAAATGTTGCTTCTAAGAAAACTGATCCTTCTAATGCTACCACAAAGTTTGAATATGATTTCTTGGAAGATCTGAAAAGAAACAAGGCCAATATTTCTCCATTTGAGCTTATGAAGCTTCCACAAATTCATGAGAACTTCATTTAAACAATTCAAGGTAAGGCTACCAAAAACTCTAAAGAAATTAATGTGGGAGAAAAGAAAGGAACAAGTAAATCTTCCACATTAACGATGCCAATGCACCTAAAATTCAAGTTTCTATAAACGCTTCCCTATCAGGGAAAAGGTCAAGATCCACCATTCCACCTTTTATGGTTACTTTTGAGATTTTTAATAGGAATGTGCATAATTGTATGATGGATTATGGTGCTTCATCAAATGTAATTCCCTTTAAATTTTGCAAGAAACTCAACATCAAGACTAAACAGTCTGATATTCAAATGATACAACTTGACATAACCAAAGTTAAAGTAATAGGGGGATTTAAAAATGTTTTGATCAGGATGTATTCAAACACTAAGATACATCAAACTATTGACATCATATTTGTGGATATACCGGATACCCATAGAATTATCTTGAGCAAAGATTGGTTTGCTACACCGAAAGGGTACTTTTCCACAGACTGATCACACCTCTAGCTACCCTATAATGACAAGCCCAATCAAATTAGGGTTGATAGAGAATGATACATGAAACATGTGGTGACAGACCTGAATGACCTAAACAAGCATGTGATGGTTATTCACTTTGTTCTGGGTAATTATTCATGTGATTCATTTTTTGGAAATTATTGTGCAGAGACCTCATCTTACGCGGAATCAAACACACAATATGAAATCCTTCATTTCACTTAGATTGTTGAGCCCCATTATAACATAAAAAATGAAAATAGTTGTAAAGTAACCAGTGCACCTAAAACAGAATGTATGCCCCAACGTCGGTGCTCTATATTATACAAACAACACCGCCATGCAACGTTGTTACTAATCTGCACTAGTGTGTGAAGTGATCCGAAAAAAAATTTAGACTTCTTCTTACTTTTACATTGATGATATTTAGTCAAATAGTTTGTGCACAAGGAAATATCATCAACAATTTGTATGTGTTTCCACTCTCAACCGTGACTTAAAATATAACACCAATGATGATATCAAAATACTTTTATTTCATTAAAATATAAGACAAAAAGAGTACATAAAATATCTCAGCCAAATAATATAATACCAAATAATAAGGGACTTTATATGCAGTTTATATATGCCTCTGTTGCAAATACAGTGGAGGATATGACTTGTAAATGATATTTTGTGTGCACCATCTCTCCTAGATGATACACATATAACATATATTTATATATTGTTGAATATACAAGCTTGTAGGTAGAGGAATCGACCCAACAAATGATGTTCAACAACTTAGCAGCTAGACTCAGCCCAGGTAGGAAAATCGGCTACCAATAATCTAGAATTCAGTCACAACCGAGGAAAATCGGCCCCAGCAATTACCAAGTTCTCCTCAAAATTGAACTCTGCCCTCCTTCCATCAGGAATTTTCCCCAACCAAATAGAAACTCAAACCTTGCATAAAATAAGACCCATCTCCCAAGAACTCGTCCCTATATGGGTACATTCTACCCCTAGGTGAGTGAACTTAGCCCCACAATGAGAGAGATCAATCCAACAAGTGAGTTCAACCTCCAAGTGAGTAAATTGACATCCCAAAACTGAATAAAACACAACCATAACTCATCTCGACCCTCTTATTTATGAACTCGGCCTCCTCAAAATCATTCGGCCCAAATTCAACCAAAACCTCAGCCACCAACAAGAAACTCAGCCATCAAATGATAAACTCAACAACAAATGAAGCACAATGAAAATATATGGGTGATCTTCTCCCTTTGATTAGATAGGGTGGATGGTCTCACCACCGAAACCAATCTTCCAATCTTCTCTAGGTTTTTTCGTCCCAAGAGTCAAAGCCACAAGAGCTTTCTTAATTCGTTATTAGAAAAATAACAGTGCATAATGAGAGAGGGTGCCCTCATTCTCATTTTTTTCCCTCATTGACCCTTTTTAGACCATGTTTACACTTTTAATAAAGTAAAGTGACTTTATAAACTCAAGTCACTTAAAGCACCTTTTTAATTAATCACTCAATGTCACTTTAGAAATATAACCTTTTCTAACCAAGTGACAACAAATAATCACCTTGACTCCATTGTCTTTGATGTTTATAGCCTATGGGAGTCATCTAGGCTAATACACCATCCATCTGGAGTGATCACTTGGAGAGGGACATCATAATCCTTCCTTCCTGAGAATACTTTCCCTCAAGAAATTGAAAACCAGGATGTTGCAAAATTTTCTCACTCTCCCAAATAACATCCCCTACTAGCCAATCCATCCACCAGACATAGTATTCCCTTATCACTTTTCTCATCAATTTCCTTCCCTGAATGTCCAAAACCTCATCGGGAATCAATATCATATGTCCCCTCTCATCTAGTGGTGGTAACTCAATGGAAGTGGTAACCAACATTACATTTTTTGGTATGTTGGATTGTATAGATCACCACTAACGGGGCGTCCAATGAAATGCCCCATCACATGAAATCATACGATATTTTCCTGGTTCAGTGCTTTTAACCGCACCGGTTCATTTCATTAACAAAGACACACCACAATGCTAAAATATATGGCACGCAAAATCATCAATGCACTTCGTTAAAATGAAAGCATCGATGCGCCAATTTTACCATAGCATTGACATGATATCTAGTGGTGCGTTGTATTACTAATGCAGCGGTAACGAGGCCTTACCGAAGATGAAAAACAATGCTTATTTTTCAAAACCTATCATGGTGTGTATTGTTAGCATTTACACACTGATGCTCCATGCTTATTGTCACACTACCACATATTTAAGCTTTGCATCGAATAAGATGCACCGCTCTAATAGATTATGAAAAATTAAGGCCAACGTTGTTCTCTTTATAGCATCGATGTGTTTGATGGACATATGGGTACTGCTAGTTTGAATTTATTTATCGCAACTACAACGATGTGATGTGTTACTATTAACACACTGGTGCTATCGTGATATTGGAGCATCAACGTTTTTTTCAACGGTGCATTTTAAAGTATAGAGCACTAGGAACGAGGAATCAAATAAGATGCCCTGTTATACCAAGTCAGTCAATATTTTTCCCGGTGTAGTTTGTAAACAACACTAGTGCATTTGGTTAAAATCATTGCACCACTTCGTTAAATTTTACAGATCATTAAGTTAGTGGTGCTCTTAATTAAGTGAAATTTATCGGTACGAGGAGAAACCAATTACGCGTCGGTTGCAGGGAATTCCAAAGGAAACATCACATTGCTTTTAAAATTTATTGCGGCTCTCTTCCTTGAATGACAACGATGCATACATTTATAATATATGCACCCGGGGCAATGCTTACTGTGAATTTAACATAGACGTACTACTAGTTTGAATTGTTTTATCACAACTACAACAATGTGATGTGTTATTATTAACGCACTGGTGCTACCGTGATATAGGAGCACCAACGTTTTTTTCAACATTTCATTTTAAAGTATAGAGCACTGGGAACAAGGCATCCAATAAGATGTCCTCCTATGCCAAGTCAGTCAATATTTTTCCCGGTGTAGTTTGTAAAMAACACTAGTGCATTTGGTTAAAATCATTGCACCACTTCGTTAAATTTTATAGATCGTTAAGTTAGTGGTGCTCTTAATTAAGTGAAATTTATCGGTACGAGGAGAAACCAATTACGCATCGGTTGTGGGGCGTTCCAAAAGACACACCACATTGATTTTAAAATTTATCATGGTTCTCTTCCTTGAATGACATTGATGCATACATTTATAATACATTCACCGGAGGCAATGCTTACTATGAATTTAACACATGACACATTACTTTGGGGTGAGTTGAAGTGTTTAGTTGCATCGCATGGAATTGGAAAAATAATTGAAAAACATGCCAAATCAAGATAAATTCTAATTCTAATTGGATGAAAATGCAAATAGGAAGGTAATAAACAATTTATCTGTCCTCTTATGTCCCGAGGAGGCATTGTTTCATCATTGAGAGGAAATGAAAATTCATGGTAATTTCCCAAATTTGGAAATGTGTGGAATCTACCAATGGAGCTATCTAAGTCATTGTAGAGCATAAAAAATAGGTGTACTTGGAAGGTGGGTGAGCATCAATGCTTGCTTGACATTTTGGAAGCATGGGATACACTATAACAATGAAAACTCGTTTGGTAATTTTTTTTATTTACCCTACCATGGTGCACCTGACAACAAAGATACACATCGGTGCGTAATGTTCAATGACACCGATGTGCTTTATTCGCTGCATGTTATTTTTATCATAATGTATGACAATGCTTTTCATCAATGAAGAACCAACGCTTTATTTTTTATATCCGCACCAGTGTGTATGTACCTTAAAGGAACACTGATAAAAAACCTCCACAAAAACCTTTGGTCACCCACCTCCGCTAACAACCTCCACTATAAATAGAGAAGTGACAAAATTTTCAAGGAGATTCCATAAAAACCTCCTCATGAAGGTGTTCACCTTGTAGTGTTTCCATTTCCATCACCACAACCATGAGGAATTAAATTACATTTGAATAAAATGTTATACCTCTCCATTTCTCATTGTAGATAACACTCAATGCATCACAATGGTCTAATTAGAGGTAAATTGATACAATAATATGCTATAGAGTCTGGTGCAAATAGACCCCATGCTATGATGTCCAATAGTAGTGATTTCAACAAGAAGATACAATTGTTTTGGGATAATGATTCTATAAAATCAAACATAGGCGACTCAACAATGGTTGTAGTATATCATGGTAGAGTTGTACATTAATAAAACTCCTAACTTATAGTACCACACAACATATTTGTTGATGCAATAAGGAAAAAAACGTAACAGAACCTCCCTTGCAACAATTCAATGCATACATTGATCATTATTACAATAATCCCAAACAATGTTGTAACTATGGAATGTAAGCCATGATTCCACATATTTAACAATTAGGGTTCCCAAACAAGATTTGATGGTAACTAAGATTGTAGGCTAGGGTACTCAAGAGAAAACAAGTTATAACACTTCATTCAACAACAGGTAATTAAAATTTGAGCTTGGGCATTCAAATAAGTTTACCAAAGATCGACCAACAATTTGCTATTAATAAATACAACCCAACAATGCATTAACCCATTAGTGAAATTCCATAGTGTAAATATGTTAATCAATTTAGCAAGAATAGAACCATAATTCTTACAATAAACACATATATTTACTCCAAGATGTTTATGGAAATCAAATTGGGAAGAAAATTAGGTTGATTGAGGATTTTACTAAGCAGGAAATTGATAGGAAATCTCCTTGATCATCAAGCAAATTTCTTCCTTGAACTCTCATCTTTTCTACTTCCCTTCTTCATTTCCTCTTCTCTATGGGATATTCTTATTTACCAAAGACTTCATTTTTAATGGGTTTCCTTAAAAGATCAATCATCACAATGATTCATTTCAACTTACTTAAATACTTTCTAACTTTACCAAAAAAATAAACATCAATACCTTTAAAAAAAATAACCAAGATCAAATCACTATTAATACATTATATTCAAAGTTACAAACTAAATACTAAAATTAGTTTTAATAATATACATAATATTTAATTAAAAATCAAAATAAACTAAAATGATAAGATACTATTATTTAAAGATCAAATCACTATTAATACATTATATTCAAAGTTACAAACTAAATACTAAAGCTAGTTTTAATAATATACATAATATTTAATTAAAAATCAAAATAAAATAAAATGATAAGATACTATTATTTAATTAATGATTCATTTTATTTTTTATTTTTCTAAATGTTTCTTTCTCTATAATAAATAATTTAAATTATTATAAAAACAATTCAAATTTAATGGAAAATCATTTGTTATTAAATTAAAAAAATGAAAAGTATAAAAATCAAAGATCTAAAGGTCTATTAAGCTTAGAATGAGTGTATCTTAATCATCATATTCATTATGAGCTTTATTCATGTCATTATGGGAATTGAACCCTGATGGGGAGGATAACAATCATTCCTCACAACCATCCAAGCTACACCCAATTGACTAGTAAGTTGAATATATATAACTTCACCATTAAAAGGCTCATTGATATTATATATATATATTATTAATGAGCTTTTTTTTATTTGAACCTGTGACCTCTTAAGAGGAAACACATGTTCTTAACCATTTATACTCTAGCTTTATGCTAAACATTCTATGAAATGACGATTTTTGAGTGATTATTTCTATATAATCTGAGTGCCCCATGGATTTTTCAATGGTGAATCTATTTCTGCATTCAAAAATTCAAAAACAGATTTTGAAGAACAAAAAATAATGATTCGTATAAATTTATATAGGTGGATCCTACCAAAAAAAACCATTTGATAAAACAACTAGAAAAAACTTATACTCTCCATTAATTAATTAATTAATTAATTAATTAATTAATTAAAATTACTATATTCACAACAGAAATTAACATATTCAAATGACAAACAAAAATAAATATGAAACAAAATGAAAAGGCTATTTTAAAAAGAAATCGGTTAAACAAAATTCACTTGATCCAGCTCAAATTCATACCCTGCTTCCGAGCATTGAAAAAGAACGAAGAAAGGAACACGAAAGGTTCTTCGAAACTCTAAGGAATACCAAAAGATTCAAAAGATTTTCCATAATTAAAAAAGAGTGGCGATCGGAATGCCATTTTAAAAAAAATGTAATTTTATCGAGACCTTTTAAGCAATCCTGATAATCATCTCAGAGGAAGATGTAGGCAGTCTCAGCTCGCCGAACTGACTGTGTTGCATGTTCCTCATCATCTTCTGCAATTGCAATGGCGGCGAGTGAGCGCAAGGCGGAGGAATGCAACCATATGGTGAGATTGGTGAGCTCGGATGGCAAAATATTCGACGTGAAGAAATCGGTGGCATCGCAGTCGGTGTTCATAAATAACTTGACGGGTGACATGGCGTCCATAAATCAGACGATAGACACTGAAAATCCCATTAATCTGTCGGACATATCCGGCAAGATTTTGGAAAAAGTTATCAAGTATTGCACGTATCATGTCGAACATCCTCCTCGTCCCATGGAAACCGTAGCGGATATCGACAAATGGGATGTGGAGTTCATCAATGTCGATCGTTCAACTCTCTCCGGCATTGCAAAAGCTGCCTTCTTTCTGGATATCAGGAGTCTAATCGACTTGGTGTGTCGAACTCTTGCTGAGATAATTAGTGGCTGCAAAACCCCTGAAGAGGTCCGTGAGATGCTCCACATTCAAAATGATTTTACTTCCCAGGAAGAGGAAGAGATCAGGTGATCGATTCTGTAGGGTTTTCAACGAATGAAATTTGAGGACCTGCCATATTTACAAGTGTACACCATGTTTTTGGACTTCGAGTTTGCCTATCATCTGGCTGTGTGCCCATTGACTAAATAATATGGTGAGGCTTTTCTCAGGAATTGGAATGACAGCTACCCTATTGAATGAAAAGAATCATTTGTTGATAAAATGTTATTATTGGAATCCTATACTCTCTCTCTCTCTATATATATTCTTAGCTGTTATTAAATTTATTTCTTCTATTGTTTATGAACCAGGTCCAGGTTTTCTGTAATATGAAACCCTGGTTCATAAACCATCAATAATAGGACAGTTAAATAAATTCTTACTGTTCTTAAATTTATTTCTCCACTGTTGATGGTTTATGAACAAGAGTTTCCTGTACAATATGTTTTTTTATATGGAATTTGATATGCAATTTCAAAATATGTAATATTCAATGGCATTTTTATGTTTCTATATAGAATTTGATATATTATTTCAAAATTTGTAATATTCAATGGCATCTTAACAGGAAACCCTGATTCATAAACCTATATATATATATATATTTACAGGAAATATGGTTCATCAACCAAGATATATATATATGACAGGAAACCCTGATTCATAAACCACCAACAACAGTAGGAAAAATAAATTTAATAACAACCAAATAAATCCTTACTTTGCTGTTCTTGAATTTATTTCTCCATTGTTGATGGTTATGAATCAGAATTTCCTGTACAATATGTTTTTTTTATATGTAATTTGATATGTTATTTTAAAATCTGTAATATTCAATGGCATCTTAACAGGACACCCTGGTTCATAAACCACCAACATTCCTAGAAATAAATTTAATAACAGTCAAGAAAATTTTTATTTAGCTGTTTATATATATATATATATATATGAAATTTGGTTCATAAACCATCATATATATATATATGGTTTTTTTTGGCAACATTTTTTGTTTGATTTTGCCTGAACTCAGGTAATGAATGGTTGGATTTACAGATTTGAGTGGCTAAGTTTGTATAATCCTAGTGCCCCATGGGTTTTTCAGCACGCTGAATCCATTTATGTATTCAGAAAGACAATTTAAACAATAGAAAATAGAGATTTTTTCCAAATCAGAAAACCTAAAAGATAGAACCAAGATCTCCTGTACAATATGTGATTTTTTTGATATAAGATTTGATATATTATTTCAAAATGTGTAATATTTAATGGCACCCATTTAAACTAAAACAAATAAACAGATAATTTCAATTGTTTATTTTTCATTATCATCAATAGTTTCAAATAAAATAATTTATTTAAAATTAATTGAGATTATTTATTTCAAATTCTAATTAATGAAATTCATAATTAAAGGAGAATCTTATTATATAATATTTTTTTTTTTAAGATAAACAAGTATTCCATTTTTCCTTTTTTTTTTTTAAAGGAAGCTATGCAGAAACTAAACAATTGCATACAAAATATTTCAAAAATTATCTCAAGATTCAACATGCTTTTAATATAATTACCATGATGTTTAAAAATGTTACCTGTATACATTCCAAATATGTTTATAAATAACCTGCTTTATATTAATATTTTTATAAATAAATTTAAAAAAATGAAATAAATTCTTACTTAGCTGTTCTTCAATTTATTTCTTCACTGTTAGTGGTTTATGAAATTTGATATGTTATTTCAAAATCTGTAATATTCAATTCTTAACAGAAACCCTGGTTCATAAACCACTAACGGTCTCAAAAATAAAGTTAATAACAGCCGAGTAAATTCTTACTCAAGTGTTTATATATATATATATAAAGAGGAAACCTGATTCATAAACCATCATATATATGACAGGAAACCCTGGTATCAATAGTGGGAAAAACAAATTTAATAACAGCTAAATAAATTATTACTGTGCTGTTCTTAAATTTATTTTTCCTATTATTGATGATTTATGAACCATGGTTTACTGTACAATATGTGTTTTTTTTAATATAGGATTTGATATGTTATTTCAAAATGTGTGATATTTAATCGCACCTATTTAAACTAAAAAAAAATAGAAAAACAAATTTAATAACAGTTAAATAAATTTTTACTGTGCTGTTCTTAAATTTATTTCTCCTATTATTGGTGGTTTATGAATCAGGGTTTCCTGTACAAAATGTGTTTTTTTAAATATAGGATTTGATATGTTATTTCAAAATGTGTAATATTCAATCGCACCTATTTAAACTAAAGAAACAAAGAAATGGATAATTTCAATTGTGTTTTTTTTTTCATTATCATCTATGAGATGATTTATTTCAAATTAATTAAAATTATTTATCTCATATTCTAATTAATGAAATCCATAATTGGAGAGAATCTTATTATGTAATGTTTTTTTTAAAGATAAACACGTATTCCGTTTTTTAAAAGAAGCTATGCAGAAGCTAAACAATTGCATACAAAATATTTCAAAAATTGTTTCAAGATTCAACATACTTCTAATATAATTACCAAGATGTTTAAAAATTTTACCTGTATACATTCCAAGTATTTTTATAAATAACTTGCTTTATATTAATATTATTTAAAAAATAATAAATAACTTTATATGAATATTATTTAAAAAATAATAAATATAAAATACACTAGAATTATTAGTAAACTTGTTATTTATGAAATAATGAATATAAAATAGAATAGAGTTATTAGTATGAATTCTTTAGAATTACTCTACCAAAGGGCTTTGTTCGGGGCAATAAGATGATAACATGATTGATCTGGTTATTGATGAGGCCCTAGGCTATAGGATTTCCTCCTAGGCATTCTTAAAAAAAAAAAAAATGCTATGACATTAATCAAATTTGATGACTTTAATCAAATTTTGTAATTACCACATTTTTTACGGCAAGGGTTAGACATGGTTAAGGAGAAAGGTATCCCATGGAACTCTAAACTATATTTTTTTAAAACCAATGAATTTTATGTTAACATTTTGGAGATTTTGGATATACAAAATTTCATATATGAATGAGATGCTTCGGTGGAAATATGGTTAGGATGGGGAATAATAATATGAGATGCCAAATATGGTTAGGATGGGGACTAATAATATGAGATGCATTGTAACTTAGTAAATTTTTTAAATGTATAAGATTAAATTAGGTGTATATTTAATCAAATTAGGTATATAATGTAATGACATGGTCACTCTAATGGGTATTAATCTAAGTGAGTTAAGTTGCAATGTTGTCTTAATGTGAATATTGTAAATAATTTTTGTCAAAATTCTTAGTATGGAGTCTAACGTACATGTTTGATTAGGTAATGGCTATATGGAGCCCAAGGTGTTAATGGCCATCAGTTTGACATTAGACTTGGGTACATAACTAGATTATGGGTTTTTAGGTACTATTGAATTTTTTCTTATAGGGATAAACCTTCAAGGGAAACCCACTCGACACTTCTTTTTGTTAGGAAGAATTGATCCTGAGTGGGGAGGATAACACTTTTAGGCTAGAATTACTTGATAGGTACCATCAAGTTATATCACCATGGTGCACCCAAAATATTATGTTAAAAAGTATAAACTATGGTGATTTGAAATGGATTAATATATAATTTGTCATCTTTTTTGGTACTTTCTCAGAGAAAAAATTGGAGCCATGTACTTGTGCACCCATTCTAAGTTCAAGTACCTATTTGGTGATTTGAGGTCCTGAAAATTTTATAGTTTGTGTGGGGCATTTAATCATCATTTTTGGGGTAAAAAATTGCATAAAAACCCCCTAGCCTTCCAATATTGTTCTACTCATTAAGATCTTTCCAACAACGTAAAAATCACCTCAATTATAGTTATGCATCCCACAATTTGACCTAAGATTTAACCACTATAGCATTGAGCCAATGCCACATCATCTCCAATTAATCACACATATAGAGCTATTCATATGAGGAATTTAAGGAAAATTTTAGAGGGTCGAAAAACCTAACCTTGATTGGGATTTGAGGCATGAAAAACCCTAACCCTAAACCTAGACTATTATCAGGGCATGTTAAATACTAGGCTGCTAGGAATGTAAGGGATTCTATTAATATTTTATCGATGTACTATTCCATAGTTGAGTATAGAAAAGAAGTGGATATTATGAGCATAACATGGGAAGTAGAAGACCCTATTGTAGCCATTTAGGCCACAATCCTCAAGGCACAATCCTCAACTTCTAGCTATGTTTTCCCATATTGGGTTTCCCATGGTACATCTTCTATAAGTTCATTGTGTGGATGGTGTTATATTTATTGGTTTAGCTTGTTTCATTACATTGTGTGATTAATAATTCGAGTGCTTCTATTGGAATATTTAATTATTATTATAAGTAAACATTGCAAAATAGAGGACAACACCATGATATCCTGTAGAAAACTATAAGATCTATTATCATGAATTGTGAAATGAAATATCCACGATAGTTTATAGATGATATGGATATAATATAAATGATAAATATCTATTTAATGGTTGAAAAGGAACATGTAGACCATGAGACCACAAGAGGAGAAGGAAAGGATTTTGTACAAGAAAAATAAAAAAAGCATTGCAAGTCACATGTCCAATGGAGAAATCCCCGTTGGGTATAATTTGTCGCAAGAGTGTACAAATAATATTAATCTAATGGTTGTGTGTTAGATATGGACATAATTATATTAGAGTATGAAAACCATACCCTAGATCTGCTCTGCAAGATTCAAACCATATATGCAATAAAGAATACAAGAAACTACACCATTAAACATGAACAGGGAATTTGAAAGTATGTAAAGTTGAACCATTACCAATGGGAAGGCCAAATAATACAACTAGTAACAAGCTTGTTGAAGTAGTTGGACTCTAAAAGTGCCTCCATGGGTTGGTTCCTTGGCTTCCTTGACATGTGAGTAATCCCCTCCTTGGTTGAGTGAGCAAGTAGCATGAAAATGAATAACTATCAAGAGAAAGAGGTCCTTAATATAGGGGGTTGATTTCCGTAGCATGTACCTAATATGAAAATAGTAGTTAAACGCCCTTGACATGGTCTTCAAAATAGGGGTCAAAGATGAACAAATCAAGGATAAGAATATAAATTAGGGTTTATAAATGTCCACTTATAACTATTTTCCCCTTTTGGAAAATTCAAGCTAGAAAGTCAAAATTGTGAATTTTGTGGAGTTGTGCAACTTTTGGGGGTACTTTCTATGTCGGTAGCACATATTTTAGGTTAATATCTATGTTTCCCCCTTTTTGTTAAAAAAATGGATTTTTCCCAACAACTTCCAAAGGTCTAGTGGAGATGAAAAATGAGGGAAAATGGCAGTTGAACACACTAAAAATGATGTATTTTGGCAAGACTTGTGGAAATGTAACAAGTGAGAAGTTTTTAGGTGATAATAGATTCCCCCCTAATGTGTGAGGTTAGGAGAAAATCATATGACCAAAATACATCATGTTTTTATTTTCCAATCTTAGAGAGGACAAAGAGGGATAAGAGTTTCCAAGGATGGAGGATCGCTTGCAAAAGGGCCATGGAGAACCACATGTCAATGGACAAAAAAAAAAAAAAAAGATGATATGTGTAAAAGATCGCATTAGGAACAATATATCCTTACTCGTACTCATCAAGATATCTCATCAAAATGATACAATGGTGTGCCATGGAATAAATGGGCTAGTCAAGTCAAACAAAATGAGGTCTCAATACAGTATAATATGAGGTTGGCCAAGAGGAATCGAAGTACAATACAATGAGATGAAAAATCCTACATACATATTCCTAGATAAAAAAGGACCATATAAACATAGAAGAATCATGACTACAATTGATCTAGATACATAAGAACTGTTTCCCCCTCCCTGGGGGAGGGGGAAAGTAACAACCTAGGAAGTCTTGCAAAAAATAGAAAAGGGGCTCCAAAGATTTTAAATGAGATGGGAGGAGGGAATCTCAAACTAAGGGCTTTGATAATGAAAAAATCAAGCCAATCAAATATGATGAACTGCAACTAAGGATGGATCATTGGAATACGCATGAATCTCAACTATGCAAGAATGAGTTAGAGTCAAGCATGTGAGATCTTACCAAGTCTGATGGTTATGAGGACTCTCTTAAATTGATCCAAGGTAACCCATGAAGGAGGAAAATAGGTACTAATTTATATAGGATTAACCCCTAAAATCAAGGTATTGGTGTTGATATGGGGAATTTAATTAGCACCAAGGAATAAGAGGAAATCTGAAGGTATAGCATCTAAAGTAAAACAACTAGAGATATATCTATTGATATAGATTTATGAGCATAACGAAATGAATAACAGATTGAATATACAGAGAACAACAATATATATCCAATGAACAATAACTTCTATTGAATAAATAAAATAGGCTGAAACTGTAAAACTACAGAACTAAAACAACTCGCTCGAATGGTGGTAGCTATCTATGAGAAGAGATGTGGATGCTAAACACATTCGTTTGAGAAAAATGATTACAATGAGGCTTCAGAGGCCTTTTTAACATTACTCATGAATTCCAAAACCCTAGACATCCAAAAACCTAACCCTATGAGATGAAATGCCATAATTTATGTGGGCTTTGATGGATAAGTTGGTACCTCAACTTCCCAGGGTTGTAAATTTTGCATACGACCTCTATTTTAGGTGTGTGTTATCTCATTGGAAAGGTATTTTCGATAACTACACATTATTCCATAAAACTTTGTATTTAACTATAGTTTGACTATGGAAAGCCAAAAAACATTATTTAGGCCCCCAAAATAGCCTTGGAAATACAAAAAGATGTATTGATATGAAAACTTCCAAAATAAGCCAGATGGAATAGCTGGGAAACCACCAATATCCACCTGGATGATGTGTAGGGATTCAGGACACCCTCAGAAGTGCAGAACCCATAATTACAAAGAAATTTCATCATTACATAGAAACGTGTTGAACTAAAACTATCAAGATGAGCCAGTTGGAATAGGTGGGTGGCCACCAATATCCACCTGGATTAGTCCTGGATCCTCTTCTTGCGAGTTCCCTTGACATGTATCTCTACTATATGATTAGTGGATGCATGTTCCATGCAGTCAGGGTTCAGCTCTATTGGTGTCAAATTTTCTTCAATCTATGAGGTGTCAAATAATGGTGGAAAATATGGTCGAAGGAGGTCCACATTGAACAATCGGTGCAAGCCAAGGAAGGGTGGAGTGTTTATCTCAATAGAATTTATACCCATATCCTTGGTGATAGTGTAAGGCCCATAGCAAAGTGGGTGGAGCTTCCGATGGGGTCGTGTAAGGCACTCTTTCTGCAAATGTAACCAGATCTTGTCTCCCACCTGAAACTGGTGCGGTACCTGATGTTGATCATGGCATTGCTTGTACTTAGAATTGGATTTCTGAAAAATATCATGGACCTATTGGTGGATGTGTTGAATCCGCTCATTGAATATGGTGGATTTGTCGGCCTCAAACTGAACATGGGAAGTTTATGCCTATGTGGTTACAAGAGGTAGTGCAACATCAATGGGACCGAAGGGTTGGAATCCCAACCCCACCTGAAATGGGCTATGGTCGGTGGAGCTATGGAGAGACATGTTGTAGTTGTGTTGAACATAGGGAAGACTCTCATCCCATATACATGAATTCTTAGAGTTTTACATGAACATGATGCGCACAATCATTCGATTGACGACCTCTATCTAGCCATCGGTTTTGGGGTGGAAAGAACTAGATTTAGTGAGCTTGGTGTCCAATAGTGACCAGAGACTTGACCAAAATGTTTTGAGGAACCTAATGTACCGATATGAGGTGATGGTATGTGGTATCCCAAAATGGACCCACACCCATTCGAAGAATATCTTGGCAGTATCTTCCGCTGTGATGTTATCCTTTTAGGTTACGATAATGTCCATCTTCGAAAATCGATCAACCACCACAAATATACAATCATTGTTGTGCCTGGTGGATGGAAGTCCAAACATGTAATCCATCGTGGATTCCCGAGTCCTCTTGGGAGTAGGAAGAGGGGTGTATAATACTTGCTTCTTGATGGATGGCTTGGCAATGGCACAAGCAGTGAAAGATCTGATATACGTGTTGACGTCTTGTCGAAGTTTTGGCCAATAAAAATGTTTCTATAGAACAACCATAGTTTTCTCCATGCCAAAATGAAACTCCATCCGATTATAGTGAGCCTCCCAAATCATATTTGCATGCTCACTTGTGGGAACACAAAGGTGGCCCATATGGCACAACAATCCATCCTTGTAACAACCCTGGTTAAATAGATGCATAGGGATTATTAATTTTAATTAATTTGATAATCTAATTGTCCTAATATGTTGAGTTAAACAATAATTATTTATTAATAATATTAATTAATTAATAATTAATTGTTCATACCTGTCGATGATTAATTAATTAATTAATAGACTCATTAAATATTTGAGTAATGAATTAAAGGGGATTAATAATTTTAGTTTATTTAATTAAAGACTTACGTATGAAGGGGGGGGGAGAAACATTAAATGGAGGGGATAAGATAATAAAGAAGGGTGATAAGATAATAAATAAGGGGATAAGGTAATAAAGGAGGAGATAAGGAAATTAATGAGGGGGAGGAGAGTCGGTGAAGGGGGAATATGAAGGAAGAGTCCTAGGGGAAAAGGGTAGGATTATTTTGGGGAGGAAGTATTTTGAGGGAGAATTGGGAGGGCAGGAGGATTTTCTGTGGCATATTTTTCTGTGGGATATTGGTTGGTTTGAGCAGTTTTATTTTTGGGTGAATCATTGCAAGGGGCACCGGATTTCTGGGGGTTTTGGGCACGGGGGCAAGGATTCCTTTCGGTTTCCTGGAGCTAGGGATCCGGACAGGCTGCTCCTGGCTGGCTGGGAGGTTAGTCGGTTTGGGCAGAGTTGGTCAGTGCATCAGACTAGGCAAGGCAGCAGGGAAAGGACAACCATATCGACGGGAATTAGCATCAAAAGCAGGTATTTTATTTATGAATTGCTGAATTATTTTCATGTTGTAGATAAATGTTAAATTCTGCTGAAATATTATATGCTTATTTGAAGCTCAATGAATTATTTACACACTCAAAGAAATTCTATGTTTGAAATTGAAATTCTATGTTAGAAATGTTACGTGTAGTTGTATGGATTTTATTAGGATTGTTTATTTCTGGTCCCTACAATCTTGGATGTGAAAATCGGTGACATTTGTGCATGTACCCAAGAGTTGATAGGTGGTGTCGAAGTCATGGTCACACTGATAAAGTTGGGTCCACTTAGATGCCTCATTCCCACAGGAATGGAGCACTATGGTGAGTGCAACAACGAGAGGGAAACTGATTCATTCAGTGACATGATTTGTGCTCCCAATTTTATACTTGATGTTGAGATGGAACTGATGTAGGTATGTGGACCACTTTTGATGGTGGTTGTTATGCAACTTCCCCTATGTCTATATGAATTGAAGAGGCTTGTGATCAATGTGGATGATTGTCTCCTTTCCCGGAATGTAATGTTTCCATTGAAGACAGGCTTGCACAATGGAATACATTTCTTTGTCATAGGTGGAGTATTTTCAAAAAGTATGTGAGAGTGTCTCACTGTGCTATGCTACTGGATGACTATGTTGAGTGAGAACTATGCCTACAACATAGTCAAAGGCATCAGTCTCAATATTGAATGGTTGTTGCATAATGATTAAGGAGAGTACTAGAGATGAGCACAAGCAATGCTTCAGATCATCAAATGCTTGTTGTTGTTCCTACCCCCATGAAAACTTTTCCTTTCCACCGCCCTTTGTTACTTGGGTGAGGGCCCATGTAATATGGGAGAATCCCAACACAAACCTTCAATATAAGTTGGAAATTCCCAAGAAGCTCCAAAGATTAGTTAGTGTGGTCGAGGTTGGCCATTCACGAATGACTTGGATCTTAGTTGGATCCACATGTACCCCATGCTGATCAACAATGTAGCCCAATTATTGGACCCTATTCATTCCAAAGGAGCATTTTTCCAAGTTGGCATATAGCTTGTGTTGCCTCAGAGTCCCAAAACTTGTTGAATTTGATGCATGTGCTCCTCCCAAGTTATGTTGAAGATGAGGATTTCATCCAGATATACCACCAAAAACGATTTGGTGAAGGGTCTCAATACATCATCCATCAATCTCATGAAAGTTGTTGGTGCATTTTTTAAGCCAAAGGACATGACCAACCTTTCGAAGAGATATTTTTTAGATTTGAAATTTGTCTTCCATACATCAGTTGGTTCAATGGGATCCTGGTGGTAGCCAGACTTTAGGTTGATATTGATGAAGAAATTTCCCCCCTTGAATTGGTCAAAAAGGTCATCAATTCGGGGAATTGGGTACCAGTTCTTGACTGTGATTTTGTTTAATGATCTATAATCAATGTAGATCTGCCAGGTCTCGTATTTCTTTTGCACTAGCACAATCAGGCTTCTGCAAGAGGAGGATTTGGGCCGGATGTGACCCTTTTGAAGTAGCTCTTGGATATGGCAGTTGATTTCATCATTTTCCATCAACGAGCGACGATATACTAGTCCATTAGGAAACGGTGCATTGGGGGTTATATAAATTGGATGTTGGACTTGGTAGTGCATCGATACCCTGGTGGGTGAGGAGAATATGTCTCTATACTCTTCGATGATCTTGTCCACTTTATTATGCTGCAAAGAGAGTATCTATGTATACGTCACAGATGTGGCAGTGACCTTTTTCTTACTGCGAGCATGGATCACAAAGAAGATGAATTTCCCAGTCTGTGAAATGACCTTACTACATTACTTAGTAGAGATTAAAGAAATAGTGGTAGGCGATGCTACCTCTGGCATCCTATACAATTGTCTACCCAAAGTAATAATAACATTGTGGGGTCTAGACTCATACACAACATGTTGCTTCCATAAATATGGCTGGCCTAAAAGATCACAAACTTCAAGGGGAGAAATATAACACAATACCTCGTCTTTGAAGGGCTTGATGATGTAGGGAAGATGACATTGTTGGTTGACATGGAGATCTCATCCTTGGAAAAGACAAACGATGGTGTAGGGATGTGGGTGCAATGTTATCGTCACGTCTAGCCGCTTTATGATCTCTGTTGAAATCAGGTTCTTCTAACTGTCGCTATTGACAATGAAATGCAGCAGAGTCCCATTTACCCACATATGTGAGTGAAAGAGGCATTCCCCTTCCTCTAGTTCACTTGGATAGACTTTGGTGGTAGTGACAGTGGAACTGGGTTCGACATCGATGATCCACTTCCCACTTTCTGGATTTAATTCAGAGTCAGAATCTTCCTCTAACTTGAAAAATTTCAACTCAGCCACCAATGACTACTTGGAGTTGTTATCACCATAACAAATTTATGTGGGAGATCTGATTTTCAAAACTTAGCGAGATCCTAAACTGATGTGGAGGCATGATAAACTGGAGGACAGGGCCAGATCTAGTAGGAGGAAGATAAATCTAGCATAAATGCAAATTTGATGGGACCCGATGGGTCACAGATCACTGGTGCTACAGATCAACGGTCGAGGATCGTTTTGGGGGAAGAAATTGCGTGAAGGATAATTCTTGAAAGCGGGCTGAAAATTAAACCATGGTTTCATCTTGGGACCACATGGTGCCACTGGGTGCATTTCGAAGCGATAAGTGGTTTTCCCCAAACTGCTTCCCCTCACCCCCGAAATCGAAAAAGTATATAAAGGGGGCACTCGTAGTTATTTTATTATTTTTCAAATTATTGGAACGTTGGAATATTGGCGTGACCACTCCATTCAAACTAAAGCTCAACAGTACACCAAACTCACGCATTTTCTTCTCATTTACAAGTATTTTTCATAGCCACCATGGACCCTATCATTATGTCAGTAGCAGAACAAGATCTAGTGTCAAACAAAGAAGCCCTAATTGACAGAGATTCAGATGTGTTCGACACTGAAATAATGATTTCTCCCATCTCTGTGTCCAGAGCTAATATGTCAGATAATGTAGGAAAACGGATACCCTTCCTCGAAGTAGTCCAGGCCACCATAGTCCTTTACGTTTTTGAGGTCGCGCTCCCCTTCCTCAGATTCATAGGTTGGTGTGTAGAGAAGTATTCACAGGAAGAGAAAGTCGTCTTAAATAAACAAGGGTCCGAGGTCTTGTGTAGGTTAGAGATTATGTATGTTCGAAGCACCATCGACATACCAGAGTCCCTCATCTAAACTGTTTGAACAAGAAAATATAATCATGGTTTACAGGGAATGTCCCTCAGAAGTCAAAGACCTATTTTTGCAAACAATTGTCAAACCAAAGCATATTTTTGAAAGTTTGTCTCTGCTAATGAGTGTAAATATCATGGTTAGTGAAGTCTAATGGGTATGTTCCATATTGAGTTAGACTTTAGGTCTAGATAAATAAAAGCATGTGGTCGAGGTCATGTTAGGTTTTTTTGGTGTTTTTCTAATAAGAGTATAGTCAGTTAGTTTTCATCAACTTTGATGAATTCATAGCTGGTAATATCCACAAGAAGCTAGTGAATTTCCAGTCACTAAGACATTTCAGGTATTACACATACCTATAGAAGATTTTCATGGAGACAAACAAGAGAGAGTTCCGTGAAGTAGCATTCATATCAACTGAATTCAAAAGAATCACAATGCTCCTTTTTATCAACAAGGTCATGTCCAGAGTTTATAGAGTGATTTTTAACATAGCCTGCCAAGAGTCCTAGATGACATGAGGATTTATTTACAGCCAAATCCAGAAAATAGAGTGGGGGACTGGGTGTTGTTCATGCATTCATCAGTGATATGAGTTTTGTCTTCTCTCATTGTATGCATTTCCTATGTTCTTTAATTCCATTTACACTATCTTATGTTTAAATTGGATAGTTAAAAGTCCAGAATTCATCTTGTGATTCTCTCGGCTTAAGCAATTTAAACTATGTTAAGTTCTTCATAACTAATTCGGAATTCATTTCATTAATGCTCTGATGTAGTTACTTGTTTTCTTTTTCTTCTTACACTCTGAAAACTACAATTTATAACTCAGATTCATCGCCTCACTTAGCCTTTATCCTCTAGAGAGTTGTACCGGCCAGTCAATTTTTTCATTCAATTTCAGAATCTTGACTCCATAGCCCTAAGTGTCCCTCCCCTTCCTTGCCAACAAATTTACAAAAAAACCCCAAAAACAAAACTAAACTTAGCCATTGATTGCCTGAGAAAAATTAAGTGACACGAGAGAGACCTCTCTGAGCTGAGCAGGCTAGTACCCAACTCTAAAGTTGGTTTGTAAGTTACCTTTGTCGTTTGTTTATCAGCCGAACAAATTTACAGAGTGCTAACATTCTGGCGTCGTTGTCGGGGATCGAAAGTGAAATCTTCCCCGGGATAGAATGACTTAAAAGATTCATAATTGATTCCTAAGGGTGACAATGAATCAAACACCTTATTGGTTGAGACTATTTTTACCCTGGCAACTCCATTACTAAGAGACTAGTAGCGACAAGTTGTTTGAGCTAGAAATCTTGGCTCCCAAGAGAATTCACACTAGGAGAAACCCAAACCCAGAAGTTGCAATCCATGTGTCTGATCCTGAGAAACTTGTACACAAAAGAAAAGAAAGGAAAATAAGCCCAGCTTTACGTTTAGACATATATCCATCCTTTCCCAAAGATCGAGTAACAAGCATTGAAGATCTTGATTTTGATGTGAAATTTGAACAAACTTTGTTCAGAACTAAATCTGGATCTTGTTTGAACGAGATCATCTTTGACGAGAAGAGGTTCCAAGATTTGATTTAGCTACCTCTACCAAACCTATTGTGATCCATACTCAAAACCAACAACCAGTTCAAGTCCTCACAACAGCTATGGCAACTAGGTTTTCCCCTCTTGTACTCCCTGCTCAGTTACATGATTTTCCATGAGAGTATAATCTAAGGATTAGGCTATATGATGCTGAAGGTAGTGTGTTAGCCCAGAAGCATCTAGATTTTTTTAATGACTTCATAGACTTAGAAGAAGTAGATTTTGAGGATGAAAAAATGAGGTTGTTTTCACAAAGCTTTGCAGGAGAAGTTAGAAAGTGGTTTAGAGCTCTCCCAGCAGCTAGTATCATAAATTTTCAGGCCTTTGAAACCAGTTTCCTTACAAAGTGGGGCGACAAGAAAAAACCCCTTCAGTTTTTGACTCATTATAAAAACATGAGGAGGTCACCTAATGAAACAATGCAGGAGTTTTTAGCCAGATTTGTAAAGGTCTATAATCTAATTCCTACTGAGGTAACCCTCCCCCTAAAGCTACTCAACTCAGATATGTTGATTCCTTTGAAAGTGATTTTTCTTTGTTGTTGAAGGAAATAATATATACCTCATTAGATGACATGATGAACGATGCAATAGAAGTGGAAATGAATCTAATGGCCTCGGGAAAGATCAAAGTTGACTCTAACAGAGACATGAACAAAGTTCAAGATAAGGCACAACCATCAACCTCACAAACATCAGAAGGAAGGTTTGAAATGATGATGAAAACTATGGATAAAATGATGGAGAGAATGACTTTATATAATAATCCTAACAACAAAGAGCAGGCTAATGTTCCACCCAAAAATCAGAGAAGACCACCACCACAAATTAGACAAAGAGACTAGAGAAATCAGGGGAATCAGGGAAATCAGGGGGATCAACAAATAAGACCTCCTTTTCAAAATAATTATGTAAATGAGAATTATGATGACAATTTTGAAGATAACATGAATTGTTGTGATGGTAATGAGACAGAGGTATTTTTTACTAAAGAGGAACATGACCAGTTCATGGATTCCAATGAAATATTCATGCAGAAAAATGATGAGAGGTTATCAGTAGAAAGAGACGATTACCAAACAAGGTTGTAGAATGCCATCATGCAATTCTAGAGACAATATAATATTTAAAACCAGAAAGTACCTGCCAACCCTCCAAGGGGAAATCCTACCAAATAATCTCGTAATAACATGCCTTCTTCAAGTCATCCCAAGAAGAACTTTGTTGCAAAAAATGTTGTGGAGAAAGGAAAGCATAAGGAAGAATCCCAGAAAAAGGTACCTGAAACAAGAAAGGAGACAATCACCAAAGAGGTAGAGAAAACCTCATCTTCTTTTAATTTTGAAAGTGAGATGGCCAAGATTAAAATCTCTGTACCATTCAATGAATTGATCAAGAACAATGAATATAGAAATAAGATAATCAATATGCTTAATATGGAACAAACTTCTAACACTTTGAACATACAATATGATCATCCTACCATCTTATTTGGCCCACGTGTAGAGGAAAGTAGTGATGTTGAAGAGGTCCCTCCTTTCTATGTCAGTATGACTCTGCACAATGCCATGTTGGATTCAGGAGCATCCCATAACCTGATGCCCAAGGTGGTCATGGACCAATTGGGCCTTGACATCACAAGGCCTTACAAATATCTTTTCTCCTTTGATTCAAGGAAGGTGAAGTGCCTAGGCCTAATCAAAGATATGGCGGTGTCTTTGTCTCAAATTCCAACAAAGAATATGGTCATGGATGTAGCGATTGCTGATATCGCTCCCAAGTTTGGCATGCTGTTATCTAGGTCATGGGATGCAAAGTTGAAAGGAACCCTTCAGATGGATATGTCATATGCCACCATTCCTGTCTTTGGTCAAGACAAGAGATTGTAGAGAGAGGTTTTACTCAAATTCATGGTCAGTAACAAGGCACAACCAAATAACCATCCCATCTACTCTATGGAGACTGAGTTGAGGTCTTCCATTTTCTTCAATGATATGTGTTTTGAAGAAAAAGGGCTAGATATTGATATGGTTGTCAAAGATAAATCCGATCATCAGATTATGAAGTTTTTAGAGTAGCAAGACAGAGCAAAAAATGAGATATGGAGCATGAGTTTTGATGGAGCTGTCATAAGAGAGGGGGAAGGAGTTGGTGTGTGGATTAACCCCCCCCCCCAGATTGGCTACAAAAATATTCTCTTAATAGTTGGATTTTGATTGCACAAACAACATGGTTGAATATGAGGCATTGGTGTTAGGATTGAAGGATTTAAAAGAAATGGGTGCTAAGAGGATAATTGTTCATAAGGATTCTGAGTTGATCATAAATAAGGTGAAGGGAATATGTCAATCCAATCACCCCAAATTAAGAGAATACAATAACATAGTACTTGACCTTCTTGAATAATTTTCAAAATATAGCGTCTCAGCGATTCCAAGGGGTCAGAATCAGATTGCAGATGCTCTTGCTAATTCAGCTTCAATTTTCAAAATTCCAATCTTTCCTAGCAGGGGATATGAAGTAGTTTGCTCCAACGAAAACATTCTCCATGATGCTAGGGGTTCTGGAGATATATGTAGGTATTTTTTCATTGATACTCACCATATTAACCTTGGCGTAAACTGTGTGTGTATCCAGAGGATTAATAGGACAAGACCTATCTCCAGTCATAGTCAACACAAATTCACCTGCCTCTATTCTTCTTAACTCTAGGAGGAAGTAAGATCTATGATGGAGATCATCACAGGGTCTGTCTGAACCAGTCAATGCCTCAAGAATCGCCTCATCTAAGGGCAAGACTAGGTCTAAAGAATCTATAGTGGAAAGGGAACCTTGAGCCCAAATATGCTCGAGAATTGGATCTAACTCATGTGTAGGAGTTGGATCAGGGTCGATCAAAGATTGTTGGACAATCTTGTACGCAAATTCTACTATGGACAAGGGCATGGCCATGCCATAATTCCCTTTCCCTTCCATCGAGACCGATGGGGAAGGAAGAGTCCATGAATCATGAAACTAAGTTTTTTAGAACGACGACATTTGAAAAATTCCATCCCTAGGTGTTACACATTATTTTCGTCACCCTTATGACCATTAATGATGTAAACCTATATGTTACCTTCAGAGGGGTCAGTGGCCTAAATTCTTGAAGAAACAAGGGAGAAGAACTTTCCCTGAGAGAAGAAGTTGTATTTTCCTTTGTAAAAACCCTATTAAGGAGGATTTTTGTAGGCTTCTATATACACAGGGTGCAGAAATGTCTGATTTCTTAAGGTTGCACTATAGCTAGCCTGTGGAGTTTCTGCAGGTTGCTCTATAGCTAGGGTGCAGCGGCCTTTGTACGTGGGAAAAACGGGCATCTTCTTGATGCTTCTAGAAGGAGAAGATTCTATGGTGAGGTGGTCTCTGAATGGTTTGGATCTTACTCTCTTTCATGATTTAGTGGGATCATCCTAACCTCCTCACCTTATCCTCTTCACCTTATAAAAGTAGAGGAGCTCTCATGGAGAAAGTTAGTTGGATTGAGCTTGGGAAATTTATGAGTGGCTTTGAGATTTGCTTTGTCAAGATAGATTGTGAGTAGCTATCAGATACACAGTCTCAGAATCCATTGGAGAAAGAAGCTTGTGGGAAGCAAGGAACTATTGGAAGGAACCTGACAACATCAAGGCATCTGGTTGTATATTTCTTCCACATTTTATAATACAGCGGCATGTTTCTTTCCCATAAAATTATTCTAATTTTATTACATGACTCCTTGATCACATGTTTAATTTTTCATTGAATCTATTATTGTTTCTTTCACTTTGGTTGGTTTGTGTCATTGCAGATTTGATCTCACAAGAGAACTGGAGCGAAGCAGGGACAACAAAGATATAAGGATGTGATATCTAAAGGTATGTTATCCATTCCTTCTTTGGTAGTAAATTCAATGATTGTAACTTAGGGAAAGCGTCATGTCCTATCTTGTTTTGTTCTATATCTAGGTGGATCTAGAGGGATTGATTTGTGTCCGCACTTAACAATTAGCCCAATAACAAAATTGGCGACTCCACTAGGGAACGAACTGTTTTCCTAGTTTGTCTTGCTTTCTTGTTTTGATTGCTTGGTTTTTGTTTTCTCAGTCACTAGGAGATCCATCTTGACTCTTTGATTGTTCAACTTCACTGGAAAACCTTCTTAATTTTCAAGAAATGAGACAAATAGACTGTACACCAATACACGATTCTTGGCCCCCAAAAAACCATGCAATTTCACTACTTCAAACGCAAGGATGTCCCCAAACTAAGATAAAGCAAGAAATTAAAACTTTTGTTTTAAAGATAGCTAAAACCAATAGCAGATCTATATAAAACAAAGCAACCCAAACAAAGTTTCTCTTTTAACATGAATTATTTAATAAGAGAAAAAGAAGTTCTTTCACCAAACAATTGTAAAGAAAAAACGATGCTTTGTAACTGAAAGACACTCAAAGAAAGAGACCAAATCTTTCAAAAGAAAACAAAGCAAAAAATAAGGAAAAGATGGCAGAAATCAGATTCAAATTTTTTAAAGCAGACTGTAGTCAGACCCAACAAATCACCCCAGAACCATATCATAGATCTAGGCAGGGAAAACCACCAAAAAACAATTTTTTCACAATTTCCACAGGCTGGAAGACTGACACGGTGCATAAATACTTGATCACCACAAGCCAGATATGGGTAGGGTGCAGAGTTTCCTCATTTTTATAAACAGGTAGGGTGCAGAAATCCTAAGTCACCGCACTGTCCCTCAAAGAAGGGTGTGGAAATCAAACAAAAATGGAAAAAAAAAAAAAAATTAAGAAGGTTTTCCAGTGAAGTTGAACAATCAAAGAGTCAAGATGGATCTCCTAGTGACTCAGAAAATAGAAACCAAGAAATCAAAACAAGAAAGAAAGAAAAACTAGGAAAACAATTATTTCCCCAGTGGAGTTGCCAATTTTGTTATCGGGCTAATTGTTAAGTGCATACACAAATCAATCCCCCTAGATCCACCTGGATCTAGAAAAAAACAAGACAGTACATGGCACTTTCCCTAAGTTACAATCATTGAATTTACTACCAAAGAAGGAATGGATAACATACCTTTAGATATCGCTTCCTTATATCTTTGTTGTCCCTACTTCACTCTGGTGCTCTTATGAGATCAAATATACAATGACACAAACCAACCAAAGTGAAAGAAGCAATAATAGATTCAATGAAAAATTAAACATGTGATCAAGGAGTCATGTAATAAAATTAGAATAATTTTACGGGAAAGAAACATGTCGTTATATTATAAAATGTGGAAGAAATATATAACCAGATGCCTTGATGTCATCAGGTTCCTTCCAACAGTTCCTTGCTTCCCACACACTTCTTTCTCCAATGGATTCTGAGACTGTGTATCTGATAGCTACTCACAATCTATCTTGGCAAAGAAAATCTCAAAGCCACTCATAAATTTCCCAAGCTCAATCCAACTAACTTTCTCCATGAGATCTCCTCTCCTTTTATAAGCTGAAGAGGATAAGGTGAGGAGGTTAGGATTATCCCACTAAATCATGAAAGCGAGTAAGATCCAAACCATTTTGAGGCCACCTCACCATAGAAGATTCTCCTTCTAGAAGCATCGAGAAGATGCTCATTTTTCC